>OX451219.1:111077092-111677092 GCA_949628195.1 Phasia obesa
ATAGAGCTTCTCATGATTTTATAAATTAAAAAAATTGAGGTCTTGGATTTGAATTTTTAATGCAAAGAAGATGAATTAGAGCAGCTTGCGGGCGTTCTTACTAAAAAAATTTAAAATTAAAGAATAATTTTCTCTGTAAGGCGTAATGCGATATAGAATGAGAATAAAAAATGCTCAAGGTGCCTAAAGAAGTTTTCACTTCAAAAATAAAATGTAATGCGAGTAATTTTGGAAACCAGCTCGTACGCGTGTGTTGTGGGAGTACCTTGTTTTTTTATACAAAATTAAAGATTTAAATTTTTTTTAATTTCTTGATTTTATATAAACAAAGCAAAAAAAAAGAAATCTGATCTTTATGTTTATAATTTTATTTCTTACAACTTTTCGTTCTTATTGTTATATGTTTTTGTTTTTGTTAATGATAAAACTTACAACTTATTTAAAGTTAAGAAGTCGTATATAATAGGGGAGGAGGGGGGAGTAGTAGGTGTACAAATTTTACAAGTTTTTTTTTTAATTTAATTTTAATTTTTAAAATTTTAATTAATATATTTGTTTAAATTATAAATTAATTCAATTTTATATTTAATTTCTTTATATAGTAAATTTCATTTCGTTTTGATATCTTTTATTTTATATATTTGTATATTTTTAATTCTTTATTTTACAATTTTAAAATTAAAAAGAAAATTCAAAGTTCAAAAATCCTTAAGATTTTGTTAATTATTATTATTTTATTTATTTTTTTTTTCTTTATTTAATTTTCAAGTGTAAATTTAAATGTGTAAATTATTTTTGTGTTATCTGTATGTGTAAAGATACATAGATGTTTAGGTTTTTATTGTTTTTTGTAATTATTTCTTCAAGTGGGTTAAGAGTTGTAGTTTTTGTTAAAAAAGAGGTTGATTTGATTTTTGTAGTCATATTTTTATTTTCAACTTTTTTGTTTCAATTTTATTATTTTTTTTTATCAAAAATACATTATTTTTTTATATTAAACAAAATTCTATTTTGTGTTTCGAAAGAAAAAAGAAAAATTAATTCATTGTTTTACATGATACAGTTGGTTTTGTTGTTAAATTTTATACTACAAGTTATTTTTATTTTATAAATATGTTAAAATTTTAACAATTATTATTGATTATTTTAAGTTTTTCTTTTTTTAAATTCTATATTAATTTAAGGGTTTATATATACTACAATAATGTGAATTGAATTTAATATATGTTGTTTTTTTTATAATTTGAAATCACTAAAAAATTTAATAAATTAATTAATGAAATGTTAAAAGATTGATAGTCGCTGTTGTTTTATTTTCTTTCGTTCTATCACTCTGCCTATCTCTCTCTCTCTCTCTCTCTATCTTTTAATAAAGCACAAAAATGCAAAAAAAAATTTTAATTAGAAATTGATTTGAAACAAATTAATGTTATTTTATTAAAAACTGTATCATTTTATTTTATTAAAAAACTGGTTGCATTTATTAAATGTCTTAATAAATAAATTATATTTAAAAAAATATTTTAAAAAATTTCGCAAATTGAAACAAAAGTTTATTCACAAATTAAAAGGCATTAGGGGTGTATGGATTGTATTGCTTTCGGTTGAAAACCAACTCACGTTTCATCGTATTTTTTTATTTAAGGCTGTTAGGTCTGGGGCCTAATCATCACATTCGATATCGAGTAAACACTCGTATAGAATAACAAATTCGATACGAGACGAGTAAGCTAATTATGCCATTCGACATATATTGAATAATTATTTATATCAAATTGTAATAGATTATTAATAAGTCAACAAATGAACAAGAAAAAAGGTTTAAAAACATTTCCTTTCGAATGAAATAACGATACTTTTTATTCGATATCGAGTGCCATGATACCAAAAAGAAAAATGACGAGAGATTTTACTCGATATCGAATGCGGTGATTAGGACCCTGGCGTAATTTGTGTCTCTTACTTCGAATATGTGACTTCCAATAATTTGCTCTATTCATGTCATTTCATGTTCGGTATATCAGATGAAGTGTCAGAAGAAAATATTACACAATTGAATTGAATTGGTGGAGTACCATAAATACTCAGAACATTGGTATCGAACAATAATATTCTATCAGCGTTAAAACTTGGTAACGTTCCACATAACATTAAAGGGAAAATAAAGCTTTACGACAACATTTATGGAGTTCCCAGGACAGGATTATGGAGGTACACATTCTCCTTCCGGTTTAATATATTGTTTTAGTACTTACGCACATTTGATAATTTTTATGGACAAAAATATGTTTCAAATTTGATTTTAACAAGCCGTGTTGATAGTAAAGTGACTAAATAAGGGTATGTAAAGCAGAGACTGAGCTTATGTCATAAATATATACATTCATAATTAGCAAGATTTCTTTTTAAATTATTGGGTTTCTTAATTTTTTAAATCCTGGCAAAAATCTGGCAGCCAATTAAGGCATTAGATCTATACCGGAAGAAATTATTGTATATTCAATCTTGATTGAATGACAATTACCCAACAAAAACTATTTTTGTCGTAGTTATCGTAGCCATATAAGTATGCATCATAAATATGAAGAGGAAATTTGACTTCTAAACGATTAATATGTAATGTTTTCAGTTGGTACAGCTGTTGCTGAGTTGGTTATTAATTTTGGAAGAGAGTATGTATTTAGTTTGCGATGCTGATGCTAAACAAATAAAGCTCATATGTCGATAAAAATTTCAAATTTGTTTGCTATTTCGAAATTGAAAGCATTTTGCACGGAAGTTAATAATAAATTTATTTTGTCAATTTCGGCATAACAAGAAGTTCAATGATGTAGAAAAATAAATAAATAACTTTTCATTCAATGCTTCACCAACTTTTGGTGTTGTGTATTTGACGACTGTTTGCAGCATTTAAGAACATCTGACTTTTGCAGTGTTGCTAACTGATGTCACTTCTCTATCATTCAATTTGTATGACTCAGACACAAACATTGTCAAAATCAAATTACACAGTTACCCCTTACACCAGAGGCTATATTAGGGCATTCTATATCGAATGCCGTTATTTCTCTCTGATATAAATTTTTATTAGCATTTCGAAGATAAAACAAAATTTACAAAACTTTTAAAAATTACCAGTTCTAATGTAGCAACTTTAAATTTTCTTTATAAATGATTTTAAACTGCATACCAGCTTTAACTGTTACCGAATTTCAATCCTATTCGAAAATGGTGGAAATTCCAAGTGTAATTGAATTTTTGGTATTTATTTACTATTTTTCATATAAATTTAATTTTATTTGCACCATTTTGTTTAATTAACTGCCTGACCCACAATGTCGAAATAATTCCTTCTTTCGTACAATTACATTTAAAATAAAAACAAATTTATAAATTTTCAAAAAAAAAAAATAAAATATTTTCTTAAATGTTTTTTTTTTTATTTTAAATGTATTGTACAATTTTTTGAATTTGTTTTTATTTAAAAATTTGTTTTTACTTAAATGTAATTGTACGAAAAAAGAGAATTTTTTTGGCATCGTGGGACAGGCAGAAAACCTCTAACAGAAAATATAATTTTTGTTAAAACGTTTCAAAATTCAAATAAAGCCAATCCAAATTTTTGCTACTAAATCAAAACCATTCCTAACCGAGTGCTGTTTGACAGGCCCTGCATAAAAATTTATAGACGTTTTAAAACTAAATTGAATATACTCAATTCGAAAATGAAAACATTTCAATAACTGTAAGAAAAGTATAATAGAAATGGAATAGTAATACCATTTAATTTTTTCCCTATTCAAAGTAATCAAAAAAGAACACAAAATCTTTATAAAAAATATATTAAAAATGGTTTTAACGAATTAAACCCATTCGAAAAAATCGAACTTTAAAATCGATATCGTTAAAAAAATTACAACGAGACTCAATGAGCTAAAAAAAGAGAAAAAGAGAGAGAGAGGGACAGAGTGAGATAGCATGAAATAAATTCAACCTAACATCCGATCTAAATTATGTTAAATCAATTTAAAGCTATTCTTTAGTAAAAAGATAAAAAAACACAACTTTTAATGAAAAATTGAATAAATACCAGAAAGAAAGAGTACAATGTATAATTCCTTTTTCAAATCCATGATTTTAATTATGTTTTTACATAAAAATAATTTCTTAAGTTTATGGATGTATGGATGTGTGTATGTGTATGAAGGTGTAAATATGAGTAAAGCTTAAAAAGAAATTAATTAAAATTAAAGCAAAAAAAAAAAGGAAAAGAACTATAACATATAAGTCTGCTGAATTAAAATCTATACGCTATTTCTGTTTTGTGTTTTAAATATTAACAATATTTAAAATAAAATTAGTTAAAATTTTTTTACTTTTTTATATTTTTTTTGTTTTTTTTTTAACTAAAATATTCATTCTCGTTATTCTATTAATGTGAAGGATTGTTAATTTTTTTTGATAATTCTGTCAATCCATATTTAAATTAAAATAATAATAACTATAATTAATAATAATAATGATTAATAGTTTTAATAATAAAATTATTAAAAATAAGAAAAAAGCAGGATAAACTTACACCTTAAGAAAAAAAAATAATAAAATAAAATAAAAATAAAAAAGTAATAATAAATTCACCACCCTTCCAACAGAAAAATAACTAAACAGTCATACTTTTGTGGTACATTCATCCATTGCCAACCATTCATTCCGTAATCGATTAATCAATCAATTTATTTATTGTTTTGTTTTTTACTCTTAAATTGAAAGCTTTAAACTCGTGACACCTGTTTTGAATTTAAAAATATAAATTCATTATGTTTTAGCTGTGGTTTCAATTTTCATTTAAGAAATTTGCTGCTAATCTTTTAACATGATTCAGTGCCTTTGTTTCCTTCTTCAATTCTCACACTCTCTCAATTACTCTCCCTTCCTTGTTATGACGACTGTTTGTTCAACCGCATTTAATAATTCAACGTTTTGTTTTCGAGGTCTTCTTGCGTTTGTTGCTGCTATTGTTGCCAGCAAGTGTTGTTATACTATGATGATGTTGTTGATGATGTGTTGTTGTTGTTATATTGTGACTATTGCCGCCACTTAGATTTGCTGCTGCGGCAACTGCTGCAACAGCAACAGTAGAGGCAGCTGATACAATTTGCAGTGATTCTCAACTTCTCTCGGGTGTACTGTGATGATGATAAATCTGTTGAATTTGCTGTTGTTGTTGGGAGGCTGCCGCATTGCTGGCATGTTGCTGCTGTTGGACTTGCTGTTGACTTGACGATGTTACAACATCTTGCTGTTGGATATGTTGCGCATGTTGGGTCTGTTGCTGATGATGCTGTTGTTGTATGTGCACAACATGTTGCTGTAGATGCTGTGGCGTTTGGCTTTGTTGCGGTGTACTACTGCCACCGTGCTGTTGCTGATGCGGCGATGGACTATATTGGAATTGTTGCTGAAACATAGGCAACTTGATAAATTTATTTGTTGACGCAATTGTTGTTTGTTTGATTTTTTTTTTGTTTGTTTGTTTGATTTTGTGTGGGAGATTTGTTTTTTATTTTTGTTGGTTGGTTAAGAAAAAATGAATGAAATTAAAATGAGAACGATTGTTGGTTAAAAATAAAATATAAAAAAAATATATATTAATTTAAATATTTAAAAAATAACAACAATTTTAATGTAGTTAATAAAAAAAAGTTTCAACTAAATAGACTTAACTGCTCTATTCTTATTAAAAAAAAAGTATAGTATGCAGTAAAGTACTTAAATGTTTTTTTTTTTAACAATTTTATTACAATTTTCTGCCTTTTAGTTACAAATTGACGAATTTCTGCCACAACCTCTTGATTTGATTTTTTTTTTTAAATTTTTATTTTTTGTGACAAACGATGAGTTAATGGCCATAAAAATTAAATTTGGTCATCTTACGAAAGTTATTTGATTGAGCATCTAACTTACCCGTTAAAGCTCTTTCAGGCTGACACGAAAAAATTGCAAGCTGAAATCACGATAAAAATCTAAGGTGTTCAGGCTGGATTATATTAGAGAGAATTTCTATATATTTATATATTTTTTCTGTATAGGATCAACACTTCGGACGAGATTTCGGATATTTAGCTCAACAAACTTCAAAATTAATGATTAACATTTTTTCATAACGAGATCTCATCAAAACAATTTCACGAAATGAGCTGTCAAGTAAACACAACACAATTACAATAGTGATAAGTTGCAACAAATGTTCTCATCTATGCATAAAGAAAAACACAATCAACAAACTATTTAAATATTTACTTAAAAACTGTCTCCTAGTAATGAAATTTCATAAGATTTGTGGTGCTTCCAATGCTTGCGATTAATTGTAATTTCAACAAATCAATTCCATCATTCTGCCGGCATTCTCTCACTAATTATGAGGAACTTAATCCCAGTTGTTAACACCATGTTAAGGACTGAAATCACGAAATGACTTCATATCGTTGCAGCCTGAATGGGCTATTATTAAACACTTTTAAAAAATCATTTCTACAATTGGGAGACTCGGCTGTCCACGCACATCTTCAGTATATCACACACATCTTCAGTATATCTTCTTTTATAATATTTCGATGACCGAGTTAATTTATTGCTATGACACACAGATAAGTTTTTATTACGTGGAGAAGTCAGAAATCAGTCGAAACGTATTTAGTGTTTATTTAGTTTATTAAATTCTTCGAAAAAAAAGTTCGAATTTTTGAAATAAAAAAAAAAAGATATTATTTTAATATTTTTTCCAAAATAAGTTCAAATATTTTGAAATAAAAATAGATTTTATTTAAAAAAAATTTTTTTCGAAAATAAGTTCGAATTTTTGAAACAGAATAAATTTTAATAAAAAAAAAAATTTATAAAAACTTTTGTTTTTTAAGCCAAATTTTAAATATGTTAATTCAAGTGTTTTCGAGTTTTCTCAATTTCAAACTTTCAAATTCACGCAAAATATCCATTTTAAAGACTAAAATTTAATGAAATCCTATTTTTATGGCAACTTCGAAATTAAAGATATTTAAAAATTTTGATTTCTTATGATAAATGAAATAAGCTTTGGAAAAAGATAGCTTCGATTGAATTAATGTAGTGCCATCGTAAAAAAAACCTCTGGGTTGACAAAAATATCATCGTCAGTCATAATACAATACAAAGGTATACAAGGATGGAAAATAAACTTTTTCTGAGGGAATACCTTGGAAATTTGTTAGCACACAGTTATAACAAAAAATCACAAGTTTTAAAAAAAATTTCATCCATAATATACAGTGTCTATTTGCATAGACAAAAATCATCACAAAGTTTTTTTTTTTAATTAAGGCTATTTAAAATTCTTTCTCTTTAATAAAAATGGTTGAAACTCTTTTTTTGTTTTTTCTTTTTCGTTAAAAATTATAAACATTTACAAATGAAATGAATTAAAACGCAAATAATTTTTAGTTAATAGCACACAAAAAAATCAATTTAAATACTTACCGAATTCTCTTGACTATGCTCAATAATTTCAATACTACCGGAGGTATTGCCCGATGTGTTGTTTATGGAAGTACCGCTTGTGTTGGCAACATCATATTTGCCGCGTTTGAAGCGACCATATAACGAACTATACGGTAGATTATAATGGATAGCAGCTTGATTAATAGACATTTGGCCAATACTACAAAAGCAAAAACCACAAATGGGAAAAATAAAATTTAGATTTCAGTCATACAAGAAAAAAAGGAGCAGGAGAATAAACTTACCGCACAGAATTTAAAGCTTCATTCATAGCATCTTCTGACCAGGGTGTTGGATTTGAACGGGATAATTCAATGCCCTCACGTTTACAACGACCGTATAATGTGCCTTATTGATGTTGATGATGATGAATTTGCGGGAAAAGAAACAAAATTGATATAAACTTGTTCTTTCGCACACATACACTCTTCTTTAAAGTCAAAATTAGCTCTCCGAGAGCAGACGTAGGACCACTTTGATTTTGTTTTAAACTTACCTGTGGGTATACCAAATTCTGCACTTGCCTTCTGTACCGATGTATGACCCGCACGAATTGCTTCTAAGGCCCTTTCCAAATCTTCTGGCGTCCAGGTGGTGGGAGCGGCATTAAACGGCGCTGCCAATCGTATACCTTCACGTCGTGCTATTTTATACAACGTCGACGAAGGTATACCAAAGGCCTTCGATGCCTTGTTGGCCGATATTTGTCCCGAACGCAAAGCCTCCAGAGCATTGTTGAGCGAGTCTTCGTTCCATGATTTTGTACCTCCTTCCTTCTTCGGTGTTTCGATGCCCATGCGGTGGGCCCTTTGCCAGAGGGTGGTTGAGGGGATGCCATAGGTAACGGATGCTTTCGTCAGGCTCATGTTTTGATTCTTCAGTGCATCTAAAGCTGAATTCATATCATCTTGTGTCCAAGTTTTGGGACCATTAAACTGACCTTTCATATCGCCATGCTGTTGATCTAAATTTGTGTAATGGGGTTCATTTTGATCATGTGGTGAACCGTTGGCAATCATCATTGAATCATCGCTCGTATCGGAATTGTACATATCTGGAAGAACAGTTTTTTGTAAGAGAGAAAATCATAATAAATCTCTTGTGTTCGTAGATTTGGCAATTATTCAAATATTATTTATATTAAAAACAAAAATTTATTAGAATTTTAATACGAAATAAAATTAATAGGTTTTTCAGAATTGAAACGGCAAAAATGTGGGTGGTAAAATGAAAGTGATTCGTATGTACATGATAACGTATAGAATATCTTAATTTAAAAATGCTCCAGATATAAACTCTAGGAGGAACATTGTGGTGAAACTTTGAATGTTGTGTAAATGACGAAGAAAGATTACGCTTTATTCATTTTTAAAAGGAAGATAGAAACGACAATAAAACATTCGTTCTCTGTCGTCATCATTAAAATAAATCAAGATAAAAAGGAAGCTCTGAATCCAGAGCCACAGGGGAGGGCTTTTATAAACAGGTGCGGTTATCACCATTGGAGGAAGAAGTGTCAAACCAATTAAAATTTAAAAAACAAATTAAACCGAAAGGAAACGTAGTGGTATTCGCCGGTCTTGAAGAAGTTAGATCGCTACTAATCGAGTTTCGTACTTAGAATCTAGGATGGCAACAATGTTAACGTCTTGTCATAGCATCTTCCGATGAATATTTATATCCATTATGTCATCATCATAACTTGAACTTGAAAAATAAAATTCAGTACTCATGGCGAATCTTGTAACAGGAGAGTCGTGTTACAGGACCGTTTCTGTAAATAAAATATTTTATGAAACTGTTGTTACTAGTGCAAATATGAATCTATTTATAATACAAAACACCAATTTTTGGAATTTTTGTCTGCCTGTCTGTCTGTGTTTGCACTACGTAAACACTACTGGATGAATTTTAATAAAATGTTGTGGAGAAGGACATTGTTTCCTCGGTTCTTTTTTCCCGTAGAAACATCACCTTTCCTTCTTCTTTCTTCTTTTACCAAATGGTAAAAAGCTGCCTTGAACACTTGGTTCTTTTTGGCAGCCTTTGGTCAAGGCCTATAAACGACGCACAGAGGGGTATTTTGCCAATCTAGCCGGACATTAGGCCAAAAAAGAATTCTGCATCGTATAGTGAATTTTCAAGGCGTTTGGTTGATATTTGTTATTTTGCGACACTGTTAAAGTCAGGACAGTTGAGTAAATCGCATACGTTTTTATTGATTTTAAACGATTTTGAGAGGTTTGCAATATATTTTTTGGTGGCTAAACGAATAAAGATTTTGTAATGATTTTTTTTTTTTTCTGTGAAAGGGTTTATTAGTAACAACTTTTTTAATGATAAAAAATTTCGTTCCAATTTAAAAAATGGTTTTTTTTTTTGTAAAATTTTTGGTAAAAAAAAAAGTGAAAAGCTTTTTAAGAGTAATCTCCATCGCAATCCTAAAAATGTTATATATAATTTTATTTAATTTGTTATATATAAATTTACGACCTCTTCTTTTATACTGTAAGAAAAAACTTTGCGCGTTTTTGCGGCATTTTTTTGCGATTTTTTGAAAATTTTATCTTTTTATGTTTTTTCTTATCTTGGATAGGTAAATGCGAGTAAGAAACCCTTGTATATTCATAAAATGTTTTGGTTTTTAATAACTGAAGGTAGATGTTTTTTATTTAAATCATTACATCTAACACTGTTATTACCTGTACAAAAAACAATTTAAATGTCAAAAGAGATATAGACGTAGCCCTTTCTTTCGGAATATCTACTTTACACGCCAGAATTCGCCTATTTGAGAGCATATTACACCTGTCATATGCGGACAATGCCATTGTTAACGCGAGGACAAAAATATCCAAGAAAAATAAAGAAGTGAATTAGATCTAATAGTGGGTGTTCCGAAAGCTGGATTTGGAAACACCAACGATGGTAACACAAGCAGAAGATTTTTTTCCAATCCTGAATTAGCTGCAGAAATAACTGGAATTGAGTTTGATTTCATATACCGAATCAAGGTTATTATTGAAGTAATATAAAGTGGTCACAAAATCCAAATGAACGAGTGTGCCGATTATTGCTTAGATACTGCAAAACTTTACTCTATATGAGTGGCATCCTATGACACCTACAATAAACAAGATTTTAATAAATGGTGCAACTGTTATGAATGAGGCATTGTTGCCTATTAGGCTGTTATCAGAAGAAGCGGCTGAGGCACGAAACAAACATTTCCGGCTTTACAGCCAGAATTTTTCTAGAGTTCTCAAGGGTTCAGTGTATCATAGATATTATTCATAGGCTTTTGCTAAGTTCTGACCCACTCTTTACTAGACCCACTCCAAAAAAAGGTCATTACCTTTTACGAAAGAAGCAATTTCTTTCATGCTTCCACCTGTACTTAACGCTGAAAAGGATTCAGATTTGGAAGAGGTCTTTAAAGAATCAGACGAAGAATAACCATGGCAGTCATCATCATCTTAGTGCAAAGGAGAAGTTGTTTTAATTGTTATAATTTTAAATAAAATTTATTGTTACAATCATAAAAATAAGTTATTACTATGAATAAACTAATTATTTTTCGATAAATAAAATACTATTAAGTAACAAATTACAAAAATATTTTTTTAATAATATTCTTGGGAGGCGGGGATTGGTTAAGCATTGCAAAGCTTAAAAAAGAAAATTTTTAGGAAACTGGCAAAAAAAAAATAAAATTTTTTTTCACAGGGACGTTTTGGTGGGATTGGAGGAATACCTGCTCCTGCCCATAGAAATCAATTTTTATGGTTTTAAGAAGTACGTAATCTATTTCTTTTAATAGTTGCATTATTTTTTCAAATAATTTTTTATTTCACCGCCCACAAAAGGGTCGGGGCTAAAAATGGCATTTAAAAATCTCTTGAGTCCAACTTTAAGTTTTTAAACATTCTTTGACCTTAAAAGTTGTAATTGCTAACCAAATTGACGGGAAAATCAAAAAAAACTTGCATTTTTCAGAGGTAGGATTAGTTCTTCCAAGGGGATCTTTTTTCTCCTTGATCCGATTTTTCCTATTTTATAGCTTTAAAAGCCTATGACCATAACAGATTTTTCTGCAAAGTTTCATTAACCTAGTAGCAATGTAAGCTAAAAAAAAAAAGTAATGTCCGGCTAGATTGGCAAAATGGCCCTATGTGCGACGTTGCGGCTACTTTACAAATTACATTCCGTTTTCTAATTGTCCTTTCTCTCCTCCCCTTGTCTCTTTCTAACATTAAAGGTGCGTATAAATATTTTCAAAGCTTAAGTGCGATATAAGAGTTTTGAACTATTGAGTTCCGATTTAGTTCATTTTCTATAACTCCACATTCTTATCGGATATATTTGTTTGTGTTTAATGAAAAATATTTTCGAATTTAAAATGAACAAAACGCATCGCAACTCACCCATATGCCCTGTCGTCATCATATTTACAATTTCCGGTGTTATTATCATGCCCGGTTCATGTTTTATTTGGCTCGGATCAATCTCCATAACGGTGGCTCCGGTAATCTCCTGATGATGTTGCTGGTGGGCTTGTTGCTGGTGATGTTGTTGATGTGCCTGTTGTTGCTGCTGTTGCTGATGGACTGCCTGTTGTTGTTGTTGCTGATGTGTTTGTCCTTGCGCTGCTGCTAATTGTTGTGCATGCAACTGCTGTTGTTGAGCTTGATGATGAGCGGCTGCAGCAGCTTGTTGTTGCTGGACCTGTTGTTGCTGTTGTTTGGCATCAATAACTTCACTTTTTATATGTTGAACCAGATTAGAATTTGATTCGTCACCGGTCTGATGATGTATGGTGTGCATGGGAGATTGATCGAGCCGTTGTATCATGTGCTGAGCCAAATGATTGTCGATATCGAGCGGTTCTGAGGGATCTGGAAATTAAATTATATTTTTTTGTGTGTTAACATTGACCACTTAACTTTTAAATTTTGTAATAATATATGTATAACTTTTGTTTTTAGTTTATAGACGCTTGAATCATTTTGAACAAATAAAGTGAAGCTACTGTTGTTATACCTTCCGGTGAAGATCGTCGTCACTGGCTGTTTGTTTGGCACGGGTGGCAAGCGATTTCTAAAATGTACTGTCTGAAACGTGGCGTGATGATGATGGTGATGTGATGTCCTCATATCGAAAGCGCTCGCCAACCGTACGCAACAAACAGCCAGTGACGACGGACTTCACCGGAAGGTACAACAATAGTATTTCATTTACTGGCGGAACAAATTCAATCAACTTAATACTCTTGTATTCTCTTGAAGCTACCTTCGTTCTGCTCGAGTTTAAAACTACTCGTATTATAAATACAATAAAACATTATTAGCCCGTTTCCGTAAATCGACTGGTTTTTAAATCGAGTTATTTTCGACTTTACGTCGAGAGATTTAACACAATTACAAAACAAAATTTTTAAGAATGTGACCTATAATGAAAAAATTAAAGTTTTACTCGATTTCCTTCCGAAGAGGTTCTGACACACTCGAAAGTAAGACGAGTAACTATCGTGATTTCGATTTGCAGAACACCAAGAAAACTGAAATCTTTTTGAAATCGACGAAACTACAACTTTTAGTTCTTTTTTAGTTTCATTTGAGGTTATGGTTATGAGAGACCGTTCTTGACGCAATCATTTTGAAACTTATTGAAATCAGTTGTATTTAAACCGTCTTTGAGTATTTTTTCAGTACATCAAAATAGCTTACGACGAAAATAAAAACATTAATTTTGAGTTAAAAGTTGACGAGTATACTGGTTTGTAAAATAAAACATTATCAAGCTACTCTCGCAGAACTGATATAGGTGAATGAAAGATGAGTTTTATCCGTTTATGTACTTTCTTTATTGTGTCAAAAATATCAGTTTATATGCAAGGTACGACGCCCACTGTTCCCATCCAATCTGTTGTTTGCTATCCTGTGCATAATAACACGATAATATTTTACTTTTTATGGGATGTCTCACGCCCACTATCCGAATCTAGTCGGTATTTAGCTATATTACGCACATTAGTACGAGGGTTACTTGTGCAAAGTGTCAAGACTCTACCTATTTTAGTTCTTTAGGTGAACGATAATAATTTTTTACTTTGTTCGTGAGGTACCACGCCCACTATCCCCATCCAATCTGTATTTTGCTATACTGTGAGGGTTACTTGTTCAAAGTTTCAAGACTCTACCTATTGCAGATCGACAGGTAGACTATAATTATTGTTCACTTTGTATGGGAGGTACCACGCCCACTATTCCAATCCAGCCTGTGTTTCGCTAAACTATGTATATTAATAAGGGGATTCCTGGTGCAAAATTTCAAAGGCCTACCTTATTTAGTTCTCAGATTTAATTAATGCAACACAATTTAATATTTTACACTTTCTATATTTGTTTGTTACCCAACGCTTTATACTTGTGATGTGTGTTTATTTTTTTTTTTTTTGACTATCAATAACGAAAACTATGGTTTGACAGCTGAGAACGGCAAACTCTATTGACATTTCTGTTCAGTAAGGTTTGCCAAATAATCATGAATTGCTTAAAGCCAGAGCAACGCCTCAAAATTGTTGAAATTTACATTAAAAAAGTACACTTCGTCCATTTTACGGTCAACATAATCGGGCTAGTGAGCAAGCAATTCGTGCAGTTGTTAATCGTATTCGCTCTGATTTTAGTCTTCCCGATTCAAAAACATCAAAAATACAAAGAAACCGAAGAGAATATTGAAGAAGACACTGAAATTTATATTCGTCACCGTTCTCAACTCGTTGGCCGTTGTTCTTCGACTACGTAGAACATTTTACAGAAGAATCTTGACTTAGGTGCCTATAAAATATACTACTCATGCTAGAATTGAAGCCAAACGATCATCAATTGTGTCGCACTATTCCTGATTGGGCTTATTTGAAACTGGCCGTAAATGATGTTTTTATCAATGAATTGGTTTCGGTTAGTAAACACTCGCTGGCGGCATCATTGGTCCTTATTCTTCTAGAAATGAGCAAGCTGCTACCGTTATGGTGAATTTCGTGAGCTATCGAATAATGCTGACTAAATTATTGTTTTCAAAACTTAATCAGCTAAACTTCAAGGAGACATTTGGTTTCAAGAAGATGGCGCGCCGCTTAGACAATCGATTTTTTGCCTAATCAATTTGGTGACAACTTTATTTCCAGAAATAGTCCTGTTCACTAGCCCCTTAGTTCGTGCGATTTAATGCCTCTGGATTACTTTTCATGGGGCTATGTTGTCTTTCTTTTATGCCGACAGATCATTTAATCTTGAAACATTGGAAGCCATTATTCAAGCCACCATTGAGCCAGATTTCTTAGAAAAAGTAGTGAAAAAATAGGAATGATCGAACATAAGACGACGGTCGACGAGCGACGGGCATATGACGGAAATAATATTTAAAAAATAAATGCCATTAAATTATTTACCAGACTATAATAAACAAAAAATCTTTCCAACAATCAGCCTTAATCAGAATGTTTCTTTAATCTATTACAATATTATTGTTGTCGAAGTACGACAACGACAACCGTAATAAGGCTTATTATTTGTTTTATCATTTTAAGTTTTCATGCCGCTAAAAAAACAATGGTTCTTTTTTTTGTATGGTTGAATTAAATCTAATACATTTTGAGAAATAATTAGATCGCTACCTAAAATGTGCTATAGGATGGCAATGTTTTCAAATTTCGCATCCAATATGGTGAAAAGGAAAGGAAAAGGCAGCTACACCGATTTTCATGAAATTAAAAAGAAGAATATATCGTCTGTTCGAAGGTGCCATATACTTTTTACACTAATTTAAACTGATAACTAATTACTATGCCGTGTGATTACGTCAGATTAGAAAGTTGTACCAACATAATAATAAATAGATCCCTACTTAGAAGGTGCAAAAGGATAAATCTGTTTGCGAAACTCACATCCAAAGTGGTATAAAGGGAATGAAAAAACGGGAATTTCCTTACGGCTGAATTGATTTTAAAGAAGTTTAAAAGAAGAACAGATCCTCTGGAACAAGGTGCAACAATAGGTTTTCTACACTGACTTGAACTGATCTAATTGTGTCGTGTGGTCCCCGTCAGTATACAACTGAAAAATTGTTGTAAACATTATAACGTCAATTTATTTTAGTACTTGTGGCAGGGAACATCTTAAAATATTAATAAAATATTTTGGGAATTTAAATATTAATTATTTAATATTAAATATTAATTTAATATTATACTAATTTAATATTATACTAACTAACCGATAACGTTTTTTAACAAAAATGCAATTTATTTTTTGGAGGAAAAGAGTTAGTTCCTATACGTATATCACTGGTTGCTCAGGCCACATCATTAGCAAACCTTTTTCCTATTATTAATTTATTAAAAAAAAAAAACTGGAGTGGCCTACACTAAACTTTACCACACCCAATGGAAACAGATATTTTTATGGATATATTACATAAAGAATAAATGTTCAAAGTATCTTCGAATCGAAAAATTTATTATTTTCAGTTTGGGGTGTTAAGTAAACTACCCTTTGCCCCTTTCCGATTATGCCCAAAATTTATACAGATCATCGTTTTAATATGTCAAACGGTATAACCAGTACAAACTACACAAAAATAGTGGCATACTCACCCACCCACAGACATCATCGTGAAAATAGTCAAAATCGATTCAGGAGACCTCAAAACGTACGATTTTTTTCATGATTACTATACTTTACCTCGTATACTACGTATTGTAAAGTAAAAATTTGTAATTTTTATTCAGGGTTGTCATAGAAACCAATATTGTCAGAATTGGTTTTAAAACCGACAAGAAAAAATGCTTTGGTGTCATAGAAACTAATGTTATTGGTTTTGTGTTCGAACTAGAATTAGTATCGGTTTTAGGTGTCACAGAAACCAATGTTATCGGTGTTTTATTGGAAATAAACCAAGCAGCTAACAGCTGTCAGTTTTCATTTTTGCGTGCTTTTTTAGTTTTTATTTTTTTGCAGCGGGATATATTTAAGAAATGTAAGTAAATTAATTTAATATTTGCTTTATAAAAAGAAAAATTTTTGCATTGACCTTTTTATTTTCTAGGGGAAAACATAAAAACAGTACACAAAATACAATAATCATGGAATTCATGGAAAAATATCCGGATTTAGCTGAAGGCTTCACGAAGCGCGACAAACCAACAGTGAATGCCCTGTAGGAAGAATTGGCTGATTCACTGAATAGTGCCGGGCCACTACAATTTGACGTGAATGGGTGGAAAAAGGTAAACAAAATTTTTTCCACAGAACAAATTGTATTGTTTTATGAAAAATGTCTTTTTATTCGTACAGAAATGGACTGAGTGGAAGAGCGAGGTAAAAAAAACTAGCTCAAAATAAGACAGAGTCTAGGGCAACTGGCGGTGGACCGTTTGCAAAGCATCACCTGACAACAGAAGAGGCCATAGTACGGCTATGTGGCATTTCGCAGTTGGTGGAAGGTGTTTGCGGCGAAGCAGTTGGTTTCAACGAAGATGTAGATTCTGCATGTGAGAAAGAAGTGCTCTCTACATCTTCAGAATTCGTCTCGTCATCTTTTCTTCCGATAACAAAAATGCTACAACTGCTGATGTCATTTTATTTTATTTATAAGCACTTATCACCTTTTAATTATTTTATATCAATTATTTTCACAAAAAAACACTTTTACTGATATTTTAATGAAAAAATATAATATTTTGTCAATTTTCTGCAAAAAATAAAATATAAAAATGTTTCGATATTGGTTTTATTTACATTCGAAATTAACAAAACCAACTTGGTTTCGTGACACCAAATGAAACCAATATTGGTTTTCAAACCGACAATTAGCAAAACCAATATTGGTTTCTATGACACCCCTGATTAATCGATTTATTTATTTTACGTACAGATGAAATTTTTCTTTAAAAAAATCCCTTCTCTTCTTGCTCTTTTCAATCGTATTTCAATAGTTTTTTTTATAAATCGTAAAAATTTTCTAATGCTTTATTTTTATACAAAAAATATTGGGCATTTTTTTCACAGCCTATCCACGATGTCTTAAGAATCCGTTTATTCGCACAATTACATTTAAAAGAAAAACATTTTCAAAATGTAACTGTGCGAAAGAACGAATTCTTGGGACATCGTGGGCAGTAAGTCAATTTTCACCACACAAATTATTTTAAGTGCAGTAACTTTCAATTCAATACTGCTCCACTTTTACTGTTATCTATTCCTTCAGTCTATTATTTGCTTTTGACAGCCATTAAAAGCAGACAACCTCGTAAGTTTTAACGAAATTGGATAAATTTTAGTAAATTTTCTGTACCGTTTAAACATTAGCGGAATTCACTCTTTGCTTTGTAGACCTTTTACATCTTGTAGGTTTGGTAAATATGGATAAACAAGGTCTACAATCGCAAACCGTGAATTCCACTATTATTTTTACCTAAAAAAAAACATGCCCAAAAATGAGAAATCCTATAGGGGTCTCTCTTCACCATCAATTTCAATGGTTAAAAAGTGGTTTGTTTACTGAGATCCGTTGTGGTCGTACCAGCACAAATGGCATCAAAAATCCAGGTCACCAAAAAAGAGGGTCTATGATCATTTCGGACGATGCAGAATGAAAGTGATCCTGATAACAAAAAGGTAGCCAGCCACGCCAAGACATTATATGATTGCACACGGTGAAGTAATGGCAAAAATCCATAAATTGGGGTACGAACTGCTACCCCATCCTTGACCCTTGTGACAATTTCCTGTATCTAAATTTAAAGAAATGGCTGGGAGATAGGAGGGTCAAACGAGGGCCTTGAGATTTTTTTTTTATTTGAAGGGAATAGAAAAATTAGAAAGAAGAGCTTAAAGGAGATTAAAGATTGAGAAACAAACCACTATTTGCAACAAAAAGAAACAGTATTCCTTACTTACAACTAAAGTTACAACCGTAGCACCAGACAACCGTTAAGTTAAAAGTTGGTGAAACTCATTTTTAATCGTAAGTGATCGAAATCGTGTTACAGGCAGTAAATTTTTAAACATACATATCTTTACTATACATTTTCCTTTTATCTACTTTATATTTTAGATTGAATTTTCATTACCACCCACCATAAAATTTAACTACGAGTCTACAATAAAATACAAAAGAAAATAAAATAAAGTACCAAAAACTCACTTGATAAATCTCGGGTATCCGTGCTTGGGTTACAGGATAAATCTACGTGTTCTGTAACCGTAACAGGTGTTGCTGAGGGTGCCGGCGGTTCAGGGGCAAAATCTAAAAAGCCCATAGGGACTCCTAGAATGCCACCATTCTACAATTAAAAAAAATATAAAATTTAAAAATATATAAGGAAATTTCTTAAATGTCTGCCTTGCAGATGAAAATGAAAATAAAATTAAAAAAAAGGAAGACATTTAACAATTTCAACCACAAGAAGAAGGAAGATTCCAACATTGTGGAATCACTTACCATTCCCATGCCTAAACTAGTCATATTTTTATCTTTTCCGTCTCTTGCTACTACAATTTGTGTTACGATCGCTGTTCCCGATGCTGTTACCGCAGTTACGCCACCAGCATTATTTGATGCTGATGCCGATGAAGTGGAAGCCGGTGAAGCTGAAGAAGCTTCAGTTTTGCAAATTTTTTGCAGCGACGGTTTATCCGAATCCGAATCGTCCGCTGTTACAATTGTCGTCTGCTGCTGTTGCCCACCCGTTACAGTTGTGGTAACCGTTTGAACGCCCGATACAGGTATATAATTGCCAGCCGATGTCTGTTGTAGACTGACAATAGCAGCTTGATTTTGATTTTGTATTAAGATTGCCTGTTGATGCTGTTGATTTTGTTGCTGTTGGTGATGGTGTTGCTGCTGCTGTTGTTGTTGCAACTGTAGGTCGTTAGGTGATTTTGAACGTTTGCGTACTCTGGATTTTCGTTGTTGTTGTTGCTGCTGCTGTTGATGTTGTTGTTGCTGTTGGGGCGTTGTGGCAGGTGTTGAGGTTATCAATTGTCCGGCAGCTGCTAACTGTTGAGCACTACCGGGACTTAGTACGGCGGTAGTGGTTAATTGTTGTTGCTGGTGCTGCTGTTGTTGTTGCAGCTGCTGTTGCTGCTGTTGTGGCTGATGTTGTTGGTGGGGTATAGGAGGAGATTGCTGACCCGGCACTACTGTGGCATTGACAATATTACCAACGACAGCTTGCTGTATATTCTCTGATACTGTTATGGTTGCTGTGGCCGTATCGTTCAGATCATCGGCATTTTCTGCTGTCTCACACAGACCTTTTATTTTTAACTGTTCAGCGGTGCGTAAAAGACCCTAAAAGTAGAAAAAAAAATTGAACAGGTTAATTAACGTTTTTAATTGATTAGATTTAGAAGTATTTAGGATTTTTTATTTTATTTTAAATTGCCTTTTTATTAACTAAAAATTAAAAAAAAATGCTTTTTCTTATGTAATTAATTTTAATTTGTGGCCACTTTTTAAACAAACTGACACAAGTTTTTATTTTTTTTTTTTTTTGTGCATATAAATGTGTATTTTACAGTTAAAGAAAAAGGGAAGTTTATAGCACAGTGTTTTATTCTGCCTATTTTTTTATTTTTTTTTTTTTTTTTTTGGAAAAGGGATGAATGAAAAAAGGTGTGGATGAATATTATTGTGCAATAAGAAATGATGAGAACTATTGGTGAATACAAGACAACTTTATTTGATTGTGTATCCACAACAATTAGTTAAAGTCGATAAATAACATAAAGAAGCAATATTTTTTAAAGGGGTTTGGTTGGGCGCCAAAGCCCTGACGTGGTCATCAGCATCATCCTCTGCATCTTATCTCTGACACATACTCTCCGTTGTCCTCGTTGTCATAACGAATAGCAAAAGAAATCATTTTCTTTCTGTTTAAGAACAGAAAAAAGAAACTTTTAAGATTTCCATTTTTCTTCTTCTTTTTTAAGCTGTCAGATGATGAGTTTATTTTTTTGTTTTTTTTTTTTGTTTTAATTTATATTTTTTCTGTTTTCTTATGTACATACTTTGAAAGGATTGTAATTTTTTCTCGTTGTGTCTTTTTTTATTTTCTATATATAAGAAATTAATGAGAATTCTCAGAAAAAATTAGAGTTTTCTTAATATTTCTTTAACAACAACAAGTAGTATATAAACCACCATTTACAACAAAAAAAAACGGTGTTCATTTACACAAAAAAAAACCCCCCCCCAACACTTTTAAAAAAGTACATAAATTTAAGCCATTTTAAAAAAATTTACATAAAAATCTTAATGGGGGATGGGAGAGAACAGAGCTTAAGGGAAGAAAAAGGATTTTCCATTAATTTAATTTTTTTGGTCCTCTAATTAGGAAAAAAAACAGTAAATGATGCGAAACTTTTTGCATACTTTAATAAGTTTTCCTTATTTTTCTTTTCTTTGACTGCTGTACTATTAATTTAGTTCTTAATTATTTCGTACATTAGTGGTAGTAAGTTGCGAGCTTTTCTTTTCACTTTAAATAATCGCCACAAGTAAAAATGTGTTCTATTAAAACTTAATTACGAAAAACTTTTTATTCTTTCCAGGATGTGGAACAAGATCCCACGATGAACTTTCCATCGAGAGAAATGTAAGCGTAGATTAGCGCCCCCATTATGTAGTATAGCAACACTTCACGATATGACGTTGCAATTTATGTGTGATACAGTCACAACGAGTAGCAATTTATATAATATGGCAAGCCTAAAAGGCAAGCCTAGATTCCATATTATAGCCTCTTTGGACACTATCCAAACTCAGTTCTGTTGAGAGTGCAACAGCACACTTGATCGACCTTGCACCACACCTACATAAATCGGTCTTAAACCACAACCACCACGTGTACCCCTGAAAGGGACCTCACCAATAACCGGTCACAGAGAGGAGTGGCTCTCTGTGGAGCTTACCGATTCATGTGGTACCAGTCCTTTGGGCACTGGTCGGGCGTCGAAGAGGACCCGTGTTATAAAACAACAGACCTTTTCTTTCAGATTTAGGTTCTAGGAACCGCCTCAAAGGATTTGCAATCTACTGCATTGACAATTGGAACCCCCGGGATATCCAATACCTCTTAAGTACAGTTTCAGACATATTTTCAAATTGTAACATATTTTAAATATTAACTAGCGATCCTTGGTGCGCTTCGCTACCCAAATCGTAAAAAAAATTATATACACAATTGTAAGTAAAAGTATGGCTGAGCTTTAAACCGAAAACGCAAGTTTTTCGCATAGAAACCTACCAGTCAAATGTAAAGAGTATCACTACTTTGTACGGTGGTACCGGAAAATACACATTATTCATAGGGTAAAAAATTTCAAGATAATAATTTGTGTCTTGGTATAGGAGGTACCACGCTCCCAGATTCAATCCAGCATATGTTCTTTGTTAGACTATGCTCATTACTTGTGGAAAATTTCCAAAGTCTATCTTTTATAGTTCTCTAGGTAATATGTTGCTCTTTTTAGGAATACACCACGCCCACTATTTCAATCCAGTCTATGTTACGCCCGATTATCAATACTAATATGGGAATTACTTGGATGAAATTTCAAGACTCTACCTCTTATAGTCCTCTAAGTACACGATAATTTATCACTCTTTATGGACGATACCACGACCACTATTCTAATCCAGTATGCGTTCGGCCAGACCTTGAATAGTAATATGGGAATTATTTGGGTAAAATTTTATGAATGTACATATTATAGTCATCGAAGTAGACGATAGCAATTTCCCACTTTGTATGGAAAGTACCACGCCCACTACTCCAATCGAGTCTTCGTTTTGCCAGGCTATTAATACTAACATGAGTTTAACTTGTGCATATTTCAAAAGTCTACCTATAATAGTACACGAGAATAAATTTGCACTTTGTATGGGAGGTACCACGCCCACTATTTCAATTCCGCCAGTTTTTTGCTACACTATGCAATTTAATGAGGGAGTTACTTGAACAATATTTCAAGGTTTTACCTTCATATTAACAGTTCACAAGTAAGATGTTAATAAATATTTATTTTTATGGGAAGCGGCAAGTATGATTTTTTTTAGATAAGACAATGTTGCATTATCTATATAATATATAATAAACAGTAACTTATTTCCTGTCTGTCTGTCTGTCTTTCTCTTCGTGTTCGCATCACGCAAAAACTTCTGGATGGATTTTAATAAAATTTTGTGAGGAGGTACCTTAGTATCCCTATTCCAATAAAGGATACTTTTTTCCGTAAAAATATTTTATTTTCAAGAGAAAGTGGAAAAAGGATTGAAAGGACGCCGATTTTTTTTACCGATTTAAAGGTACTGTATGCTTTAAGACATCTTTTATTTTTGAAAGCAGTATATTTTAAGCAATGTTGCGCAACAGATCGCGCTGTTTTAAAATAATGCGTAACTCATTTCCTTTCTGTCTTTTACAGAGCTTTACAATAGTTTTTAGAATTATATCCAGGGATGGTTCTCATCCCATTTATATAAAGTAAATACGTAAGAGTATTAAAATTTGGTATGGATTACTTTCAAAACAAAATCCAACAAAATATTGTCAGGACGCACACAACGTGTGTGGGTACAGCTAGTAAAGGTATAAGAGAATGATAAATCCGCCGAAAATAAAGTAAAATAACTAGCCACTTAGTGTGTTTTTCCAATTTGGCTTTACCATTTTTGGAGTATTTTAAAGCCTAGACGTCAACAATGGAAATAATCGCGTTGAAGACTTATCAAACTCTAAGACCACCATGTTATCTTGTAGTGAGAATAATGAGTTGCTATAGTTACTTCGCTGCTTATTCGTAGATTAGAATGACCTGAATTAAGTTGATATTAATTGAACACTTGGGTCAATTGCGGTTTATTTATATAGAGCTTGGACTTCCAAAAAACCCCAAAAGCTATATTGGCTTTAAATTGCATACTTTGTGAGGTTACGAAAAGTGTAACACTAAGTCGCCACGTAAAGTACAACACGTCGCCACCTAAACTTGAGCACGTTTCCACGTAATGTGTAACACTTCGCCACGTAAAGTATAATACGTCGCCACGTAAAGTGTAATACGTCGTCACGTAACGTGAATTACGTCCCCACGTAAAATACAATAAGTAGCCACGTAAAGTTTAATACGTCGCCACGTAAAGTGTAACACTTCGACACGTAAAGTACAATACATCTGAAAATACAACACGTCGCCACATAAAGGTAAAGTGTAACACACATCGCCACCTAAAGTGCAACATGTCGCCACATAAAATGCAACACGTCACCACGTAAAATACAACACATCGCCACATAAAATGCAACACGTCGCCACGTAAAGTGTAAAACGTCACTGTGTGGCAAGCATATCGTGTGGTGCTTGAACCATCATCATAAGCCTTCTATGTCGAACTATTATGTTTTCTTTAATGTAGTAGATTTTTGTAGTGAAAATAAGACTACGGCAATCAAAATAAGGCTGAATGATTATTGGACTGTATCGCTTGCCGTTGACATTGATGCCCTCATTAACCTCCTTTTCAAAGATGTGGGGACCAATGTTATGTTTAGATAAAATTAGACTCCCGTTGCGGGACTAGATTAATTTCCACTGTGAATCACAGTGGGGGAATTAGCCAAAACAAGAAATATTCGAAGCTTTGCTCCAACTTCGGAGCCACGTTTAAAATCGAATATATTCCCAGCTGACCTCTCTAAGCTCTGTAACTTCTAGTTATAACCCTATTCTAGAGGATACAATCCCCTACGTTTTTTATGCAATATTTTCGATCATGAGAGAGGATTTTGGGAATGCCTACTTCCTGTGCTAAGGTCGGTTAGTTGGTCCTGAATGAGATATAGTTTATATATATCTTGCTATGATATCCCTATATATGATACGCTATTAGCATTATTGCTATTTAGCCATAAAAATCGAAACCAAAAAAATAATAATATTGAAATTTTCAGGTCATTAAATTTTTTTCATCTCATTTTTTGAAACAAGAGTTCCTTTGTGACAATGAAAAGTATTTGCAACTAAGCTTTATTTTGAGTATTGCTCTCAAGAATTAAAAAAAAAAATAATAAAAAAATACAAGAAAACAGAACAATGTGAAAAATAATCCTTTGAAAGGGACGGTCGAACGGTTAGTTGACCAATGTCTAAGAAAATAAAAAAAGAAACAAATTTGCAAAACAAAATTAATTAATTTTTCAAAATAAAACGAAGAGCAAGTAACTTTTAATTTTAAACTCAGCTTTAATAACAAATTGAAGTGAAAGGAAGTGTGTAACGAAACAACTAGACAAAGCAGCAATAAGGTAAAGTTATGTAGATAGAGAAAAATATAATAAATTGAAGTAAAAAGATATGTAGCAGAAATGTTATAAATGGTTGGTTGATGGCGATTTGAGATTTTTATCAAGCCCGTAAAAAGCACATACACATATACACACACACACACAAAACCAAAGACAACCGACCGTTCTTGAATTACCGTTGAAAAATAATAATAAAATTTGTTTGTTATAAATAAAATGTTAGCAACTATAAGTTGTAAATGCTGTTAACTAACTGAACCATCAGATCAGTCTGAAATCAAAACCAACAACAAAACACAAATTTCAACTCATACTCTCCACAATGTGACCAGAAAAAATTTATTAAAGAAAGTTCGTTCATTTTTTTCCTGAAATATACAAATAAATTTAAACGAATAAAAAAACTTACGAAACTTTACATTTTGTTATGTAAGAACAAAAATATTGGCAACATTGGCAAAAATATAAAGGGTTCTTCAAAAGGAACGCTCAGATTTTAATATTTGGTTATTGTGGTAAGCTACACATTTAAAGCCTTTCGCCAGATGGCTAAAAGTGTCCAAATATATAAGTTGAGCTCTAAGAGAATATGAAAAAGTAAGAAGACAACAACTGATGACAATCGGCCCTATTCCTAAATTCATATTCTCGAAATATGTATGTATATTGAAACGATAAAGAAATTTTATTTTTCAATTTCAAGGGATGATGACATAATGGATATGAATATACATCGAAAGATGCTACGACAGAACGTTAACATTTTTGCCATCCCAGATTCTAAGTACGAAACTCGATTAGTGGCGATCTAACTTAATCACTACATTTCCTTTCGGGTTAATTTGTTTTTCAAATTTTAATAGGTTTGACACCGCTTCCTCCAATGGTGATAATCTCACCTGCTCATAACAGCCTTCCCTTGTTGCTCTGGATTCAGAGCTTCCTTTTTATCTTGATTTATTTTAATAAAAAAACATTTTAATGAATATTTTATCCTAATTAAGTTTTACTTTATGCCAACCTTCTCCATCAAGAACTAGAGGCCCAAACGGATTTAATTTCTCGGCAGTTTCGCTTCAAAAATCACAAAATTTGTTGGGTATTATGCCCTTTTGAAAACCCTTAGCATAAGCGGAATTTTTTTTGCATTTAAGAAACTAAAATTTCGAACTGCCTTGATGTACTTTTTTTTTTTCATTTAAATTTTTTTTTTTTTGTAGTCGTTTGAATTTCGTTGCCTACAATGATGACGACAGAGAACGAATGTTTGATTGTCGTTTCTATCTTCGTTTCAAAATAGAGAATACCGATATATTTACGACGAGTGTCGTTAACGCCAACGGTAATGCCAAATTTACATTTTTATTTTGTTTCCAAACTACAACGCAAACGGGAATAGGACCGAATGTCAAAACTGCTTCCCCACCACGAACATCATCGTATGGTGTTTGAAAAAAAAAAAAAAAATACAAACCGACTTGAAAAATGTACACTCATCATTTTTCGATCAGTGCTATTTATTTATCTATTCTATATACCTATTTTAGGCGATTTTATCTAATGAGAAATATTTAACCTTGATGGTCCGGATGAGTTGACCACCTATTGAAGAGATTTGCAAAAGGAACCAAGTAATTTACAAAACGAAAGGTTTTATGGCTGCAATCTAATAAATATTGCAACCTTCGAGTGGACCGCTTGTTCTCCCTATCAACTCCCTATCGAAAATATTTAAGGAATATTGTATCGACGTGTCTATGCTGAAAACCGCCAATACCAATGCGTATTCGAGATTAAAGAATGAAGCGGTGGTGTTCGACCAGTCATAGCTTGTTAAGTAAATACAACAACAAATTACCTAAATGTTTATTGGATTTGAAGGAAGCTATGTAATATAAAGCATTTGCACTTTTGCAACACCACTTGCATCAATCACTGAATACCACTAATGTGTTAGCTATCATTACTCTCTCTTTCCATCATCATCATCATCAACACCGCCAGATAAAATTACATGACTTGAAATCAATGAAGTAAAACAAGGGTTTTTTTTTGTCTTTTTATTTCATTCTCTACACACAACACAAATTTACAGGAAAAAATTATTATTACAAGAAAAAATCTATATTTTTCTATTTATGTATATAAAATAGAAAAACAATTGACAACAAAAAATTATCTCATACATATAGATTTCAAACTGCAGTCGGTTGTAACAATTGAATTAAATATTTTCTTTTTTTTGTAATCTTAGATTTTAAAAATATGATGATAAAAATGATACCATTGTCAAGGCAGAAGAAAAGAAGTCAGGTTATAAAATATTTTTAATAATAATCAGATGGAATTTTAGATTTTTGTAAAATGCGATACAAAGAGAATTAAAAAGCAGGGTTCAGAATTTTTCATTTATGAGCATTAAAATTTAAACATTTATGATATTTCTCATAAATGAGATTTCTAAAATATTATTTTTCTTCATGGTCATAACAAAAAATGCTCTGCCTACGATCGTACATAAATGAGTGTAATTGCTTGTTTTTTAGCAATTATTTACATGTGATAAGTAATAAATTAGCTCATTCTCATTAATGATCTTTTACATAAATGTTTTTATTGTATTTCCCAAATACCTATCACTTCAGTTGTATTTTTGCAGAACAAAACCGTATGTAAATAAATGAACGTGTCCCAAGTTCGCCAATGTATTCAAAATAAAGAAATTTAAAATATTTTTTTCAAATATGTAAATAAACATTTTCATTAAAGATAACGCACTTTCCAATTGGAATAACCAGATGCTGAGAAAAAGTAGCTGAATGTGAGATATCAACAAACTTTTCGATATTTAAGATTCTTTAAATTGTCGCGGCGGCGCACTGTGGTCAATATTTTGAGATAGCGGCCAAAACTCCTTTTGGTTTTTGTTCTCCGATTTTAAAGTTATTAGACTCATATGAAAGTAGACAGTAGTAAACCTCGGGAGCCAAAAAAATAGAACTCTATTTCAACTATTTCACTAAGAACAAGGTGGTCCAAAATGGGCTTTTTCAGAATTTAGTAAATTTATGATATTTTTAGTTAATTTTTAAAGTTTAAATGATCATAACTTTTTTGTTTTTCAAGATTTTTGGACGAAATAAATTTTGTGTTGTAACTTAACTTATTTCCTATTACTGGTAATAGGAAATACTGCTACTACTGTTTTCAGAACAATTTAAATATTTTTTTTAAAAAAGGTCAAATTTCTCGGAAATTTCCTACTTCATAGAGCACAACTCCTGTGAGTCAAGCTGAGTCAAAACACAAATTTACTATTTTGTAGTCCTAACTCTCCCCTACATTCCTATATATACATGTCCATGCATCGGGACTGCACTTTTTGAGCTACAGCAATTTTTCTGACCCAACGTAAGATATTCGGTACAAATGCACGTCATATTTTTTGAGAAGTTATTTGTATGTGAAAGTGGATATTATGCATATATTTTGATGCAATTTTGTACAAGAGTTCTTATTGACCCAAAAAATTATTCTGTTGAAATTAGGAGAAGTTGGCCCATGTTTGGACCTAGTCCACATAGAAGGGTGTATCAAAATTTTGACAAAAATGACAATAGAACTCTCAAATTATGTGGTATCTGGCAATTCATTTGGAAAAGGTAAAAAATGATTTTATTGCCATCTAATATTACATAACTTAAATACCTGAAAATTGCAAATAAATTTAAAACCAATGGAAATAACTGGTAAAACCAAGTACCTGTTATATTATGTTTCAAAGAGGTAAAAAAGATCATGTTGAAACTTCGAGCAATAGTATATTAATCCATGCATTCATTTTTTTTCTTCATTATTGTTTAAACAATGGCTAAATTCAGTTATAATGTTCTATCTGATATATATTTTGAACGGAAAGATGAAAACGACATTATTTTACATATAATGAATAATCCATTCTTCAAAATATGCGACAAACAAGAAATTAAAATTCATAACTTAAAAATAAAAAACTTTTAAATACTTTAAGAAAACGGTACAATCAATGTTCCAGAAACAAGAAATTGTTTTACTCACGCAACCAAGAATGGCTAAGAAATAAACTTATTTTTAAAAAGCCATCAGTAACTACCACGGAAACTGGAAAAGGTGGTCGACCAGCAAAGCCAATTGATAATTGTAGTGAAAGATCACGAAGACGCAAGCTTAAACATATCAATGAAGAAGTTTCTTGTAGCATCATAAAGGATTCATTTCTGCATCATATACAACCATCGAAAACTAAAAAGAGTAAAATTGCTATCATTAAAAAAATAGTGGAAGCAAGCCCCAGACGCACAAAAAGGATTTTAGAAAGTATGTCGACACCAACTGAAGAAAATAAATTTACTCCAGAAGAAGCATTTGCACCATTTTTGGATTTGAAAATGACTAAAAACCAATATACAGAATTGCGGAAGCGAACCAATGAAAAAAATTGTTGAATTTTTCCATCATATCGAGATATAGTTTCTGCCAAAAAAGATTGCTTACCTTCACCAACTGCTATTAGTGTAACTTCAAGTTCAGCAGTAATAAAATTGCAGGATCTTTGTGAACACACTGCAGAACGATTATTAAAGACATTTGATGCTGACTATTTAAAGAAGTTTAAAAATTGCAGTATAACTTTTCTAAATGGGGATGTGTTGGGTCCTCTGGCCAGAAACAATACAAACAATGTAATGCGGAAAATTCATCAGATGCCAATTTATTCATGATTTCTTTCGTTCCATTACGTTTAACAAAAACTTATATTGGTTCAGAGCCGTCAACTCGTAGAGCTGCAGAGATAGATGTATGGAAGAATGAAATTCCCTCGTCAACAAAATTTTGTAGACCAATAAAGTTTGCTTACAAAAAAGAAACTAAAGATGTCATAACTGAAGAAGTTGGCAAAATAAGAGATGAAATTAAAGAACTTCAACCAGTGATATTTGAATTTAAGGACCAATGCATCGAAGTTAACTTTAAAATGTCACTTACAATGATCGATGGAAAAGTTGCACAAGCTTTAACCGAAACAAAGTCTTCGTCAAGCTGCACCATATGCCAAAAAACATCAAGTCAATTGAGCCAACCACCAACACAAGACGATAGTTTTAATGAAGCATATGAATTTGGAATGTCACCTCTTCATGCTAGAATTCGTTTTATGGAGCATATTCCTAAATTGGGATACGATTTGGAATTTGGCCCGTTAGGCGAAACAGTGAGAAACAACAAAAATTTGGAAAAAAGAAAGCAAAAAAAAGATATTCAAGAAAAATACCGTGAGATAGGCCTTATAATTGACCAGCCAAAGCAAGGAGAAGGAAATTCTAATGATGGAAACACAGCAAGGAGATTTTTTTCCGATCCAGAAACTGCAGCTTCTATAACTGGAGTAGATTATGATTTAATACGACGATTCCATATCATCATATTAGAAGTTATAGCATGTAGCAAAAAGATAGATGCAAAAAAATTTGGTCAGTATGCTAATGAGACAGCAACCCTTTATAACCAAAAATATTCTTGGAGACATATGCAAACCACAGTTCACACTTCCAATTGGAGATCTCTCAGAAGAAGCGCAAGAAAAAAGGAACAAAGACTACAGATTCTTTCGCGAGCACAATACAAGAAAAATTTCCAGATATTGTACTAATGAAGATCTCATTAATATTTTGTTGTGCACATCAGACCCATATATGTCCAGTATTCAACAAAAATGGAAATCAACCTCATTAGAGTTAGATGAAGAAGCTAAACAACTACTGCAAAATGAAAATCACAGCTATTTGGAAGAAATTTTTACTAATATTGTTTAATTAATACTAGTTTAAAAATTATAATTTGTTTCTAATTTTAGTATAAATTTTACATTTAAATAAAATATATGTGCACTTTAAATCAATAGTAAAAGTTTACTTAAAATTTTATCGATGTTATGTTCTGTATATAATATATCCAAATGGTATTGATATTGTTGGGAATTTCAGTGTTATTTTTCAGTTTAATCCTCACAAGAATTAGCTTTCTTCCAAAAAACCAACCTTTGGCCCTTGTGAATATTGAGACTAAATAAATGTCAGGGGCCAAATGTTGGCATTTTCTGACCAAAATTAAGTTTAGGAATAATAAATAAGTATTGGTTGTAAAATACGATTGAACAAAATAAGAAATTATAAAAAAAAATACCTATTTAAAATGTCAAAATATTCAACTTTTACATGGAAACACAACAAAAAATTAAAATGCATTTTTAACTCCACATTACTTACGTTCCTATCAGTCGATTTTTACGTTTGAACAGCAAATTGAAGCTTAAAGTCCCTCCTATTGAACAAAAAAAATCGCGTAAAAAAATACCAATCCGGTCAAAAGTTATAGAGTTTTGACCGCTATCTCGCGAAATTGACCACTGTGCGGCGGCTTTACTCAAACTCTAGTACATATATCCAGAATTTAAATGATAACATTGTTTTTTAAAATGCATCTGCAACTTGAGGAAAACCTGCAAAAAAAGTGTAGCACGACTTCTGTGAGGCTCGAAAGTAAACTTTATCGTCTGCGATAGGACGAGACGGGTAAAATTAAATTTGTGCTCCAGCACACTTTTTCAAACATTGGAGTTGTTTTAACAGATCCAGCATTTCGTTTTGATGTGAATATGGCTGATTGTTCACTAAGATAGTCGACTCGAACTCGGCCACTAAGCGATAAATTATTGACTGGGAAGGACTCTCCTAAACAATATGCGACCCTCTTAAACTTTTTTTTATCAAAAATTATGAAAAAATTATTTTCGATTTTATATAAAATTACTTTTTCTATACATATAATAAAATAGTAACTCATTTTCGTCTGTCTGTCTGCTTTTCATTTGTGTTCGCATCACGTAAAAACTGTGGAGGTACCTTAGCATCCTGATCCCAATATAAAATATTTTTTTCCGCAGAAATATCTCATTTCCAACAGAAAGTGAAGAAAAAGCAGTGAAAAAACACAATTTCTGAGATATTTGAAAAACTATTGCCTAACATTAGGCGCCAATTGAATAAAATTTGTATTTGCTTTGTATTTTTACTTTGTGGAACTACAATGTTATTAAAATATTTGAAACACCTTTTACAGAGCTTTACAATAATTTTTAGTATTTTTTATAGATTTAAGAATTTTATCCAAGGATGGGTACCTTTATATAAAGTAAATATATAAACCATAACTACAGCACTATAAAAGTAAGAGTCTTACAATTGGTGTGGAATACTTTCGAAGCAAAATCGAGCAAAATATTGTCAGGACGCCCACGACGTGGCGGGCACAGTTAGTCTATAAATATAATAAAATAGTAACTCATTTCCTGTCTGTCTATGTTCACATCACATTAAAACTACTGGTTGGATTTTAACAAAATTTTGTGAGGAGGTACCTTAGTATCCTGATTCCATTATAGGATACATATTTCCAAGAAAAAGTTGTGAAAGTACGCTGATTTTTTTACTGATTTAAAGATACTGTATACTTTAAGCCATCTTTTATTTTTAAAAGCGGTATATTTTAAACACGGTTGAGCAACAGATGGCGCTGTTTTCAAATAATGACAAAATATGAATTACTGAATGCCAAATAGCCAATTGAATAAAATTTATATTTGATTTGTATTCTTACTTTGTGGAATTACATTGTTATTAAAATATTTTAAACACCTTTTCACAGAGCTTTAAAATAATTTTTATAATTTGAGAATTTTATATAAATTTTAGAATTTTATCCAGGGATGGGTACCTTTATATAAAGTAAATACGTAAGAATCTTAAAATTTGGTGTGGATTACTTTCAAGGCAAAATCGAACAAAATATTGTCAGGATGCACACAACGTGTGTGGGCACAGCTAGTTTGATATAAAAATTAAAATTTATAATGAATTTAATTAAAGAAATATATTTAAGCCGATACGCTAAATGACAAGACAAGCATTTGCCAAGGAGGTGGTGGGTTTGTAGTGGCAATGCAAAAATTACAATTTATTTTCTCTTTTTTTTATAGCAACTGAAATTATTTGAAAATTACTCTTTTTTCGAGGTTATAAAAAGCTTAAAACACCAAAAAACAGAATGACAGTAGAAAAAAAAATTCTAAAAATTAGTATATAGGATTGGTATTTTAAAAAGGCACTAAAGGGTGTTAAAATTATAAAGAAATTACATTCTAAAAACAACTACCCCCACCCCCTGCCCAGCTATGGCTTTAAAACAAAAAAAAAAATTAAAATCAAGTCAGAAAAAAACCAACAATTACCAACAACGAAACTAGAAAAAATATACGTAAAATTTAGAAGAAAAAAAAATTATGTAAATGAGTTAAAATTGTTTCCAACAATTTCCGCATTTCCTCCAACGTCTTACCTAAAATAAAAAATACGAGCAAGTGGTTGGTTGTCTGGTAAATAAAATTTTTCGTTTCATTTTTTTTTTTACTTTTTTTTTGTTTTTTTTTTTAATTAATTACACACTTTGACCAAGTTGAAAAAATGAAAGAAATATTTATAAAAAAAAATCTATATAAAGTTTAAAAAAATGTACAATACCTTATAAAAATACACGACGACTACAATGGAAATGAAGACAACACCAAACGAATATATAGGGTCTTGACACCCAAACAACACCCACCACTTTGGCCTGGCATGCCAGTGGCTAGCCAGCCAAAACACTCATTTACTTATTACAAACCTTTATTAAAACCCCCAACTCTGACACTCACACACACTCATTTATATAAATAAATAACACCCGTTATGTTTTTCTGGGAATGAGCGTGCTAGCGATGGTAAGTGTTAAAGATGAACAGTTCAGTAGGAAGCGAAAAAAAATCGAAACGCTAGGTGGTTTAAATCGTCGCTTGATTTTTCTTTTAACCCAACTGCCCTGCCAATATTATAAATGGTTCGTTATGTAACGGAATGAGTGGGCAGCATTACAAGGCCTGGCCAGTCAGAAGGGTGTAGGTGGGGGCAATTGCTATCAACTAGGGGTAAGTTGTGTGTATAGAATTGTTGAAGCAAACGGAAATGTAAGCTTGATTGCAACATTATATCATTAATTTTAGAAAAAATGTATATATGCATGCACATACACACATATAGAAATACAATATATACACACACATACACACAGTATAAATATAATATAATATTGTGAAAAAATCAGCTTTTATTTAATTTGAAAAAAAAAAAACAAATTAAGTATATAAACAGACAAAAAAAAACTTTGCCAAAGTATACATACATAGACACCAATCTACCAGTAATTACAAGAAGAAAAAATCATTAATTAAAATTTTTAAGAAAAAAAAAGAGTTGATATAATCGAATTTCTAAATTTACCACTGGCTACAGCTCCTGACTGCTGCTCGTATGACCATTTTGACCATTTATTCGTTATACATTCATTGTGTCCAAAAACAAAAATATTTATGTATATGCAAAGTTTACATAACGTGTTGGAAAAAAATAATTGTAAATTCAGCATTAATTTGTATACTACTTTATTTATTGCAAACCCAAAAAAGAAAAATAAGATGTTGTAGAGGACCACACCCATTTAAACAAAAAAAAAATATGCTTAATGATTATTGGTGATACGCTAAACTGACAAGAGTATTTAATACAGCTTTTACAAAATTCTTTGAAATTAACAAAAAAAAAACCTAAAACTAATTACTTTTATACAGGGTGTACCAAATTTTAAATTTGTCGCCTTTTGTGCAGGAAAGTGCTGGGAACCCCAAACAAATTATTTAACGAGCATACACAATAGTTCTGGCAATTTCAACTTTTTTTAATTACTCAATCCCAGTAAAAAATACTGCTTCATCGTATGCAGGTTTGTAAAGGAAAGACGAGTTGTTATCGCTTACGAACCTGCTTACGTATGACATGATATTTGTTCGCGATGTCCCACTTAGTAGCATTTCCTTTTAAGCGCTCAATGCAGCGCAGTATAGATGTTATAAAATCATACGGTATTAAGTTCGTAACTCGTCGTAACTCCTCGTAAATTCGAAATTTGTTTATCTCTGCCTTACAGTTGTGCTTTTTAGTATGCACTACTGTAAGGCGAATGGTAAAAAATTCGTTGTTTTTTTTAAAACTTAACATTTTATGTCATACAAAATTGCATTTACTTAGGCAAAATATATTAATAATAAAGGCTTGGAAAAAAGTGAAAATATGCATTTTCCCATATGACATTTATTAAATATCAAAAAAATGGCCAAAATCGGAAAGGTGCGGCTTAGCGGAATATAGGAGTTGAAAGCTATGACATTACAGATTTCAGAACTGTATTGGTTATATTCAGAATTTGTATAGATTTTTAGTAATAGAATTTTGAAAAAAGTGAAAATATGCATTGTCCCATATGGACTTTTATTAAATATCAAAAAAAAAAAATGGCCAAAATCGGAAAGGTGCGGCTTGGCGGCTTATAGGGGTTGAAAGCTATATAATTCATTTTTGTGTATTTTACCATCTTTTGTACAAATGAGTTAACTAACACAGGGTTGTTAAAAAGGAAGCTAACTGACGGAGCTAACTTCACACACATCAATAATACCCACTACTTTTTAATTGGTTACTCAATGGCAAGAATGATACAACGTCATCTAACGGAAAAACTTGCGCATGACGTAATCTTGTCTTTTACCATTCTTGCTCAATACATCCGTTTATATAATAGGGGTTATTCACAAGGTATTCATGTCATATTGTCATAATGTTGTACAATAGTTTCAAAATATTAATAATAAAATTTTCTGTTCTGCGTATATTTATTTTTTTTTTCTGATATAAACCTGAGCCGCATGACTAAGCCGCCTTAACTAGCGTGTGAGTCCTGACAACATTTGCTCAGTTTTACTTTCAAAGAAAACTACACCAACTTTTAAGACTCTTACGTATTTACTTTTATAAAGGTACCCATCCATGGATAAAATTTTAAAATTAATATAAAATTCTAAAAATTATTCGAAAGCTCTGCAAAAGGTATTTAAAATTATTTAATAACAATAGCAGTACTTGCAAAAGTTCAAATGCGTTAAATCATTCAAAATTCAAAAAAAGAAATGTGTATTTTGTTGTTGGATTTCACAAAAAAGCTATTATATTATGTACTTTTGCAAGACCGTTTGCATCGAACACTGAACTCCACTAATGTAATTCCAAGAAGTACAAATACAAATCAAATACAAATTTTATTCAATTGGCTATTTGGCAGTAAGTAATTCATATTTTTTCATTATTTTAAAACAGTGCCATCTGTCGCGCAATAGTGTTTAAAATATCCCGCTTTCAATTCATCGATAATATCGACGCAGATAATATTGTAATAAATTAAAGAAAACAATCAGAATTTTCTTTAATCTATTACAATATTATCGTCGTCGATGTGTGACAACGACATCCGTAAAAGGGTTTATTATTTTGAAATAGCGCCATCGGTTGCGCAACCGTGTTTAAAATATTCCGCTTTCAATTCATATTTTGTCAATATTTTTTTAAACAGCGCCATCTATTGCTCAAAGTGTTTAAAATATTCTGTGTTTAAAATATTCTGCTTTCAAAAATAAAAGATGCCTTACATGTATGCAGTACCTTCAAACCTGTAAACAAATTAGGCATACTTTCACAGCTATTTCTCCACTTTCTCTTGGAAATAAGATATTTTTGCGGAAAAAAATTACCCTATATTGGAATCAGGATACTAAGGTACCTCCTCACAAAATTTTGTTAAAATCCATATAGTTTTTACGTGATTCGAACACAAACAGAGATACAGACAGGCAGGAAAGGAGCTACTGTTTTATTACTTATATGTATTAATTTTCTCTTTATAATAATACATATCACAGCGATCTCCTTCGCCGGTATTACCATTAAAGCACTAAATTGCCGACGAAGTAAAACAATTATAAATTGGCTATGCTAGCTTCAAAATTAATCGCCTAAATAACACCAGAGGCACTGCCACACTGTTCTAAAAATAATCATAACGGGCAATTGCAGTGTTGCCGTAAATGAAGCTTTACTATCACACTAACCATCTGTCTTATCTACTTCTATCCATTTCAAACGGAAGTAACATGATTAATATAGGAATTAATTATCTGAGTGTTACTTCTCTTAATAAATTTAAAATAAAAATGGTGGTATGTGCGAAAAGCATTGGTTGTTGGTTTTTTATGCTATATATTGTTTTTTGTTCATTTTTATCATTATGTGGGTACTAAAATAAGTGTTGTTAACTGATTAAAAACCCTTTTTTGTAGTTAGTTAAAGCTAGGACCGTCCTTGTGTGTGGGTCCAACTCGAAGTTGGCGGATACTACCATATAAAGTTTCATATTTAATTTGGTGCCTATCTGTCTTTTTTTATCAGGGTTTTTGCAATATTTATTTTTTATTATTTTATTAACGAAGTTTTGAAATAATAGCCTTATTAAGGTTCTCAAGACGTACACGAATTCACCACTTTTGTAATAGATTAAAGAAAAATAATCCGCCTAATTACGTATGTCGTAGTCACGCGGAATCTTTGTCGTTTTTTAAATATGGCATTATCCATGTCGTTTGCGAGACTGAAGTATGACTCTGTCGAATTCGATTATAAATTGTGGTATTTTGTATGCCGTTTTTTATTGTGAAATTCGAGAAAAACAGTCGTAGTGTATTTTGCTGGTGACAACGTCGAATTACTAAATTTTTGTATCAAACTAAACAGAAAATGGATGAAAAACGTAAGAGCATTTTCATCAATACTATTTATTAAATATTTAACAAATTTGTAATTACAACATCTCTTTGTACTTATTGAAGATTGAAAAAAAAACAACACCAAAGCAATTTGAAAGAATTGTTCATTTTATAACACAAAATCCACACCTTGCTAAAGGGTACCACAACAACCAAGACAAAGTTTTAATAAAGGAGCAATGGAACACAATTAAAGAAAAGTTGAATAGCATTGGTCCTCCCTCACGCGACTCCGAGGGATGGATGAAAGTCTGGACTGACATGAAGACAAGTGTTTAAAAGAAGCTTGTATTCAATAAGCAACAAAATTGTGGAACTGGAGGTGGTCCCGCCTTTACACAAAAAGCTTTAACAGCGCTAGATGAGGCAGTGTCGGGATTATTACAGTTTGATTCCATAATTAATACGAGACGAGTAAACTTCGGTATTCAAAACGCGACATATAACCGTAACAAACACACGATAGTTTAGAAGCCAATGATGAGGATGGAAATAGTAACGGTGTAGGAGACAATACAATTTTAGAACAATCCAGAAACAGAAAAACAAAACGACACTCTAAAGCATCAGAAAACCAATCATCATCATCAATCTTACAACAGCAGCTTAAAAATCCAAAGTGATTTATCCACAGTAAACTTACATGGAACTTGGAAGATCGAATATGTAAGACCGGTGTCTTAGTTGTATCCGTAAACTTATAAGTTCCTGGCTCCTCTGATGTTCTTCTTCACCAGAAGATGCAAAATGTGCAACACTTAACAGTTATATTAATAATTATTAATTTTATTTATTAAAAACCAAATAGCAAATAAAAATGATTGAATTTGATGGATCTTCTATCAGCTGATCTGTTATTGTAAATGAATGAGCGCGACTAATCTTCTAAAAAAACACTCACGTTGAAAGTTTTACATAATGCCCATAAAATGTAAATTCGGGTTCGACTACGACAGTTGTCACAATTCGACTACGACATACGTTATTACAGGGATTGTGTTTTATCTTTAATCTTTTACAAAAGTCTCGAATTCGAGTACGACTTCAAGAACCGTAATTAGTCTGAATAATTGTTGATGTAGCTGTTTTCAGACCTTTTTTCTGAGCATTTCTATCGTTTTTAATATTAATGATTTTAAAACTGTCTATGTATTGCCTTTTGATTTAATATAAAATTATTAATCATACCTTAATTAGTAATATAAAATTGTGTGTTCAAATTCCTGATATAGCCAAAATTAAACGGTGTACGTATATTATTTCCCTTGACTGTATACATACATATGTATGTAGAGTTTTTCTCTTCACTGTATATGTGCACAAACTCAAAAATGGCAGTTTTTAAAATAAACTTTCTAATTTTAAAATTACCTATAAATTAAAACTTTGACAGCATTTTTTATTCCAAATCAATAATTACACAAGACAAAAATCACCACTTACGTACTTTAATGATGTCAAGAGAAAAAATCAAGAGATGGCAACACCTTCAAATTAACAAAAACAATAAAACGAAACCAGAACATCAACAACAATAATAACAACAACAAAAAAGTTAGTTTTAGAAACAATAGTTTAATGAACTATTAACTAAAATATGCATGAAATATTTCCACTTTATTGTTGTTGCTACTGATTAGTTAAGTTGTTGTAGTTTTATTTGTTAACTTGTGTTGGCGTTCGTTCTCTTTTTTTTTTTTTGTCTGGGCATTGATTTATTAATTTTTGTTTTCTGTTCCAGTTGGAAATAAATTTACCTGCAAATAAATAGAAAGAGAAAATTTGCAAATCAGTAAAACTATAAATATTTTTTTTTTTAAATAAATAATTAATTTGAATATAAAATAAATTAACAACGTATAATTAAGACGACTAGAAAAACAAAAACGATAATCTTTTTTTTTTTTTTTTTCTTAAAAATATTTGTTGCAAAATTTGTGAAAAGAAATACACGTAAAATGAGATCATGGTTGTATCCGAGTCTTTGAACCAATTACTTAGATTTCATTAATTTGGAAATGAAGTAAGAAATAGTTAGAAAAGACAGAGACAACCTTAAGTGTAGAAATTTGAAGTTTTTGTTTTGATTCAACAATAAGAAAACAGATTTTTTATTTACATAAAAGGTACTTTTCATAAAAGATACTTTTTATAAAAGGTACTTTTATTTAAAAGTTACTTTTATTTAAAAAGTACTTTTTATCAAAGGTACTTCCATTGAAAGGTACTTTCACTATAAAAGGTACTTTTTATAAATTGTACTTTTATTTAAGTTACTTTTTATAAAAGGTACTTTCACTAAAAGGTACATTTTATAAAAGATACTTTTATTTAAAAGTTACTTTTTATAAAGGGTTCTTTCAATAAACTATACCTTTTATAAAAGGTACTTTTTATAAACGGTAATTTTTATAGAAGTTATACCTCTTATTAAAAGTATCGGATGTTTTTTAGCCGAATGAGAACTATCGATAACCATAGTTTGACAGCTGAGAATTGTAGAAATTTAATTTGAAAACAAAAAAAAATAAATCTTTTCGCGAAGCTCTTAAACAAGCCATACACGATGCGATAAGTTGTACAACCACTACTAGGAAGCAGTTGTACGCGCTCCACAAACGATACAATTTAGCGTGAGATTTCATGTACAACTTCATTTAACTCTCGTAGCTAAATCTATCGCTAAAGTTCTAAAAATGCACAAACAAATTATGAGTGTTGTTGTAAAAATACGCGTAATTTGTTTGTACATTTTTAGAATTTAAGCGATAGCTTTAGCTACGAGAATTACAGAATATGGCACCAGCTCTCTCAAAGTAAGATGGCGTTCAATATTCTCTCATATGCTATAATTGACATCGCAAATTATACTTCAGATTCAATGTTAACTGCAAGGTGGTCAAAACAATACTAAACACAAATACTACATAAAAACGTCGTGTGGATACTACTTGATAAAATATCAAAACTTTTTAATCTTACGTACAACCGATATACGACTTGAATACAATCAGCCCACAGACTTTACAATTCATGTACAACTCGCGTAGTAGCTACGATTCCTAGAATTGGTTGTACAATTCATCGCATCGTCTGTGGCTTGCTTTAGAACAGTTGTTGATCGTTTTCGCACAACTTTTTATCGTCTCGATTCAGAATCATCAATAAGACAAAGAAATGTGAGTACCAAGGAGAATATTCCTGCTTTGTAGACGCTGAAACGTCGATCCGTCGTCGTTCTTAACTTGTTGTTGTTTGACCTTCGACTACCTGTAAAATTGTACTGAATGATTTTGGCTAACGTGCCTGTACAGCTGGTGGGTGCAATAATTGAAACCAAGCGACCAAAGCCAAAACTCACAAGAATAATTTTAAAAAAATATGTAGTTTTAAAACACATCATCACTTCAAAGAGAAACTCAGATGACTAAGATTTTGTGTTTCTTACACCTTGCTCCTCTCCTTCATTAAAATATCTTTGTTACGTGATCAAACAAACATCAGAATTGATTGATACGATGTGAACGATGATCAAAATCAGTTAGCCAAATTTAGATTGAGTTAAAACAAAAACAGCGAATACAATGTGTTCGAAGAACTTCGATCGTTTGCAAGCAATGGCACGGCACGTATGTTTTTAGGATCTTGATTATGCGTTTCAATCACTCGTTGCTGTGAAAGGTAGTTATTATGAAAGGTACTTTTTATAAAAGGTACGTTTTATGAAACGTACCTTTTTATAAAAGCTAGTTTTTATCAAAGATACGCTTGAAAAAAAAAAAGTACTTTTTATAATATACTTTTTATGAAAGGGTTCCTAAAGCAAATTAAAAATTTTGTTAATTATTTTTTTATTTTTTTTTTTTTAATAAATTTCTAATTTTTATTTTATCTTCTCTCTTTTTCAATTTCTGTTCTTTTTATAAAGAATACAAGTATGTATTAAATTATGTTAATTAAATAACAATTGTTTGTGGTCTGCATGATAGCAACAATGTTGCCATCTCTTCCGCTTTAATGAAGTTGTGTGTCAGTGATCGTATATCATTTTTAGAATTGTTTTAATTTATTTCTTTTTATTACAGTGCAATATCGTTACAAATAAAGTATTGTAAAACTTAAAATATAATTTATGCATGAATTTACAATAGAAATTCATATCATGTCTGTAAAATATATAACATTTTCATGTAAGAATATTCTCTCCACCATTGTTACGACGAGAAAAGAAATGATAAACTCTAAAGAATTTTTATTGATTCAAATTAAAAATGGGAAAAATATTTTTTGCTTATTTTTTAAGTTTATTATTCAAGCCATAAGGTTGGGTTGGTCTGCTACATTTGTATACTGATTAAATTCCCATTCGATTGTAGAAAAGTTAAAATATCATAAATTTTTTTTCAACTCATACTAAACAACGTGAAAATATCTTATGTTCAAATTTAGAAAATTACAATATATGTAAGTGGTTTTCGAACAGCTTCTTATTTCAAAAAAGGTTCTGTGAAGTTAGCCTCTTTGAGGAACCCTTTTGAGTAACCCCTTTGAGTAACCTCTAGGAGTAACGATCAAGAAGGAATAAAGAAAAGTTAAAAAAAAAATAGATAAGTTTGAGATGGAATAGTGCTAAGGGAAGAATTAGTTAGAGTGTTCTCTTTTACGTCCTACCTTATTCGAATGTTAAATCATCGGATAGGATTGCAAAAAAAACAATGTTTTAGGAATTTAAGACGCCGGTATTCCAGAGGGGTTATGGCGTATTTCGATTCAAAAAGGAAATCATTCGAATTTGTATGACTTTAACATTGTGTTTCGAAAAAGATTTCTTTCGTATCGAAATACGTAATAACCCCCCAGTGCTTCTGTGGAGTTTTATTTTCTCAATTAAAAAGCGCTTAAGTTTTTCTTTTGTGAATAACTACTCATAAATTTGTATAGGTTAGTTATTGAAAAGTAGAATGACATACTTTTTATTTTTAATTCATAATGTTGAAAAAGCAAAAAATATTTATTACTGCTTAATTAATAAAAAATCAACTTTTATGTTAAAAAAAATGCTTTGCTGCATAGCAGCAAAATCAGACAGAGGTAGTTTTGTTTATTGTCGCAGAAATAAATTGATGTTCTCATTATAACTAATTTATAAAAAAAATTGAAAACGCATTCCAATATTAATAAGCTAGTATTATACATATGTATAATACTAGCTGTGTCCACACACGTTGTGTGCGTCCTAACAATATTTTGTTCGATTTTGCTTTAAAAGTAATCCACAACAAATTTTAAGACTCTTACGTATTTACTTTATATTAAGGTACCCAACCCTAGATAAAATTCTAAAAATTATTGTAAGGCTCTGCAAGAGGTGTTTAAAATATTATAATAACAAGGTAATTGCACAAAGTAAAAATACAAATCAAATACAAATTTTATTTCCGCTTTCAAAAATAAAAGATGCCTTAAAGTATGCAGTATCTTTAAATCGAAAAAAAAAAAATCGAAGTATTTTCACTGCTATGTAGGAAACCTTTAGTAAGCGAAGCCGGTGTTGGTCATACCATAGAGGAGAAAATCTTTGCGCCCGGGAGAAGGCCGGCTATGCAGGAAACCTTTAATAAGCGAAGCCGGTATTGGTCATACCATATAGGAGAAATAAGACATATTTCCGGAAAAAATTATCCTTTATTGGAATCAAGATACTAGGGTACCTCCTCACAAAATTTTGTTAAAATCCATCCAATAGTTTTTACGTCATGCGAACATAGACAAAAAGACAGTCAGACAGGAGGTCGCGGCGGCATACCTCGGCGGCCAATATTAATACATAATACACAATACATAATTGAAACATACCAATATTATCAAAATAAAAAGAAATCGTCCCTTAAAATTGAACCACCCTTTATTAGCTTGAATCTTACTAAATGAAGGAAGAAAATAAACCGGCAATGTGAGAGTCTTTCTATTAATAACATTGCCATTCCACAAAGTAAAAATACACATCAAACACAAATTTTATTCAACTGGCGCCATCTGTTGCGCAAAAGTGTTAAAATAGCCCAGTTTCAAAACTAAAAGGGTCACAACCGTGTTTTGAAGCGGTAATTTCGTACTTGCACTGCTTTTTCCCCACTTTATCTTGGAAATGAGATATTAAAAAAAAAGTATCCTATATTGGAATCAGGATGATAAGGTACCTCCTCACAAAATTTTGTTAAAATCCCTCCAGTAATTTTTACGTGATGCGAATGCAACAGAAAAGCAGACAGACGGAAATGAGTTACTATTTTATTATATGTATAGATATTTTTTTAATTGTGCAAATTTTTCTACTCTAATTTTTAGGTAGTTGTTAACAACACTTATTTTCGTACCCACAAAAAGCAAAAAAAAAAACAATATGTTATATATGTATCAATATTTTTTTCTTCTTTGATATTTCATCCTAAAGATATGCAACTGATTTGCATCCGTTTTAGTCTTTTTATTTTTTTTTTTTTTTTTTTTTTTAATAAATTTTTAACATAAACTTATATAAATATATATTTTTGCTCTTTTAAAATGAGCATACTTCTTTGACTTTATTTATTTTCTTAATAAATATTTTTTAAAACTTTGTATTTCTTAAAGATTTCTTAGTAGAAAGTTAACCAGAAAAGTAAATAATTAAAATACTATTCCTATAAGATGGTTTTAAAACTTACTTCGGGGTTTTTTGAACCTCAACCGAGTCAGAGTTGTGTTAATAATAACCAACAACAATTTAGTTTTAAAGTTTGATAATAGATGCCATGCCATGCCATGTGGTGTAATTTTTTTTTTCGTTGTTGCCAAAAAAGTAATTTTATTTTAAACAATTCATTAAAAGTCACACCAAATTTTGGATGTATGAGTATTCATACCTATACACACATACACTCACATAATAACAATAGCAAAAAAAAAACGAAAATATAAAAACTCTCAGAAAAAAGTTTATTGAACTCTTATATTTTTTTTTTGTTAATTTATTGTTGCTGTGATTTTGGAGAGTTCATTAATTTGTTATGTACAGCATAAAATATTAGCAAAAATAAAAACAACAAACAGCAAGCAAGCAGCAACAGCAACAACAACAACAACCACACAAATAATAATTCAGTTAGTGAATACTCGTAATACACACTCGTACATAGATATAAATGCATACCCAGGAATCACGTTAGTTTAACCTCAAATTAAAAATAATTTAAAATCAAACTGATTTTGAAATAACTAGTGAGTTATAAATAGCTTTCTCAACAGAAATAGAAATTGTGTTCTTAAATTCAGAAATGTATTTCTTACCGACATATTTTCAAAGGTTTTTTCAAATAGTTTTCAAAATAAGGAAAATGTTTACTTATTTATTCACTTTTTTTCTCAAATGTTACAATCGTACTCGTACTTATGTAAATATATTACGATTAACTTCGCCAACATATGAATAAAAACATCTATACTTATAATAAAACAGTAACTCATTTCCTGTCTCTCTGTTTTCAGTTTGTGTTCGCATCACGTAAAAGCTACTGTATGAATTTTAACAACATTTTATGTGGAGTTACCTTAGTATCCTGATTCCAATATAGGATACTTTTTTTACGCAAAAATGTCTTATTTCCAAGAGAAATACCGATTTAAAGGTACAGCATGCTTTAAGGCATCTTTTATCTGTGAAGGCAGTATATTTTAACCAATGTTGGGCAACATATGGCTCTGTTTTAAAATATTCGGTCCTAATCCCGAAATAAAAACGACAATTTGGCATTACCGTTGTCGTAAATATATACATAGGTATTCTCTATTTAGAAACGAAGATAGAAACGACAATCAAACATTCGTTCTCTGTCGTCATAATTGTAGGCAACGAAATTCAAACGACTACAAGAAAAAAATAATAAAATATAAAAAAGTACATCAAGGCAGTTCGACATTTTAGTTTTTTTTTTAATGGAAAAGTATCCTGCTTATGCTAAGGTTTTTCAAAAAGGCATAAAACCCTAAAATTTAGTGATTTTTGTAGCGAAACTGCGAGGAATTAAATCCGTTTGGGCCTCCAGTTCTTGATGGAGAAGATAAAACTTTTTTTATTAAAATAAATCAAGATAAAAAGGAAGCTCTGAATGCAGAGCAACTGGGAAGAGGCTATTATAAACAGGTGCGATTGTCACCATTGGAGGAAGCTGTGTCAAACCTATTAAAATTTGAAAAACAAATTAACCTGAAAGGAAACGTAGTGGTATTCGCCGACCATGAAGAAGTTAGATCGCACTAATCGAGTTTCGTACTTAGAATCTGGGATGGATGGCGAAAATGTTAACGTTTTGTCGTAGCAACTTCCGATGTATATTAATAACCATTATGTCATCATCATCACTTGAACTTGAAAACTAAAACTCAATTCAATTCAAATAAGATAACAAACTTGTCATAAATAACAACACAAAAAATTGCAGAGCTACCACACAATTTATTAATTTTTCTTTTCGTTTTCGATAACGTTTCTTCATCGTTTCACTATATCTATCAAGAATACGAATTTAGGAACGAAACGACGACAACGACATAGAATCGACTATTAAAATTGAAACGCCAACGGGAATAGGGCCGACTGAGTTACTCATTTCATGTCTGTCTTTTACAGAGATTTACAATAATTTGTAGAATTTTATCCAGGGATGGGCACCTTTATATAAAGTAAATACGTAAGTGTGAATTACTTTCAAAGCAAAATCGAACAAAATATGGTCAGAACGCACACAACCTGTGTGGGCACACACAGCTAGTTTGTATCTAAAACTAATGAAAACCATTAATTGGTTGATATATTTTTTCTGTGTATGTATGGTAAGACGGTGCATAATATTTTGATTTTGCATGGGATGCATATGGGGCAACAAATGATGATAACCTAAAATTTAGTTGCTGTTACAACAGGCCTGAAATGTTAAGTTTTTTTTTTTTTTTCTTGAGAAAATGTTTTCTGATTGATACAGCTTTTGCTTAATTGAAAGCCTTTTGCCGTAATGTTTTGACCACTACTGTGTTAAAACTTGCTACCTATAAAAAAAAACACGATGGATAGACTTTCAGTATTTTCATATCTTTGCGTAATAAATTATTAAAAGCAAAAACAAAAAAACTACAAAAAAAACTGCTAAAAAATAAACAAATATTATCTACTTTTATCTATTATCTTTTTTATGGTGGAGAGCGATCGATCGATCGATGGCATTAAAGCAGCCATAATTTACTACTAATTAAAGGTTAAAATGAAAGTTGAAGAAGAAATTTTTTACGATCAAAATATGTTAATTGTACGATTTATTATTATTAAGTTTTTCAGTTTAAATTAATACAAATTCTAAATTAATTTTGTGAAGAAATTGGTAAAAGCAAAATAACAATTTCGAATAAGTGACAAAGAAAACGTTGAACTTAGGCGCCCATTTTAGAGGCTTTATAGGTAGAGCAGATCTAAAGCTATAAGAGTATAATAGTATTTGGGGGATTGTCACTTCTTTAAGTTTTCGGAGCCTTCTACTCGCTTTTTGGTTTCGCTTTGGAAATGTTGAATTTCGATCTCAACTTATGTATTTCACATTTTTCTATCCTTCTGGCTATATATTCTTAGAGCCTTCTTTGGGAAAGAGCTTAAAAATCCTAATTTTCCGATGGCTAAAAACACATTAGAAAAACGCTAGATAAAGCACATCGATCCAGAAGCAGACCATATTCAGAAACAGAAAATAATAATGACGTCGTCGACATCGTCATTACTTTTGGATCGACGTCACTTTGTATCGGCGTCACTTTGTATCGACGTCACTTTGTATCGACGTCGTTATCAATTCGATTATAATTTGGTATTCCCTAACAGTATAATGAAGACGTCGACAGGTTATCGACAATTTCAGTCAAATAAAATAGGCATATATAAGTTATTTTATTTTGTTTACAATATTTATTGAAAATTTTTTAAACAAAAATATAAATAAACTAGCTGTGTCTGCATCTTCGTGTGCGTCCTTGCAATATTCTGTTCGATTTTGTTTTGAAAGCAATCTACACCAAACACCCTTACTTTTTTAGTGCCGCCTTAATCTATGCTTCAGTTATGGTTATGTATTTACTGTATAAAACGGCGCCATCTGTTAGTGTTTTAATTATGGTTTATGTATTTATCTTACTACTAAAATAACTGCGTACTTTCACTGCTTTTTCTCCACTTTCTCTTGGAAAAAAGATAGTCTTGCCGAAAAAAGTATCCTATATTGGAATCAGGATACTTTTTTTACGTGATGCGAACGCAATAGAAAAGGAGACAAACAAACAGACGGAAAAATTTTATTTTATTTTTTTTCAAATCGTTTATAAAAACCAAGACGACAATATCGTCGTCAACACAACATAATTTTGACGTAACATTTTCTTACAAAATGCCAAGTAAAAATAAACAGTCATCGATAAATGTTGATGTCGACAAAGGGCATCCCAATTTAAGCCCGTCGACACAAAACGTCGTCGTATTGTGTCGACGACTCCAAATAGAATAGGGGTAATTGTTGGGATAAATAGTTTAAGAATTTTACAATTTGGCAAAACTTTTGAAATTATTTTCGATATTTAAAGGTTTTTTTTTTTCAAATAATAAATGTCAGAATAATTCTCAATAAAATGCAGTTTATTTAAATAAAAATTGTTTTAAAAATGTTTCGTGTTGTTTATTTTTAATAAGAAACGTTTGCAAAAGAAACTGCATCTCATTGCATTCTAGAAAATAAAAAAAAATAAAATAAAAAAAAACAAGCGCACAGCAAAAATAAAAATTTTTATAAGAAAAAACATCTGAGAAATTTGCCATAAATAGACACCAAAATGTGTGTCAATGTTAAATTTTATTTTATTTTCTTTTTTATTACAAAGAAAAGAACAACAAACAAACAGAAAGGCGCAGGCAGAAAAATAGATCTAAAGAAAAATAAAAATTCACTTAAATGAACGCAAAGAAAAAAAAAAGATAACGAAAAGAACTCAATAAACAAAATAATAATAAAAAAAAAATTACGGTAAATATGAAGAACAAAACAAAAAGAAATAAGAAAAGCGCTGATCAAAATAGAAAATTACAAATGTAAATGAAAAAATGTTTAAATAAAAATAGGATTTTTTCTTATAAAAAAAAACCCCGCTTACGTGGATGGTCCTACCACTCACACTCCTTCAGTCATGTCAGTTTTCTTTGGCGTTCGTAAAATGCAAGACTCTAGTAAATTTAAATAAACAATATGTCACCGTGGTAAAAGGGTGTGCTTTCATTATAAATATTACAGTCCAACCATACACTCATTAACTGCCAGGATGTGCGCGGCATCCGTGAGCGTTTTTTTTTCGACATTGTGAAATTTTGCAATGAAATTTAAACAATTCTGTCAAAATTCGTCCAAGTAAGATATAAAAGCAAACCTCTCGTTCCAAAAATACTATTTAAGACGTGTGGCTTGACGATTGAAAAAGTGCTTTTCAAATTTGTTAAAACTTTTTGTATATGAGCAAAATCAAAACAAATACTTTTTAAATATCAAAGGAAGCAAATAATTGCCCTTTCACTCATTTGTTTGCTTTGATATATCATTGCGAACAAAACAAAAGCAGAAACGCGTTTTTTGAGTGATTCGTTCGTTGGATTTTCGAATTCTTATTTGTTTTCTTGAATGGCCTTTTATTTGGTTATTCTTCTTATGCTATTGCAAATAAATAAGCAACAATAAAACCAAAATTCTAACAGGCTGTCCTTCAATATTTTACAAAAAAAAAAAAAAAACAAAGCTGAATGCTGTTTTGATTTGACAATTTTGCAAACGTCTGCGAAAGGTTTTTACTCAAAACGTTTTATTTCGTTCTTATTGTATTCTCTTCTATGGGAGTACATTTAAATGAATGTACAGCTTGTGTTTAGAGAGCAAAAGCAATACTAAATGGCTCAATCGTTCTCTTTGTTCTTGTTTTACTCATGGCGAAGATCAAAACAAAACCAAAGGAAACGTTTTGTTTTGTTTTGTTTATTTTTGCACTCTGCTCTTACGTTCCCTATATTAAATAATACCACGATTCTCAACTCTCAGATTTCTAAAGATCATAGAAAAAAGCTTCATGTTGTCTTGAAATATTTTTCGCCGAGCGTTTTCTTGACATTCGTTAACAGGAAAAAATCGCTGGATGGCACAAGTGGAGATTATACAAACGAGGTCTGTTTAAAAGAAAAGGACACATTTTGAATTTTTTTTCGGGCTGTGTACATTCGATTATCGATTTTTTTTTTTGTTGCTACACATGTGTTAGTCGTATGTTGGCATTATCATCCAATTTGGATTAGTAATTTGTTGTTGACAACTGAAAAGGTTAGTCACGTTTGTGTGTGTTCCTCGATTTTTAACTTCTGGCCGCTTCCATTGGGATGAATAGGCCTTAGTGTCTTAACCATTTACCCACGTTTCGTCACCAGTTATGACCCTTTTGAACAAACCTGGATGGCCGTTGACGTTATTCAACAACTTCTGAGTGATACTAATGCCGTTGCTTCGCTGCAACACGTTTCATGCCCAAAACATTCTAGAAAACTTCATGGCATGAGCCGATTGATATGCCAATATCCTCTAAAACTTCCCGATTTTCCAAAACAATTTTTTTTTGCACTGTTTCAATGTTTTCATCACTTGTTGACGTGGTTGCAACTCCAGGACGCTCATCGTCATCAATATCTTCTCGGTCTTCTGTAAAGCGTTTGTACCACTTATAAACACTTTTATGTGAGACAAAGTGAACTCGCCAAATGACGCAGTCAACATTTCAGGTGCCCTGGAAAACTTTAGCACCATTTTAAACGCAAAATTTAATACATATTCTTTGATTCATTTTTTTTAACGATTAACGATTCGAATCATTGTTATACTTTAATGTGTTATTTTCGGTGTCAAGTATATCCGTTATTATTTTGCTTAACTTTATCTTCGTTTATATATATATATATATATTTTTTTATGAACCCTAAAAATACCACTGGACATTAATTTAGCACAAACTAACAAAATTTATTTCCAACTCTGTAACAATAAAAATTTATAAACTAATTATACAAAATGGTTAATATTTAGTGGGATTGCCCTTATTCTTTAACACAGCTGCACATCTTCTGGTTATACTGTTCACAAGGCCCATACAGCGTTCATTTGGTATTGCATACCAAGTTTTTTGTATTTCGGACCACAAATCATTCAAATTTTTAGGTTTCACCGCAGTTATGTGTTGCTCTACATCGTTCCAAAGGTTCTCTATAGGATTGAGATCCGGCGATTGAGCTGGTCATTTTAAAACATCAACGTTATTTTGTTCCAAGCAACGCTTCACTAAGCGTGAAGTGTGTTTTGGATCGTTGTCGTGCATAAAACGCCATCTAAGTGGCATGTTTTCCTCTGCATATGGAATCATTGTATTCGAAACTATATTTTTGTAAACAAACTGATCCATTTGCCCATGATTATAGGGCCGACACCGACAGAAAATGCACCCCAAACCTTTACGTTTCCACCACCATGCTTAACGGTCTTTGATGTGTACCTGGGATTATGTTGCATGTTTAGAGGACGCCAAACATAACATTTTCCATCGAGACGTGTGGCTTATGCTGAACAATACATCCACGCAAGTTTTTTTCATTTAGCCGTCTTCTAATTGTTCTAGAAGAGACATTAATACCAAATTTGGTTGAAACTTCGGTTTTAATTTCATTTGAGGTTTTAAAGGGGTCTGCAACTGAAGCTCTATAAATAAGGGAGTCCTCTTTACGTGTGGCTTTTTAGACCTAGCACTCTGTGGAACATTTTTGTGTGTTCCATTGGCTTGAATATAACTCAAGGCGTTGTATATCATCTTTTTAGAGCAGTTTAATATGGAAGCAATCTCACAAACGCTGCTTCCTCGCGATTTCATTTGATGGATAATCTTACGCTGCTCCTCTGTGCACCATTCACCTTTAGCCATATCTATTGTGTTTTATACCTTTATTAATGAATCTTTTAAGTAAAATATTTACAAAACTTACCAATTTTAAATTTAAAAGCCAAAAATATTGAAATTATAAAAATGTGCTAAATTAGTGTCCAGCTCAAATGAAACACTTTTGCAATAAAAGAAAATTTTAAATAACAAGAGCAAAAGATAATAAAAAAAACTAACGATACATACTGATCACGCCATACTCAATAGTTGTGGGTAAAATATTTACATTATTTTCCTATTGCTTTTGAATGCAACAGACATGAAGTGTGCTAACCTAATGTCCACCACTGTATGTAACAACATAACAAACAAAATTTCGATAATCGAATGTACACAGCCCGCGAATATTCAAAATTTGTCGTTTGTACTTATTGAGAAGTCTCCAAAATTCTATAAGTAGCATTCAACATTCAGTTTTGACACAATTTTTTGCTTTGAGCAATTAAAATTGATCATTTTCGTTGGTTATTAATTATTAGAAAAAAAAAGTGTTCCTTACTTTTTGTACCAAACATTAACATAAATGGACTACACTTGGCCAATTTTGTAATTTAACCCGTGCCTAGTATAATGTTTGTTTTATGACTGTTTTAATATCCAAATTCAAATTGAGTTATGTAAACTTAAAGTGACATTTTTATCATCAAATTATTATTATTGTACAATTTTTTGTTGAGAGCATCCGGCAACGCTGTTTGAGTATGAGCTCGGTTGTGTATAATTATTTTTTTTCATAAGTATTTAAATTTTTTTTTTTTTAATTTAAAGTTACAAACAAAAAATAGCGATACCCAAATAGGATACATTTTCTAAGAAAACTTAAGTTAAAGTTTCTTTCCATATGTTTGAAGTTGATTTTTTATGCACACACGTTTACACAACAAATGATTACACACAACTGTGGAGTGTGTAATTCATGATTATTGTGGTTCAGCATGAGTATTCAGGTGTCGTTAACAAAAGACTTGCAATTCAACAAATATAAAAACTAGCGGAAAAGGAAGGAAGTGTTTTTGATGTACACACCCAAACCATTCTCTCATTGTTTTTCTTTGGTATTTATTTTTTATTTTTTTTAAGAAAAAAAAAAAGCAAAAATATTTTTTAGTATTTTTTTTTATAATATTTACTGGTCAAAGGTTTATTAAAAATAATAAAATTATTTATACAATATTAGAGACATTTATTCTCAAATAAATCTACATATTTGTTTGACATTTTTCTAATGCCAATCACAGCTATTTACCTGACATATCTATACATATAATAAAATAGTAACCCATTTCCTGTCTATCTGTCTCGTCTTTTTTTGTGTTCGCATCACGTAAAAACTACTAAATAGAAATAAAAAAAAAATTTGTGAGGAGGTACCTTAGTATCCTGATTCCAATATAGGATACTTTTTTTTCCGCAAAAATATCTTATTTCCAAGAGAAAGTGGAGAAAAAGCAGTGAAAGTACGCCGATATTTTTTAACGATTTAAAGGTACTACATACTTTAAGGCATCTTTTTTTGATGGCGCTGTTTTAAAATAATGACTAAATAGGAATTGAAAGCGAGATATTTTAATGTGCAACAGATGGCGCTGTTTTAAAATGATGACAAAATATGGATTACTTACTGGCAAATAGCCCATTGAATCAAAATTGGTATTTGATTTGTATTTTTACTTTGTGGAATTACATTGTTATTTAAATATTTTAAACACCTTTTACAGAGGCTTAACAATAATTTTTAGAATTTTAGAATTTAATATAAATTTTAGAATATTTCTTAGGGATGGATACCTTTATGTAAATTAAATACGTAAGAGTCTTTAAATTTAGTGTGGATTACTTTCAGAGAAAATTCAAACAAAATATTGTTAGGACGCACACAACGTGTTTGGGCACAGCTAGTTTGGGAATAAATGTCGTAAAAGTATTCACAAAAAAAAAATAATCAATCTACATTATAAAAGCACGAGGAGTAGCTGTACAAAGTGCATCATACTAAAACTCGGAAAACAGTATCGGTACGATCAAGGTAGTAATATAGTGTGGTAGCCTTCTATCCCCTATCTATGAAGATGGTGTTCGTTTTCCCGCTAAAGGACATGCAAATGTTATTATTAAAAAATATTTTTTTTTGTTTTTGTTCACAATAATTGTGGAAGTGAGCCTAGACATCGCAGGGTAAAATAAGATCGATATTTTAAAACATGAACTGCAATTTTACCAAAAATCAATTTTTCACCAAAACAAAATAGGCATTTCACCAATCGGAATTTTTAACATTTAATTTTTTTAAATTAGACCAACTAATTATTTATATACAAATGAACTGATGTCAGGCTTAAGTTCATTTATTCTCTCCACTTACTTCATAGGGTAAAAAAATTATTATTTGCAAATTTGCTCAATTTTTTTTAAAAATATGGTAAAAATTAAATTTAGACACTAGCAGAATGTAATGTATTACGCTGGATCGGTATATTCTTCTTCAGTATTCTTGGTATTTATCTACTTTGGCTAGTGTTTTAGTTGTAAACATCATCTATTTAAATAACTAAACTCATATAATAGAATACGAGAAATTTTATTCCAATCATCTATATAGTGTTGGGTAGAACGAAATCACCAAAAAAAAATAGAAATTTCACAAAAAATTAAGTCTGAGGTCTTGGCTACTGCTCAAAGTCAATATTTCAAAAAAAACACACATTTCGTTCAAGAGTTCTTACCAGAGCTGTACAACGTAGCAACCTTTGGAAGTGCATTTTATTTATTTATTTTTTTATTGATGTCAAGAAGTTTAAAAAAATGCACTTGCATTTGCTAATATGTATTCGCTAAAGAAAAAACTAAAACTATTTTAGGAAAATAACAAGGAAGCACCCGATAAACTTAAATAAAAAATAAGAAACTTTTCCTTTTGAAAAAAAAAACAAGTCATTTATTTAAAACTAGCTGTGCCCACACGCGTTGTGTGCCTCCTGACAATATTTTGTTCGATTTTGCTTTGAAAGAAATTTTAAGTTTCTTATGTATTTACTTTATATAATGGTACCCATCCCTGGATAAAATTCTAAAACTTATATAAAATTCTAGAAATTATTGTAAAGCTCTGTAAGAGACAGACAGGAAATGAGTTACTCATTATTTTACAACAGCGCCATCTGTTGAGCAACATCGCTTAAACTTATGATGCTTTCAAAAATAAAAGGTGCCTTAAAGTATGCAGTACCTTTAAATCGGTAAAAACGGAGTACTTTCACTGCTTTTTCTCCACTTTCTCTTGGAAAAAAGTATCCTATATTTGAATCAGGATACTAAGGTGCCTCCTCACAAAATTTTGTTAAAATCCATCCAGCAGTTTTTACGTGATGCGAACACAAAAGCAGAAAGACAGACAGACAGGAAATGAGTTACTATTTTATTATATGTAGAGAATTTGTTTTTAAAGAAGTTTTTTTTACTAATATTTGGCTTAAAGAGAAAACAGAACACGAGTCCCATTCGGCATAATTGAAACCCTTTATTGTCATACAAAAAAAAAAAATTATAATTTTTTCAAGATAAAAAAAATCAATAAATCCTTACGGGATTTCATCAGTACCAACCAAATTATGTAAATTTTATGCATAATAATATTTTTAAAAGGAAATACTGCTATATTTTTTAAAGATAATTTAAGACAAGGCAAAACTACTAAACTTGGGAACAACTAAGAAAATAATACGAATAAGCTTTTGGTAGTAAAACGACTTAAGAAAACTACAGATGTAAAAAATAATTTTAGCAAAAATCAAATAAACAAAAATATAAAATGTTATAATAAGAAAAATAACACATGTGCAAACAAATATATATATGGATGAATGGATATAAAAATAATTTATTCGAATTAAATTAAAGATTTTACCCAAATAAAAACCAAAACTAAATGAACGATTGAAAACCAAGAAGAAGAAAAACAAAAAGAATGGCTGGCTTAAGCCTTCTGAGATTCAAGTATTATTGGGTAAGACGACAAAAGGGTCATTAAACAGGCAGGCAACAAAAAAAAAGAAGGACTAGTCAGTCGTAATGACTGCTTAAAGTAAAAAAACATTCATACATCCATCCACTTAAGGTATGAAACCATAAAAATGTTAAATTAACCAAAACTAAATAAAAAATACTCGCTACGTTAAATTGCAACAAAAAAATAAAAAAAAAAGAGAAAAAGAAAACAAATCCTGTGTCCACAAATATCATACACGCAACGCACTCAATACGAAGCAAAAACAATCAATGAAGATTATAACACAAAAAGAAAAACAAAAACAGTCGGACTTGTAGCTTATGTCAAGTCAAACCCCCCTTTAAAAAATATAAACCCTTTTTGCAGCAACATCTTTATTTAGTTGTGTTTATGTAGGGGCAGGCAGGCAGGCAGGCTGGCTGACTCACTACTGTGGTCAAATTGGCTTTAGTTTGATATTGGCTTACATTTGGATTTTCTACCCTGGCTGCACATTGAGAACACGTACATAAATGGTTACAACCTTTTATAACTTTGGGCTTCCCTTTGAAAAATATTTTGAATAGTCGCCATGTTTATGCATTAAACACATAGACGGCAGCGGCTACACAGCTACATGACCACAAATGCCGTTGGCTACAATCGTCGCCTTGTACTCAGCTATTTAGTTATATGGAAGACGACAACTACATTAATACATATGTACATATTTTGCTTTTATAAAAATTAAATATTTTTTTTAATACTTTTATTACGTCAAAACAACTCAATTTATCTGTACAAAACCTCTTGATTGTCAATGAAATTGTTAAGGGTGGTTAAATTTTAAGGGCCGATGTTGATTATCACACAAATTATTTGGGAAATTATTGTCATTTCTTTTTATTTTGATAATATTGGTATCTTTCAATTATGTATGGAACAAAATATCGGCCAAATGGCCGCCGCGACGTCGGCGGCACACTTCCCTCCGATGCTCCAAATTTTCGATAACGCTGAGGCATAATTGAGGTTCTATGCCGTTAATGTGCCAAATTATCTCATCCTTTATCTCTTGAATTGTTGCTGGCTTATCGACGTACACCTTTTCTTTCAAATAACTCCAAAGAAAAAAGTCCAACGGTGTCAAATCACATAATCTTGGCGGCCGATTGACTTCGCCACCACGTGAGATAACACGGCCATTGAATTTGTCGCGCAAAACATACACAATCAAGCAACGTTCATGGTTCAAATTGAGTTACTTAGTCTGAAATTGAGAAATGTCAAATTAAATGCAGAAAAAAAAAACTTGACGCTTAGGTGTGGTTGACATTCAACATCGGCCCTTAATATTTAACCAACCCATATTTTTTTTATAGGTCGATTATGGATAGCAACCCAACCTTACTTGGAAAAAATTGGTATTATGTAGGGCAACTTTTTTCTGTTGCCATAAAGTTATCGATAACCATTTTCATCAAGTTAAAAAGCTGGGACCAGCTGCTGATCAAATATGTCTACAAAAATACAGAATATTATTTGTATAATCGTTATTCTTTTGTTGGTTGATTACGTGAAGAACGCAGAAAGAGGGCCAATATATGTTGTCTGTAAGATTATGCGAAAAGGGAGGTAGAAAAATAAACTTACTTTTCACTTTATAATTTGTGAAAAAAAAATCAACAGCAACCACAAATTTATGGTTGGCAACTAAAACTTGTTAATTTTAGTTGCCAGTTGCCATACGTAATACAATTTCGGCAACTGACAAAGCAACTGCGGTTGGGTTGCCATCCATAATCGAATTATTAATTTTGTGATATTCCCTTTTGTCGAAAAAAATATTTACTTTTTAGTTCTAATTGCTAATTATCGCTTACAAAAATAGAATTTAGCAACAACGGTGGTCTTGCAGCCATGTAACTGTGATGTCGTCAAAATAATCGTGTGTATTTTAGTTTGAACAGGTTGTAGTCGGTAGCCTACAGTCATCTATTTGTTTATTGCATCATATTTGTTATAATTTTAAATTTGTTGGAAATTAATATTGCCGAATTTTTATTCCATCTAATTTTACTTCATTTGCGTTTTAAGTTCCAATTAAGCTCTAGTCCAGATCTTAGGTTCAGCTCCATTTCTCAATAGGAGTTCAGTTTTAATTGAGATTTAGTAAAGTAGAATAATATTAAGAATATACATCAATTCCCACCATGCAGCACTTTCAACTTCCCCAAGTCATTTTTTATTATTGATCACTTAGAACTCCAAATATGTATATAGAAAGAGACAAATAATACTAAAAAAAGTGTTGTGCATTCAATACTAACGAGTGATTTTTTAAGAGCTTGAGAACTTTTTTTTTAAAAAAAAACGCATAAAATTAGCAAAATCTCATCGGTTCTTTATTTGAAACGTTAGATTGGTCCATGACATTTACTTTTTGAAGATAATTTCATTTAAATGTTGACCGCGGCTGCGTCTTAGGTGGTCCATTCGGAAAGTCAAATTTTGGGCAACTTTTTCGAGCATTTCGGCCGGAATAGCCCGAATTTCTTCGGAAATGTTGTCTTCCAAAGCTGGAATAGTTGCTGGCTTATTTCTGTAGACTTTAGACTTGACGTAGCCCCACAAAAAATAGTCTAAAGGCGTCAAATCGCATGATCTTGGTGGCCAACTTACCGGTCCATTTCTTGAGATGAATTGTTCTCCGAAGTTTTCCCTCAAAATGGCCATAGAATCGCGAGCTGTGTGGCATGTAGCGCCATCTTGTTGAAACCACATGTCAACCAAGTTCAGTTGTTCCATTTTTGGCAACAAAAAGTTTGTTAGCATCGAACGATAGCGATCGCCATTCACCGTAACGTTGCGTCCAACAGCATCTTTGAAAAAATACGGTCCAATGATTCCACCAGCGTACAAACCACACCAAACAGTGCATTTTTCGGGATGCATGGGCAGTTCTTGAACGGCTTCTGGTTGCTCTTCACTCCAAATGCGGCAATTTTGCTTATTTACGTAGCCATTCAACCAGAAATGAGCCTCATCGCTGAACAAAATTTGTCACATTTGAACATTTCGAACCGAACACTGATTTTGGTAATAAAATTCAATGATTTGCAAGCGTTGCTCGTTAGTAAGTCTATTCATGATGAAATGTCAAAGCATACTGAGCATCTTTCTCTTTCTCTTTTGGTAATAAAATTCAATGATTTGCAAGCGTTGCTCGTTAGTAAGTCTATTCATGATGAAATGTCAAAGCATACTGAGCATCTTTCTCTTTGGCACCATGTCTGAAATCTCACGTGATCTGTCAAATACTAATGCATGAAAATCCTAACCTCAAAAAAATCACCCATTACTACAGAGCTTTAACTAAGCGAAAACTTCATAACATCTTTAACATGACTTTTCTTTTATCTTTCAATGCAAACGATTTAATTATTTTACATCTCTGCCATAAAAATACACAAATTAAGTTTAGTTCCCTTTAATTTTTTTTATAAACTGTATATATTTAATGCAACCATGCATTAAAAGATTCACGATTTAGTCAGCGACGTCTTCGTCCGTCATCTGCAACTTTATAAAGATTCCAATGAAAACAAGATGTCTTTTTCTTTACAGCAATTTGTTAAGGAGCTTTTGGCCTTGTTTTTTTATGTTAATTCTTATATTAGTGTAAAAAGCTGCAGATGTTAAACAAAAATTTTGCCTTGCCATTTTTTTTTGTTTTCACACACGACTGCTGAATTATATTACGTTAAATAAGCGATAAGAGAGGGCACTGAAAGCTACGACCGTCATGTCATTTGTGAAAAGCAAAATTGTGGTTTGTCTTAAAATGAATTTTGCAAACATGTTCTTAGCCAACTGCTGAAGGCATGGCTAAGTTGAGAGCTTTAATTATTGAAATAGATTATATTTAGATGTATATTTAGATTTAGATTTTTCAAATAGATAAACATTGAAAAGTTATTAGTCAAAAGAGCTACATATTAAATGGAGGTTATATTCGGTGAACCAGTTAAGTTTGGTTTTAGGAGGTCTTCAAACTTTCAACTAAAACAAAATTTATTCAAATACGAGGTCTGCTTAAAAAATACCCGATTTCAATTTCTTGGCCAGTTGCAAAACCCCATCCCTTTTCAAAATAGCCATCAAATCAAAATTCCATACGATAAAGATTTTATAGCTTTTTCGGAGATTTTGAGAGACAAAAAAATCTCCCCCTGAGAATCAGACAGTAGAAGTTGAAAACTATAAATTTCGAGGTAGTCATCGATTTTATCAACCTCGGTACCGCCATAAACAAAAAACAAACAACATCAGTTTTGAGATACAGAAAAGATACTGTAATACTGGACAATAAAAGCTGCTTTGGACTTATAATAAGCACAAATCCATTTCTGGACAGATAAAAATCACTCTCTACAAGACACTGCACAGAAAATAGTTTTTGCATCAATTAAAGGTTTTAATTAGTTTTAAATTAAAGTTCAATTAATTTTTTAATTGTCTCAATTATATATGTATTTGTTTAAAAAAGAACAAAAAATATCCTAATAAAAAAAAATTATTGAATCAATTAATTATTTAATTAAACTTTAAACTGAAACCAATTAACACCTTTAATTGGTGAACATATTTTTATCTGTATGATACTACCCGTGCTGTTATACGGTTCCGAAGCTTGGGTACCTGCGAGAGCACATGAAGCAGTACTTGGAGTGTTTAGAGAGAAGAATTCATCGTAAAATCTATGGACCAATCAGCATTGACGGAGAAGATAGGTGTTGTATGAACCACGAGCTGTATGAGCTATATACCGATATTGACATAGTTAAACGTATAAAATTACAACGATTACGTTGGCTAGGTCAGGTTGTGAGAATGTATACTCCAGTTAGAAAGTCATTTGCATACGATCGAACCTGGTTACGGTTCACGCGGAAGAGGAAGACCAAAACATCGATCGAAAGACCAAGTGGAGGAAGACTTGGTGTAACTAATTAAAAAATTATTGAATCAATTAATTATTTAATTAAACTTTAAACTGAAACCAATTAACACCTTTAATTCGTACAAATATTTTTATCTGTGTTATAATACCCGTGTTGTTATACGGTTTCGAAGCTTGGGTACTTGCGACAGCACATGAGGCAGTACTTGGAGTATTTGCGAGAAGAATTGTTCGTATGAATTGTGTTGTATGAACTACAAGCTGTATGAGCTATATACCGATATTGACATAGTTAAACGTATCACGTTTGTGAGAATGGATATATATACTCCAGCAAAAAAGTTATTCGAATACGATCGAACCTGGTTACGGATCACGCGGAAGAGAAGATCAAAACTTCGATTGAAAGGGCAAGTAGAGGAAGACATTTCGAGACTTGGTGACAGAAATTGGAGAAAAGATCAAGGCGCTTATAAATCTAATCTCCGTTCGGCTACGGCAACGGCAACAAATGTTCTGTCATAGTCACCTAAGTAAGATAGTAAGTAAAACGAGAAAACACAAATGAGGAAAGTCTTATAACTAAGTTGCGTGTAAAATCAACCTAATTTACAATCATTAATTTGAACTGCTTCCATAGACTGATTGTTAGTGTGCTAGTCTATCAATCTGTGTGTTGCGGGTTCGATTCCCGCAAAAGATTTCGTGAGTTTTCTGCTGACAAGCCAGAAGCTTCGTAGCTATTGTATTTAAATAAGAAAACTTGTGAAAATTTCTTCTAAATTTTTTCTTGGTGAAAAACGATTTATCACTAAACCTGGTTACCAACTTAAACGTATAATCGTGAATTTAATAAGAAAAATTATGTTGCGAACAAAATTATATTTTATAAAAAAAAATTTCGTTTTTTTTTAATGTCAAACTTTTTTATACGCCCTCGTAAACCAAAAATATTGAATAATTTTTTCCCCTTAAAGGTTTAAACAAAAAACAATCCAATAAATTACTCAACGTGTTACTTGAGCTTATAATTTTTTGTGGTTTCAAAAGACAAGAAACAATATATTGAGTTTTCTATTCAAAAAATGACAAAGAGAAACTTAAACTATTACACATTAACTACCTACGTAGTGTACACAGCAAAAAGTACATATTTACATGTATAAAAGAAGTAGAAAAACTAACACTAATAAAGAAAAAAAAAATATAATAAGTTATCAAGAGTAGAAAGAGAGAGTTTAGTGTTGAACACTACTTTTAGTGTTAGTGTGTAGTGTTGAGTAATTTCGCAAGGTGTGTGAGAAACTTTTGCACATGTTAGTGTTTGTATGCGACTATAATGATGATAATGATAATAATAATTCTTTCCCAGCTGTTTGTTGACCCCAAAAATCAAGTTAGTCATGGTTATGGCCAAAAGAGATATAAAACGCATATATCTAAATTTTGTTTTTAAAAGGGAAATAATAAAAAATATTTAAATGTAAAGATGGAAGGAGAAGCTATTGTGACATAATAAATTTTATTTTAAGATTTTTTTTATTCAGCAATAAAACCTCCAAGTCCGCATTTTTAGCAAAATTTTAATTCTTAAAAAAAAAATTAAAATTTCTTATTGTTAATTTGTGTTTACTTGTGATTGCTTAATTGTTGGCATTGCTCCTTTCCATCCCTTGTTTACCTAAATTTATTTTTTAAATAGTTTAGTTACCAAGTTTGACTGAAGTTTCTATAATAAAGAAATTTTCTTATGAATTGAAGCTTGTTAATGCTTGTATGTATATTTTTTTTCTAAAAACTTTATACCACTACCCATCCATTCATCCATCCAAACACTTAAGCAACCATCCATACATTTCTATAATTCTAGGAAATTAAAACACGATTTACTTGATCACTCATGTTGAAATAATTAAAAAAAAAAAAAAAATTGAAAAAAAAAAAAAAACTTTTTTTTTCTTCCAAACAAATTATGGAGTTTTATTACACAGATACAAACGTTAATATACACAAATAGAAATTAATTTCAATTGAAATTTACTTTGTTGCTATTGAAGTCAATTTAGTCATGATTACTTACAGAAATTTCATTTCAACTTAAAATGGATTATAAAACTTAGAAGGAAATGAGAAAAATTGTAATGTAATTTTTTAGGTAAAAAACATTTCATTTTTTAAAATTAAAATTTATTTTGGTAAACAAACTCCAATTATTTTTCATATGTTACAATATAAAAAAGCACCCTGTAAAAAGCAAAGAGGATAAGTAGACTGAATTTTTTTATGTGAGGTAGAATTTACTGCAGAATCGATTGGGAGTGATCCCGGACCCCAACGAAGCCGAATTCGTGACGATAATTTTGTTACTCTGCATACATATATCGAGAAAAACAAAATTTTTAAATGTTAAAATTTTTTTTAACTTTAAAGCCTTTCAGTGAACCCTTTCAAAGGGCTAACCAATTTTTTTTTTCAATTAGCCTAAAATGATGTGAGAAATCGAAAGACGCACTAAGCCCCAGATCTGTCAGATTGCACTTCATTAACTGAAGCAAGCGAATGGTAGATAGATACATGATGAGATTTGGAAGTCGGTTCGTTGTCGCTATATAAACCCTGCACAATTCTGACCTCTTGCGACGCATAATTTTATGTTTAAAACAGACCAACTCCAATAGAGGGCGCTTAGAATTTTTTTTTACTTTGATGAATATAAAAAAATTAAAAGTGGCCTTCACTCAACTTTACCATACCCAATGGAAACAGATATTTTTATGGATATATACGTAAAGAATATAAATTCAAAATATATTCCATTCAAAAAATTAATTATTTTCAGTTTGAGGAGTTAAGTGAACTACACCTTACCCATTCCCGATTATGCCCAAAATTTATACAGCTCCTTCATCTCCATAAACCAAAGGCACATACTGAATTTCATTTGGATATGTCATACGGTATGACCTGTATAGTGTTTAAAAAATTTGGGAGTAAGTAAACTACCCCTAGCCCCTTTCCGATTATGCCCAAAATTTACACAACTCTTCATCTCCATATACCAAAGCCACATACTAAATTTCGTTTTAATATGTCATACGGTATGACCTGTAGGTTACAAAATTTGCGGGTAAGGAAACTACCCCTTGCCCCATCCTTATTATGCCCAAAAACTATACAGCTATTCATCTTCATATACCAAAGGCACATACTAAATTTCATTTTGATATGTCAAACGGTAAAACCTGTAGTTTAGAAACAAATCGAATAGAAAATTTAACGACTGCATTAAATCCCTGATTAACAGTGCGTTTCCATAATGGAAACAGAATTATTGAGTACTATTGAGTACCCAATTGGTAAGTATTGAGTGGTATCGAGTAATTAAAAGCAGTGGCACTAGGCAAAATATAACATAAAGCGTAAAAACTAATTTACAATGAAGAATGTAAGATATTCTATTTACCCCCCCTCTGCAATCCGAATAATTTTATTCGAAAATAATATAATCCAATTAGTGCTGGCAATTTCTACTACTTTCAATTACTCGATACAACTCAATACTTTTCAATTGGGTACTCAATAGTACTCAATACTTCCGTTTACATGTTAGCAGAGAAAATTTATAGTTCTAGTTGTCAAATATTTTTATAAGTTTGTTTCTAAAAATACTACCGTAAAAGTATCGATTAACTACTTTTGTGTATTGAGTGAGTATCGAGTACTCGGTACTCACTACTCAATACTATGCCAGCACTAAATCCAATTTCTTAACTGTTCTGCATTTTAATTGTCTTTTTCGTTTTGTTTCGAATAATAAATCAATACATTCAAACAGTTGTCCTCTTCTAATACTTCACCCCTGTTCCGAAAATCCGAATCCGAATAATGTTATTCGGAAGTAAAATAATAAAATTTTTAACTCCTCGCAACTATTTCTCTTCGTTTTGTTTCAAATAAAAAATCCACTGTACTGTAATCTAAAAGATAATGACAATTATTCCGCAATCCGAACCCGAATAATTTTATTCGGAATTAAAATGATTCCGAATATTTTTCTCCGTTTTGTTTCGAATAAAAAATGTGCCTGCGACGTCATCAGCATCCTGATAACATTTTTTGCAAATTTTGCCGTTTGTTTTGAAAGTAATTCACACCAAATTTGAAGACTTCTTACGTTTATAGCACTGCCTTTATGGTTTATATATTTACATTGTATAGAATTACCCGTCTCTGGGTAGAGTTCTGTAAGTAGTGTCTTAAAATGTCTCATTTACAAGACCAAATCGGTTAAATTGCGTACTAAACAGTTCCATGAGCAAGGTCATCTAATGCTAGTGGTCATACTTCCGTTCGTATCATAAACGCCGTAAGCTGACGGAGTAAAAAAAACACTAGTGCATTTTTTTTGTTTTTTGTATTTTCTTAAGAAATGATGGCCTTAAAACGAACGTGAGTAATGTTGTTAAAAGAAATTCTGTTTTTTGTTTGTACACTCGTACTGTGTTCGTGTTTCGCTCAAAGCATAAAACTGCTTGAATTCGCTCAAGTTCATTGTTATTATGTTCAGCATTTACTCACACTTATTCAAACTTGCTTAGGGAAAGTCTGCAGGCAAGGTCATCGTATTTAGCTCGCTGGTCGGTCTTCGCTGTTTATTATTGTCCACTCATCGTTAATTGAGTGCTATGAACAGACATGAATTAAATTGGTTAAATTCATCCGGTAGTTTATATTTGATGGAAACACAGCCAGACAAACAGATAGGCAAACACCTATCGATTTCTATCTGCACCAGCAATAAATTTTTTCAAAAATATGTCATTTACAGAAACGTTGCTCTTACAGTTTTATTATATTTTTAGAAAATGAATCATAAATAAAATGAATGAAAATATATAGCCAAATTAAGTTAGAGTTGAAGCCAGTTTTGGACAAAAAATTACCTTTTACATATTACAATTCGCAACAATTCATGATTTTAGTGAATAAAATAAAATCAGGTTTTTCATATGACTTCCTGAAGTGCACAATATTGACCCCATTTTCTTCGAGTTAAAAAAAATGGATACATAATGTACATATGTATGAATATAAAGTTCATTACCGGCAAACTAAAGAGGCAAGAAATCTCACTGAATCTTTTGTAGCAACATGAAAGAGAAATTACTTCAAAATTCTAAAAACCACAATAAAAACAAAATAAAAATCCGAAGAACAGCAACACATGAAAACGGGAACACTTTGAGATGTTGAAAACAAGACACAAAAAGATTCCAAAAAAAATAATGTTTTTTATATTTTATTATAGACTGATAATAAAATAAATCTTTCAAGGACGTACATACGAGTACCAGTAAGAGTATGTATAAGCAACATTAACAAAAGCAACAACAACATTTTAAGTTCCAAATAAAATAAATAAAAAATATTTAAAAAAAACTAAGAAATAACAAGGAATTTGTAAAATAAAACACAACACATCTTAGTAACACACATTCAGAAACATCATACGCAACAGCAGCAAGCAGCGGCTTCAGCGACATTATGTGAGACACTGACGACAAGTTGTAAAAAAAAAATAAAACTGGATTTCTACTCTACCATCACCAGACAATCCTCGCCGTCTTCTTTATGAATTTTCATATATGTATTGTGTATCAAGGAGAGGAACAGCCCAGAAGATCAACAATACAGCAAAAAAAAAATACATAAAACTAGACAAAACAAAAACAGCAACAGCAACGTTTTATAATAAAAAAATAAAGACGTTGATGATGTCGAGTCGACGAGGTGTATAAAAAAGGTATACAAATTCAGTAAACAGGATGTGTAGTACAACACTATACAGGCTGACAAGAATAATAAAAAAAACGCGAAACAACCTGTGCCCGTCTCCCCCCTTAATCAAAACATATAACAAAATAGTAACTCATTTCCTGTCTCGTCTTTCTCTTCGTGTTCGCATCACGTAAAAACTACTGGATGGATTTTAACAAAATTTTGAAAGGAGGTACCTTAGTATGCTGATTCCAATATAGAATACTTTTTTCCGCAAAAATGTCTTATTTCCGACAGAAAATGGAGAAAGATCATTGAAAGTACGTCTATTTTTTTTACCGATTTAAAGGTACTGCATACTTTAAGGCATTTTTTACTTTTGAAAGCTTACTGCCAAATAAAAACTAATTGAATTAAATATTTTTTGATTTTGTATTTGATTTATATTTTTACTTTGTGAAATTTGTTATTAAAATATTTTAAACAGCTCCTACAGAGCTTTACAATAAGTTTTAAAATTTTATATAAATTTAGAATTTTATCCAGAGATGGGAACCTTTATATAAAGTAAATACGTAAGAGTCTTAAAATTTGGTGTGGATTATACCATACTAACAAAATATAGTCAGGACGCCAATATTTTGTTAGATTTTGCTTTGAAAGTAATCCACACCAAATTTTAAGACTCTTACGAATTAACTTTATATAAACGTACCCATCCCTAGGAAGAGTTTTAAAATGTATATAAAATTCTAAAAATTATTTTAAAACGGCGCCATCTGTTGCACAACCGTGTTTAAAATATGCTGCTTTCAAAAATAAAAGATGCCTTAAAGTATGCAGTACCTTTAATTCGGTCAAAACAAAATCCGCGTACCTTTACTACTTTTTCTCCACTTTGTAAATTTCAACTGCCAGACTATAACGGTTCAAAAGATTCGCCATATTAGACAGGCAGTTGAAATTTACAACGCATCTGTATGGTTAAGTACTTTATAATAAGTGTTTAATTGTACATTAAAGGGCGTCTCAATGGGTGATGTTAATTATTAATTAACCTTAATGGCCCCATATTTGGAACCGTCATAGACAGACGCTTGAAATTTATACAAATTGTTTTTACTGTGTCAGTAATAATAAGTGTAAAAAAATAAAGGGTGTCCTCATAGCTGAAGTATACATACGTACTTTTGGAGCATTTGGTTTGGATACTAGCTTATTAATTTTGTGTGTACGAAAATAAGTGTTGTTAACTACATGAAAACCAATAGAAAAATTTCCATGTTAATTAAAATAGTATTACACGGTGGCACGGAAACCCGCACTTGACTGATTTATCTTATTTATTTATGAACATAATTTTCGTTTGAATCAATTCAATTCAACTCAACACAATTTTGTTTCATTTATTAACAGGCACCGTGTAAATCCTAGTGAGTCCCCCAAAAAGAAAAAAAAAGGAAGTAAATAGAAGAACAACTTAAAGACTACAACAACTAGACAAGAAAATCAAGTTTAATGTACATATTTTATTTTAATGTTGTTGGTAAGGTAATACAGGAAAAAACAATAACAACAAAAAAAATTAAATGGCACTTTTTATATAAAAAGGTAAACAACACAACACATGACGCGAAATAATAAAATAGTGCAAAATTATTACACACATGTGTGTAAAAAGACACAAACACACACACACACACTCGCATGAAAACAGGGAAAAAATAACAGCAACAATAAAAATTACGGGAAAATAAGTATAAAAAAGAGAGAAATAAAGTTAAGAAAAGCGCTTACAATAAAAAAACAACACAACTACAAGGAGAATAATAAAACGACCTTTAAAAATTGAAACATGTTTTTGTTGTGTTGTTGTTGTTGTTGCAGTGTCTTTTTTGTACAAAGTAATAATAAAAAATAAATAAAAATAAACGAAAAATGTACAAGATTTAGGCCAAAAACACCGCATGGACGGACCAAAAAAAATGAAAGAAATAGACAAAAAAAAAAACAAAATAAAAATGAAATAAAAACATACTAATAAAAGTAATAAAAATTTCATAAAAAAAAACTGAAGGTAAGAAATGAAAATAGAATAAGAAAACATACACGTGGAATTATGGATGGATGGATGGATGGATGGATGGATGAATGAATGAATGGGATGTGTGTGAAAGTCTGCATGGTCCTCTTAACGAAGAGAACAAAAAATAAAATAAATGCTGGTGTGACGCAATAGGGGTCGGTCGATTGTTTTCACATTATTACTTTTCGTTTTTGATTGTTGGTACTTTTCCTCTACTACCTACCTACCACCACAATCAACTCAACTCTGTGTTAATATTGTGTTATTGTACCTGTTCAGTGTTGTGATGATGATGTTGATTATAAACGACCATGATGATGCAATAAGATTCCTTGAGAAGAATAGAAAAACTACTTTTATAATAAAAAAAAGTAAAAGTTACAATACTCATTTCATAATATTTTCTTTTCCTTTTCTCAACACCAGTAAAAGTGTATGAGAATATAAAAAAAAAGTGTGGCATCATCAGAAACCAAAACAGAACATTTTAACTTTAACAAAAAAATAATAATAAGAAAAGATGTCGATAACATCAACCCTATTTTGAGAAACAGGTGTAAGTAAGTAATATTATTCTTGTTGTTAGCTATTCTAACAGGTAGTAATATATTTCGTTTTTACTACTTACTCACTGACTGTTCGTTTCCCTCCTCTTATAGCGTTTTTTCTGAATTTTTTTTTAAATTATTATAATAAAGAAAAAAATTTCAAGATCATTAATTCACGATATTAAAAAAAAAAAACAAAGAAAGAAGTCTCAAACCTTTTAACCTTTTTCAGAAATAATAAAAAAAAAGTCAAAAGTCACCATGAGTAAATTTATTTTTAAATTATTCATAGTTCGTAGCAGGGGTTTGTTTCTTGGCAATTAATCTTGTGCTAAGAAAAATTACTTTTACAGTGGTTAACTATAAAATAAAAACAGTAAAAGTATTTCGTATTTTTTTAACTTACAAGAATAACTTCTTTATTTAAAACATAATCTTCCATTAGTGTTCGAAAATTAGGATAATCGTATTGTGAATTATTATGAAGTATACTAGTTGGGGTACCCTGGTACCCTATGCTCAGTTAGTTTATAAAATATTGTACGGTAGTTGGCATAAAAGGATAATCTTCAAAATATAAATGGTAAACATTTTTTATAAAAAAATAATCTACATGGAAGGTGAAGCCCCCACCAATAAGGAGCCTAACCCATACAAAAAACTCAATGAATGATCCACAATATTACAGAACATTCTACAACTTACGAGACTGTGGGGTACCAGGTTACACTCAAATAGTTTATTTAAGACTACCTGTACCCACACACACGTTGTGTGCGTCCTGACAGTATTTTGTTTGATTTTGCTTTGAAAGTAATCCACACTAAATTTTAAGAATCTTGCGTATTTACTTTATATGAAGGTACCCATCCCTGGATAACATTCTATAATTCTAAAAATTATTGTAAAGCTATGTAAAAGACAGACAGAAAATGAGTTACTAATTATTTTAAAACAGCGCCATCTATTGCGCAACCGTGTTTAATTCATTTTGTGATTATTTTAAAACGGTGGCATCTGTTGCGCTAACGTGTTTAAAATATTCCCGCTTTTAAAAATAAAAGACCCCTTAAAGTAAACAGTACCTTTAAATCGCTAAAAAAATCGTACGTACTTTCACCCCTTTTTCTCCTAAAAATAAGATATTAAGAAAAAAAAAAGTACCCTATATTGGAATCAGGATGCTAAGGTACCTCTTCACGAAATTTTGTTAAAATCCATCCAGTAGTTTTTACGTGATGCGAACACAAACAGAAAGAAAAACAAACAGGAAATGAGTTACTATTTTTTATATGTATAGATTGTGTGGATTGTGACAAACAGGAAATGAGTTACTATTTTTTATATGTATAGATTGTGTGGTGGTAGTTGGCATAAAATGATTACCTTTAAAATACTACGAGGTAAAAATTTTTTTTTGTTTTTTTTTTTTTTGTTGAAAAAATAATCTATATGAAGGGATAGCTCCGTCAATAAGAAGCCTCAGCCATACAAAGAAAGTCTTTCCACAATGTTCCAGAACATTCCACAACATTCAAGAGTGTGTCCCACAATAATCTGGAATATTCCCTAACATTCAAGAGAGTGTTGTGGAATGTTATGTAATGAAATCGATTACTCCGGGAGGATATTAACTGTTCCAGACTATTCCCGAACATTCCACAACATTGACGAGGATGTTCTGGAATGTCGGAGGTTTCTCTCGACTACTCTGAGAGGTTTTTAACTATTTTAGAAAGTTATAAATATATGAGTCATGAAGGACTCCTGTTGATTATAAATGAGTTATGAAGAACTCCTGATGAATATTTGTTATTGAGACATTAAGGACTCCTGTGGACTGTATAAAGATGATGTATTCATATACGTTTTTTCAACACATTCTTTATTGGTCATGAAGGACCCCTGTTGATTTTATTTGGTGCTTGAGTCATGATGGACTCCTGTTGCGGTCATATTGGACCGATAATATATAATTTTAAAAGCACGCAGGATCACTAAAAATGGTAATCCTCTTCATAAATGGGGGTTAGAGGGCTACCACACCATATAGCTAACGTGATCGCGTCAATACTCGTTACTGGATTGAAACGAAATGCAAATTGTATACTTATCTGTTTAAATTACATACATACATATTCATTAAAAGATACTTACGACCATAATAAAAAATGAGTTTGATTTTGGACAATTGTCTTACCTGAAAATAAAAAGAAGAGAAAATTATGAAAAGTTACTTTTTGAAAAAATATAAAAATATTATTTATTTTAAAATAAATTATTTTGAGACTCGATTTTGTATCTTATCACAGATGCGTACGCTATGTATGTACGCGCAGCGTTAGCATCTATCACGCTATTACCAGCGTCGGAGCTGGTAGGAGCTTTCTGGCAATTTAAATATCAATTTAAATATAGCTGGCAATTTAAATTTAAATATCACCTAACCGAGTTGAGTTTTCCAGGAAGATGATATGTCACAGAGACGCGAATCTTGGTAATATCAAGTGACCGAAATATTGTAGGAAGATAATGTTTCACCTGTAAATTTAAAATAACGTTCGGTAACGGCGTAAAAGGATCTAAGGTCTTGAAATGGTTAAGACTCCATAAACCTAAAAATGTGGATGCGAACGGCTACATGTAAGCAAAAAGTTCTTAGAACGAAACCCCTAAGATAAATAACTATCATAGTTTTACAATACTGCAACGAAAAATACCATCTATTTGAGCGGAGATTGTAGGATATTGTTGAAGAGGGAAGTGTCTGCTTTGACACAAAGGACCGCAGACTGACAAATATTAACCGCAAATTACAGGGGGGCCTCAGTCGAAAAGGTCGGTCAACAGATACATATCGGATCAAGGATACAAGGGGAACCAAAATGTCGATAATCTGGGTAGGTAGTTAAGCATTAATGTCTACCCCTCCTTTCAAAAAAAAATAAAAAATTATATGGTAGAATTAAAAATTAATACACAACTGTGACAGCGAGAAGCATATTGGTGAACTATATTTATAGAAGTAAATACCTTGCAATAAATATAATCGTATATTCGACCGCTTATTTTCAAAGTTACCATCGCTTACTTACACGTTCACAAACAGGTAAAAATTTCAGTGAGCTTCAAAAATACAGACAATTTTTGGAAACTAGTTGTACTATAGCTATAACATCTTTTGTACCATTTGTACTATAGCTATAGCGTACATTTCATTTTGCATCACTATGAAGATGAATGCTATAGCATTCAAGACCGTAAACAAGTTGCATCCTCTTGGTATCATCGCTAAATAATCCTGTTATATGTGTGAATCTACTAATGGAGGCAGGCGTTTGAAAGCAAAGCTGATTTTGAAAGAACTCCTATGTGTTTCTCCAAACAAAATATTTAAATAAATACTGAGTATTTATTTAAATATTTTCCTAATTTTTTCCTTTATTATGAGATCAAGGTTATTAGTCATTGCCAGGCTTAATTTTGTACTTTCATTTTCCTCTTGTATTCTTCTTTAAATACTTTCGACAATATTGTTTAAAAAATTATCATTATAAGCCCCCATTTAATAAAACAATTACCAAGAAATAAATGTATTTTTAAGTTTAAAACACAGGTACAAGATTTAGAACGAAAAAAAAATTGATGTCCCCTTCTAAAAAATGATATTAAAAATCCAAAAACAACAAAAAATATAATTTTTATGCTGGTAGAGTACGAGCGAGCCATTACGTAGATTGACTATTACTGCTAAACATTACCTGGACACAGAATTCTAAAAAACAAAAAACAGATAAATAACCTTTAGTTTCTAAACAACCGATTCAGAACAAACAGTGGGCCAATTTTTAACACATAAACATTTTAATTTAAAAATTCGATTCTCACTAAATGTTACCCCTATTAAAAAAATTATGGTTAACCCTTTAAAACGGTTTAATGTCAGTTTTCAAAAATTAAAAGAAATATGACTTATGATATGATGGAAAATTATGGTCTCGTTTCTGGTTGCATATTTTAACCGTTTTTTTAATTATTGTTCACACGAACTGCTCATAATAGGTTTCCGAGTTTTTCTTATTAACTTTTCATGAGCCGTCACAATTCGACGAAAAAACGACTTTGGCTATCTACTTCCATTGATGTTGCAAAGCCCTTTAAGTCCTTGACATTAGTCGTGAAACTTATGTTGCAGTTCTAAGACTGATTGTAGGCGTTGTTACTAGCCACTGCGCCTTTAGGGCAAGAAGTAGCTGTTGGGTTAACGGCACATGGATGGATTTCTGGTATTCGACTGGCAATTTACGACTACCTTATTGTCATCGAGTCTCGTGGGTGGTGTCACTAACCATCTTTTACTATCGATTGTAGTGATTTCAGAGTGGCGACTGATATCGGGTGGTTAAATTTTAAGGGCCGATGTTGAATGTGAACCACACCTAAACGTCAAGTTTTTTTCTGCATTTAATTTGACATTTCACAATTTCAGACTAACTCAATTTGAACCATGGAAAGATACACAATGGTCAGATTGGTGGCAAGAAATGGCAATGTTGGATGATCAATTTTCGAAGAAAATCATCTTAAGTGATGAGGCACATTTTCACCTCAGTGGATTCGTCAATAAGCAGATTGTCGAAAAACCAATGCATCAACAAAGAGTGACTGTTTGGTGCAGTTTATAGGATGGCGGCATTATCGGGCCGTATTTTTTCCAAAATGAGCGCGGTCAAGCAGTTACTGTGAATGGTGTTCGCTATCGTGAGATGATAACGAACTTTTTATGGCCCGAATTGGAAGATATGGATGTGAACGATATGTGGTTTTAACAGGACGCTGACACTTGTCACACGGCTAACGAAACAATGGCTCTTTTGCGCAACAAATTCAATGGCCGTGTTATCTCACGTGGTGGCGATGTCAATTGGCCGCCAAGATCATGTGATTTGATACCGTTAGACTTCTTTCTTTGGGGTTAGTTGAAAGAAAAGGTATACGTCGATAAGCCAGCAATTATTCAAGAGCTAAAAGATGAGATAATTCGGCACATTAGCGGCATATAACCTCAATTATGTCTCAGCGTCATTGAAAATTTGGAGCATCGGATGGAGGTGTGCCGCCGAGGCCATTTGGCCGATATTTTGTTCCCTACATAATTGAAACATACCAATATTATCAAAATAAAAAGAAATGACAAAAATTTCCTAAATAATTTGTGTTTTAGTCAAAATCAACATCGGCCCCTTAAAATGTAACCACCCTTTACATGGTGACATTCATTCTGATCACAGAGACTACGGTAATTTTTACCATTTGTCTAAGGTAAGGTCTTCGCAGCACCTACATTTAGTATGTGTCTGACCCAAACTCGTTTTTTATTTTATTCAGTCTGCTGAACATCCACACGGAATGTGCTCTGCAAGTATCGTCTTACTTCGATTTCTTTCAATCGACCAGACAATACTTGACGTTTTAATGACCTATCACTAACGCAGTTAGCCAGTGCATTTGCCTTTCTGTCAACTTGTAGTAAAAAATATCAATGTTTGATAGGAATCGAACCCCGGACTGATAGACTAACTGAAGAAGAAAGCCCCTGGGACAGTAAAAATTTACCGCTGGGAAAAAGAAACTACTAAGGCTATATATATGTAGTGGTGTAAAAGTGATCAGAATTAAGTTTGTAAAAATTTTTGAATTTCGCTCTACTGTGCAGCCTGATGATCTTGTTCATACGCACTTTTATATAAAATATTCACAAAAACTAAATGATTTTAATGTGAGTTTTTATAAATTTAAACATCATCATTATGATTTCGTTTCGTTTCGTTAGAAGAATTAAAACTGACTGACTTCATTCTTTTCCATAATCGTCGTCGTCGTACTGTACAGCCAGCCCCACCTGACGAAGAAGACAAGTTCAAGGCCTTTTTTGGTTCATTTTGTAGAAAATGTATGTTTGCTTTTTTCTTGTTGTTGTTTTAATAAAACTGCTATTGTAGTTGTTGCTTTTGACTGTAACGAATGCCTGAATGAATGGTCGGTTGGTAGGTTGGCTAGCTGGCTGGCTAGCTGGCTGACTGAGTGACTGTGTAGTTAATGTGAACAATTATAATTTGAAATTGAGCAAGTGTGCGTAGTAGAAGCAGTAAATGTTTTAAAGAAAAAAATGTTTGTCGTAAGTAGTTACCAGCCGTATACTTGTTGTTCCTACATAGAAACAACACAACTAAGCTGCGAGTAAATCACCAAATATAATGATTTCTATAGAATTATGATTAATTAGAGTTAATTACACGCTTTTATTTCAAACCAAGCAACAATTCCAACACTCTGTCGACAGAGATAACGTTTCAGAAATGTACACACACACAGCAACTATGTTTGCAGCATCGTAATCATCATATCCACCAGCAACCAATAGCCGCCACAGCAGCAGGTTGCTTGCTTCGGTCACTGTTTCTTGGATTTTATACACAATTGTTTTTCCATATTTAAACTACGAATTGTTAACTTTCGAAAAATGTTGCTATTTTTATTGTAAACGTTTTTTTTTATTTTTGCAAATATTTTCCGAATTACTTTTATCTAAACAAATTATTTAATACTTTTTTAGAAATCATTATGCCAATTAATTAGTAAAAATAAGCCTAAATTTGTTGATAAAACAAAAATAGGAACAAAAAATTAAAAAGTAACAGCTTTTGAAATCATTAATTGGAACACGCAACTAATCTGTCAAACCTAAATTAGCGCGCTAAGCGCAACGTTGTCAAGCGACTTTAACGTTGCAATGACAATACAGCAGAAAGCAACTAAAATGTCATCACTTTTCCAGAAAAAAATGGCATTTGTTTGCACTCAACATCACTACTTAACGCTCTGTCAAAATCGGATTTCACATAGCGTAGACGCCGCGCTATATAGGCTTGCTTCATTCATTGTGAGAACTTTTGACAGTTAGTTAGCGCTTATTAAGGTTGGGCTGTAGGTTGCCGTAAATTACTTTTCGGTTGTCTATAATCATAGAGGACGGAAGGGTGCTGAAAAGGGATCCTTTATAGAAGTAATCTGCTTCGATATTCCCCTTAGATTAATATAAGGTTTGGCTGTATATGAGAAATTATATAATAACAACGCTTCAATCAAACAATTCGTATAGAACCTGTTCTTTCTAACAATTTTTATTTTACATCCATAAACTGCCTACCGTTACCTTAACGAAGTAACTAACTGTCTAGTAATAGTATCCGACGGACTCTTGTCGAATTTTAAGCAAGCCGCGTTTATTAGTTGATTGAGTTTGAGTTTGACAGTTATTAAAAGCAGAAAACCTCGTTAATGGAAATGGAAGAAGAGAATTTCGTGTAAAACAATTATTTGTTACGTAAAAAACCCATCACCGAAACTAACCACCAAATACTATAGGGACTTGGTACTATGAATTTCAGTGTTAAAAAAAAATGTGTTAATGAGTTCCGTTGTAGTCGTACCAGCACAATTGACACCAAACGTGCAGGTCGTCTGAAAAAGGTAGTCGCGCAATAAATTTTCGATAAGTAATGGAATATAATATTGATGATCGGAGAGTGCAAGTGAGTAAGGTAGGTAGATAGGGCATCTTAACCGAGCTAGTACACATCTCACGTTTTGTATGAAAATTTTTATATAAAAAAACTATCCGTGCACACACTCGACCATAAGTACAACACTGTGAACACCAAAGAAAAATTAAAACAGGGAGTTTCAAAGAAGGTTATGTTAGTTAGTCTGTCAAATTTGGAAACAGAAAATAATCGCAAGGTGCTAAACCTGGTGAGTGTGCTTGACTAGGTAGCAGCAGTTCGCAGCCCATTTCCATTGTGATTACACGCGTGCATCGCGAGGATCGCTTCATGCAATATACCCACTCGGTTTATATAACTACAGCCTTATAATCCTTACGTTCTTTCATTCTCCAATCGTTCAATTTGTATTTATTGAGAGAACATTTCGGTGAGCACATAATTTCACGTTTTGGACCAGACGATTGGCCACCAAGATTGTGTGATATCACACCGTTAGACTTTTTCCTGTGGGGATATGTAAAGTCTAAAGTTTATGCGAACATACATACTTCGATTCAGGCCTTGAGAGGAAAACATCACGCGTGTCATTCGCCAGTTACCAGTCGAAATGCTCGAACGAGTCATGGAAAATTGGACTCAACGGATGGACCATCTGCTCGAAGCAACGGCAAACATTTGGCAGACATAATCTTCGAAAAATAAATGAATGTTCTTTCAAATGATAATAAACAATCTCCATTAAATTTGAATTTTCTGTTTTTTTTTTTTTTTTTTCTTTAAAAAAGTAGGGAACCTCCAAATGGATCACGCCTTATAAAGGTGTCCTGGATAAAATTCTAAAACTTATATAAAATTTTAAAAATTATTGTGAGGCTATGTAAAAAACAGACAGGAAATGAGTTACTCATTATTTTAAAACAGCGCCATCTGTTGTGCAACATTGCTTAAAATATACTGCTTTCAAAAATAAAATAATGCCTTAAAGTATGCAGTACCTTTAAATCGATAAAAAAAAATCGGCGTACTTTCATTGCTTTTTCTCCACTTTCTGTTGGAAATGAGATATTTATGGGGAAAAAACTATCCTATATTGGAATCAGGATACTAAGGTACCTCCTCACAAAATTTTGTTAAAATTCATCGAGTAGTTTTTACGTGATGCGAACACAAAGAGAAAGAGAGAGACAGGCAGACAAGAAATGAGTTACTGTGTTATTATATGTATTAAATTAAAGAACCTTGACGCGGATTCAAATTCGCTGGCAATTTCTGGTCAAAATCCTGGGGACATTCGTCTTCGAAGAACAGAACATTATAGGGATGATTCGCAATTTATTGCAGCAAACGTAAATCATACAATTGTGTCTCTAGCACTGGCTTGACTACACATGTGGCATCTTTTTTTTTTTTTTTTGAGACTGAGAATATGAGTACTTGTTGTTGGGAATAAGAATCTCTTATTTAAAAGGATTTAAATTTGCCTGACTGTAAAGACTAATTTGACTAAAAAAATTCAATTACGTGATAATTTTAAAATAGAAAATTCAACTACAAGGTTTATGAATGTTTAACACAAAAGCTATACTTGTAATATGAGCTCAGTGCCATCAAATTAAGCCGAAATGTTAAATTTTTTATTTTTTTTATTTTACTTTTAAAGACAATATAATGGTTTCAACGGCCTAGTCTGTCTGCCTGCCTGCCTGTCTCATATGCACTTGAACGAATTTAAGTGAACAGTTTTTTTTTTATTAATTTAATTAAAGAAGAGGCTATAGAAAAAAAAGCACTTGTAATGCTCAAATGGTCAATAATTGAAAACAAAGCAGAACCGTGTAACTAACAGCTACCGGCCATTGCCACCACACTGTGGAGTGACCCGTTTTTATATCTTATACTGCTTAATGCTGTTAACAATAAAATTATGTGTAAGAAAACTGCAAATATATGAATATTTTTCTTATATCGATATCGTCATGGCATTGTGAAAAATTAAATAAAAAAAAATTAAAAAAAGTCATAATTGAGTTTTAAACAAAATGCTGATTTTTACAGAAAATTAAAATAAATTTATAGAAAAAAAATGTGTTTTATATGCAAAATTATAGTGTAGCGAAACTTTAACTAAAACAGAAAAACTGCATAAATATTAATATGAATATGAACACAATATGAACTATAACATATGCACGTCATCAGCAGCAAAGTGTTAATTGCCAATATTGATTGAAGATGAACAAAGAAATAAACAGCTAATTGAAACTTATAACCAGCGAAGGCATTGCAAAACCGAAAATAACTGATACAAATCAAGGGGTTTCTTTGCCACAGAAATATGCAAAAGTTTATTTTTATAAAAGAAAAACAGAGCATTACTGGCCAACAAAGTCAAAAGAAAATAATCAATCTGTAGTCGTATGGAAGAAACACAACTGAAATCGCCTGTAACAGTAGCAGCTGGAAATGTTTCAATTACCAACCAACATGATCATGACCAAAACACAAAGAAATTAACTCTCCAAAGAGAAACATATTTGTTTGTAACTTATAAATAAATTCTGATAATCGTTCAAGATGATGATGAGGATGATGACGGGTACTCCACTCCATTCCATTCCATGCCATACCATACATTCATAATGCAGATATAAAAACAAATTTTATATCTTCTTAAATTTTACTATTGACTGCTTCATGGCTAAACAGACACATACTCGTATTAACAAATGCTCACATTACATACAAACACTACTTCCACAAAAGAAAAGAAACTACAAAAAAGCATATACTTTGTATTAAAAGTAGGTACTGATGATGGTTGGGTTTTGTTGGAACTTGCAATCGACCAACCGGCATAATTTAACCAAAAGAAGCCAAGTAACCGTAAGCCTTATTTAATTTTTTTATTTTACATTTTTTTCAAGTCTTTCTCTTTTTGTTTTTGTACAGCAACAGCAATTTTTGCATCATGCAACTGCTGCATTACACTAACCGGGTGTTACTTTTCATTTGCAAAGTACACTTAAAAAAACTGAATAATAAAAATAAAATCTTTAGAAACTTACTAGATAAAGGTAAGAAATATTAAAAATGCTTATACTACAAAGCAAGTTAATAAACTAGATACTAAAGAGTAAACAAGTAAAGTTCTGGTTCTTCGAGCTGTGCTTAAAATACAATGAGTAGCAAATAATGACTTCTCTGCCACCCTTAATTTCATATATTTTGACATTTAATCATTTAATTCAATTTATTAAAATGAAGAACATCTGAAAGTTTTATCTCCACAATCATCTATCTACACATGATCTGAAAAAAAAAAAAATGGTTCGAAGGACCAACTAACCGTCATATACACAATAATAAAACAAAAAATTATTGAAATTCATATTCACCTTTCAAACCTAAAAACATAGAAAACTATCCATAATCGACTGATTTCGAAGGAAATAAAATAGTGATCATATTTTGACCCGAAATTAATTTCGTATTCTTAAAAAAAAAACAAAAAAAAAATCTCGAGTGGCCTACACTCAACTTTACCATACGCAATGGAAACAGATATTTTTATGGATATATTTCGTAAAGAATATAGTTTAAAGTATATTCGAATCGAAAAATTAATTATTTTCGGTTTGGGGTGTTAAGTAAACTACCCCTTGCCCCTTCCCGATTATGCTCAAAATTTATACAGCTCTTCATCTCCATAAACCAAAAGCACATACTTAATTTCATTTTGATATCTCAAACGGTATGACCTGTCGAGTGTTTGCAAAATTTGGGAGTAAGTAAAATACCCCTTGCCACTTCCCGATTATGCCCAAAATTTATACAGCTGATCGTCTTCATAAACCAAAGGCACATACTTAATTTGATTTTGATATCTCATACGGTATGACCTGTAGACCGTTCACAAAATTTGGGGGTAAGGAAACTACTCCTTTCCCCTTCCCGATTATGCCCAAAAACTATACAGTTCTTCATCTTCATATACCATAAGTCAAACGGTATGACCTGTACAAACACCCACCCACAGACATCACCGCGAAAATAGCCGAAATGGATTCAGGAGACCTCAAAACGTATAAATCCGTCGAAATCCCGATCTCGACTTTTTTCATGATTACTATACTTTACCTTCTACTACGTATGAAAAAGTAGAAACAAATATTTGTAGAAGAGAACTAATAAATCAATGAAAATTACACTTGATTTAATTTCTATAAACTACTAAGTCTTACTCAAGCCCCCCCAAGGGAAAATTGTACGCCCATGTTTCTGTAGACCTGGGCAAACAAAGGTGTTGTACTCTTTCGCTTCCACGACTTAACAGCTTTTGCAGTACTTATCGCAGGCATACTTCTACACTCCAACATAAGTGTAATCTTACAATTTTAAGTCATTGTTCATCAGACGCGATATAGAATTTCTCCCGAAAACTTGGATAAGTCGTTGTCCTTTTCCGTGAAAGTGAGAAATAAAATTAATCACTTCCTTGCCTATCGCTAGACCGTCCATTCTTTTATCATACTTGATAAAACGTCAATAAAATTGGAACGTCATTCTGTCAGTAGGCTACGTTCTTTGCTTTAGTATGTGAAATCTTTTGAAACTTTTTGAAGGAATGAAGAACGATCTGTCAAAATTCACCCGGAAGAATAAATTTAAAGCCACCCAAAAAAGTATTCTTCATAATAATTTTTAAAACAAATTTAGAATTGGTTACCTACCACCTACCCAAATCGCTATTTCCTCACAAGTTTCTCTAAAATTTGGAATTACTATTAGGTCCTTTGTTCCAAAGTTATAACCATGTGGTACTTCGAACCCTTAGAAACATGTGTTCAGTAATGACGGACGATCAATTAATCAAAATTCACCCGACATTTAAATTTCAACAATATTATAATAGAATGCTCGGGTCAAAATAATGTTTTCTGTCATTTGCTCAGGCTGCAAGTGTTGCTGACATAATACAAATCAGGAATGTATGAATTTAAGGAAAGTATTGCGGAAAACTATGAAACCATTTTAGTTTTGATTTCAGTAATATCGAGCGAATAGAATAATAAATTCAAAGCCACCCAAAAAAAATTCTTCATAATAAATTTTAAAACAAATTTAGAATTGGTTACCACCTAACTATAACTACTTAAATAGTTATTTCCTCACAAGTTTCTCTAACATTTGGTATTTACTATTTGGTCCTTTGTACCATAGTTATAACCATGTGGTCCTTCGAACCCTTAGAAACTTATGTTCTGTAATTTAATTATTTAACATTTGCTTTATTCAATATTTCAGAACACTACAAGGAATCCTTAACAATTAAATTATAGAAATATTTACGAGTGTATATTACAATCTATAAAGAAAAACTACAAACATAAATTTTCTACTGTCATATTCTACTTAACACTTAATCAAACATGAAAACCTTTTTACACAACCAAATAAGTTGGAGTGAGTGAGCAGCAAATGAATGAATGATTTTGCACCCAAGTAGTGCTGGACGGCAAAATAACCAACACAACACACTACAACCCAGCCACACCAAACCAAACGACCATCTATAGCAACAGAAAATAGTAAGAGCGCAGCAGTTGCGTTTTATTTTGCTTTGCCAAGTTTCAGTTGCAATTGGCATAAATGTGGCTTCAATCAACAGCAAATATCAGCCAGAAAAGCCATATTAACAACTGTATTAACCAAAAAATAGACAGCCAGACAGACAGATAGACAGACACTCACTCACAGCCACATACACACATTTGTAGACAGACAGTGGGCATTACAATTGTCGGCAATTTGTTGAATTGGCCAGTTTGTTGTTTGTCTGTCTGAAATAGTCTTTTAGTTATGTTGTTTTGTGTCCGTCCATTTACTTTCTAGTCCGTCCATTATGTGGAACGGTTACGCTACTGTTTTGTTTTTTTTAATATTTAATTTTTTTATTTAGCTTCTGCATTTAAAGATTAGTGTAATACTGCGTATTTAAAACAGTATTTAGACTGATAAGCCAACCTCTTGTTAAGCAATTAAGATAAAATAAATTCTTTACTAAACATTTTATAAATAAATCCGTCATGTACGAATCGTATTCGCTCAGGAAGGAACCCTTCCTTACCACATTAAATGCATGGTGTAATCTGACTTATAAATTATTAAAAGTATTAAAATATGGCACCGACACATTTTTGGCGATTTAAGAATTGGACGATTAATATAATATCTGGCAACTGTTAATGTTTATTATTTAAAGCATACTTTTAGGATTTAATTAAATGTATAAACATGTTTATTGTATGTGTACCTCCTTTAGTTTTAAATTTTAATTAATTTTCTTTATTTTATTGTAGAGGCCACAGTAAAAGACCTTTTTGGAAAATGCTACCTATTACGGTTTTAGGAGATACAGACGTATGACAGTTATCGGAGTGATATTAATAATAACACCTTTTGGGTACAAAATCAGAAAGAGCAATTGAATTAAGAAAAAAAAAAATAATTTAAAAAGGATCTTCTTTTCAAATGTAATCTTCTAACAGTAAAGTTTAAAAAGAAGAACTTACAAAAAAAAGGGTTATAAAGGGTGTTTTTTTATAGAGGTATAGAACTTTAAGTTGCAATAAAACAACGATGGATTATTCGATTGACATGAATTTTATTTATCCGAAAGATAATCTTGTGGCATTACATTTTAAATATGATTTCTGGCATATGACCGCCACGGCTAGCTCGGATGTAGTCCAATCTGGACGTCCAATTTTCGATGACTTTGTCCAACATTTGTGGCCGTATATCGGCAATAACACGGCGAACGTTGTCTTCCAAATGGCCAAGCGTTTGTGGCTTATACGCATAGACCAATCATTTTACATAGCCCCACAGGAAGTAGTCTAGCGGTGTTAAATCACAAGATCTTGGAGGGCAATTCACAGGTCCAAAATGTGAAATTAGGCGGTCACCAAACGTGACTTTCAATAAATCTATTGTGGCACGAGCTGTGTGACATGTTGCGCCGTCTTGTTGAAATCACATCTCCTGGACATCATGGTTATTCAATTCAGGAATGAAAAAGTTAGTAATCATGGCTCTATACCGATCACCATTGACTGTAACGTTCTGGCCACCATCGTTTTGGAAAAAGTACGGACCAATGATTCCACCAGCCCATAAAGCGCACCAAACAGTCAGTTTTTCTGGATGTAACGGTGTTTCGACATACACTTGAGGATTACCTTTACTTCAAATGCGGCAGTTTTGTTTGTTGACGTAGCCATTCAACCAGAAGTGCTCTTCATCGCTAATCAAAATTCGCTTATGAAAATCGGGAACAACGGTAATCTCGTTTTGGGCCCATTTGCAAGCGTTGTTCAGGCGTGAGTCTATTCATGATGAATTGCCAAACCAAACTGAGAATAAATCACTTGACAGCTGTTAAATCGGTCGGCATCTTGAAAAGTAATGCCAACTTAAAGTTCTATACCTCTATAAAAATCACCCTTTAAAAAGGAGAAAAATTGGCTTTTTAATAGAGTTTCAAAAATTAAATTTTTAAAATGGTAAAGCGTATTTTAGTTACTTTTTTGAACTAATTTTTCGCAAAAAAAGTATTTTATGAAATGTAATTTTGCTTAAGAGGTACTTTTTGCAAGGTACTACTCTAGGAGTTACCCTCTTTTAAAATATAAATTTTTTCAACACGTAATAAAAAAAAGTACTTTTTTATATTTCCTATTTAAAAAGGCGTGAAAAATACTATCCAAGAAAAGTACCATGGCGTGGAATACAATCCTAGATGTGGCTTGATAATAATGTTCTCACATTGAAAGCACTCATTAGCCGCACAAAACAAACAGCCAGCGACGACAGCTGTTACTTTGTATTGTCTTTAAGTTTATAGATTTAAGGTTATCGCTATTTTTCTCGTGAATTGTCATAATTAAAAATTTATAAAAACCAAAATCCATAAAGCTTACATATCTTAAGTTAACTTTATGTATCCGTACATGAATAGGCAATTTATTGAAACCGTCCCTAATAGATTTATTTACTTTTAGTTGGTCCTTTTTAGTACAACGTACTTTTTGAAAGAAAATTAAATAAATACTTCTTTAAAATGTGCTTTTCTTTTGAGGGAAATTTTCTGTTTTAAAACAAAGCCTTTAAAATACTAGTGATAATAGTTATTTTAAAAAAGCTGTTTCATAGGAGAGGTTACACTCAGGAAATTATTGCCTACCAATTAATATTGTTACTTTCATTGGAAAAGGGATAGAGTAGAGATAAGACAGACGGTAAAATAAACAAATAGGAAAAACCGTCACAATATGTAATCTATGTACATATATACATACATATTATAAAATTGTAACTTATTTCCGTCTTTGTGTGTTTATGTCTGATTTTCATTTGTGTTCGCATCATGTAAAAACTACTGGATGGATTTTAACAAAATTTTGTGAGGAGGTACTTTATTATCCTGACTCCAATATAGGAGAGAAAGTGTAGAAAAAGCAGTGAAAGTATCTTTTATTTTTGAAAGCAGTATATTTTAAACACGGCTGCGCAACAGATGGCGCTGTTTTAAAATAATGACAAAGTGTGAATGGAAAGCGGGATATCACAAAATATGAATTACTTACTGCCAAATAGCCCATTGAATGAAATTTTTACATGATTTTGTATTTTTACTTTGTGGACTTACATTGTTATTAAAATATTTTAAACACCTTTTGTATGTAATATAGGGGGAATGTCTAAGCAGAACACTTCCATAATGGGTCCTTTTTCGATCCCCTCCCGTCCACTACGATAACATGCAACCGAAATGTAATTTACGGCAACCCACTTACATTTAGTCATGTGCTACAACCAGCCCTTAATCTTGACTTTACGTGATTTCAGACTGTCAACTGGTAACTGTCGGCCTTCTTTTTTATCACGCAGTCTCTAGTAATTTCTAGCATTTGTTCAAGGCTCACTTCCTCCATAGCATCCACCAGTGGTCCTGAGTCTTATTCTAGCCAGTGCTGGACATTCACACACAATGTGCGCTGCCGTCTCAGCCTCTTTCCTTTCCAGTCTCCTCTCACTTTTAGGCATGAGCTGTAGAGACTCCGACACGACGTTGAAGGAACGTTTTGAGGTGCCTGCTTCCGAAAAGGATTTGCCAAAGCCCACAGGGCCAGGTGCGTCCAATTCATCCACATTTACCTCCATAGCCGCAGGAGTATCTTCATAGACTGCGAGGTTTCTTTGTCATTCTATTTCGATATCCTCCCCTGGCCAGTGGAAACCGGAGTTCCTAAAGGAATTAACCTCTCCACCTCTAACGATAGCACTGCGTCAAAGCTTTGAGAATGAACCGCACTGACAATTTGTGTCCCCGGGGGGGTCAAAACCCCTTAAACACCTTTTACAGGGCTTTACAGTAATTTTTAGAATTTTATATAAATTTTAGAATTTTTTTCAGGGATGAGTAACTTTATATAAAGTAAATACGTAAGGGTCTTAAATTTCTGCGTGGATTACTTTCAAAGCAAAAACGAACAATATATTGTCAGGACGTACACAACGTGTGTGGGCACAGCTAGTTTTATAGGTATAAAAGCTCTGTTGCAACATCTAGAGTAATTTCAAAGAGTCATAACATTTGGAGTGAAAAATTTTGCAAACAAAAGGAAAATTCCATCAATTGCCAGGACGCCAACGACCTTGCGGGCACTATTAGTTTTAAATAACAATATTTATTTGCATAAAAACATACATTGAATATTTGCTTGAAAGATAAGAATGAATGTTTTTTGGTTGTCCTTCCCCCTTATTTCAATATTAAAGTACTAAATACACAACTATAAAAATATTCCAATAGAGGCCTTTAAAATGTTTATTTTAAACACAAAAATAACTAACGCGTCAGCAATAATTAATCAGTATTAATTAAAGCAACAACATCAATATAAAAGAGATTGCTCATGTATTCAATACCAAAGAAGGCACAACCACCATCGATCGAACCAACATACTGAACGGGCAACTCAAACTTAATAACGAATCCATATATATTTTTTTGTAATTTTTTTAACCACCAGCAACAATTTTACAGATAAAAAGAAATATGGAGACGACACTTTGAGGCAAAACTAAAAAAACAAAAAAAAAAAGTCGGCATCCGGTTTCAAAATTAATCAATAGGAAAAATTTTTAAGAAAAAACAATCTTACCTTCTTTTATTCAAAAAGAAATAATCCAAATAAATTTGAATAATATTATTGAAGCAGGATCTCATTGAATGTTTAAACAAAAGTCAACTAAATTTTATTTTTTTTAATTTATTTGTATTTTTGTTTAGAATTTTAAACTCAAAACAAAACAGACGAAAAGAAAAATATTTTGGAAAATGATCTATAAAACTACACACACCAAAAAAAAAAACAAAAAGACAAGAAATTAAAGTGCAACACAGGAAAAAATAAAGCCCAGATATAATAATTAAACGATTGTGTTTTTATAGTTTTATTCCTCGTGCCAAAGGAAATTCCGAAAAAAGAATACACAAAAAATATTAAAACCGGAAAATGCACTTGAGGGTCTAGGTTTAACTGCAATATTTTTCAATTTAAAGCAAAAGAAATATTAGCACTTTTTCTTTTATTATAAAAATATAAATATTTTTCATTTATTATTTCTCACTTTGAAAACAATTAATTTAATTTAAATATTTTATGAAATTCTTTTTTAAACATAAATAAATTGTATTTAAGTAACCACCGTGTCCGTGTCTCCCGTACCTTTTTTATGTGAAAGAAACGTGTTGTATGTAAAAAAATATACTGAAGCCGTAAAAAAAAGTGGCAGCAGCAGCAGCAAAGAAAAAATATATTCATTCCATAATCTAAATTGTATATTGGTTCGTTTAGTGTTTTTTTTTAGTTTTATTTTTCATTGTTGTTGTTGTTGTATTTCTTTCTTATTCTTCGCATATTCATTCCTCCACTGTTAACCACCAATACATAGGCACTGTTTAAGCCGCATAAATACATGTATGAAATAATTATATACTTAAACACACACACACATATATATACATCAATACACACACACATACATCCATACACACTATATGCTCTCTTCCACTGTCAAATAGTATGAGTGAGAGAGGAATGATGAATAATACCTTTTTGTTGTTAATGTGTTTGTTATTGTTGTTGCTTAACTAAGACTTTAATTGTTAAGACACGTTTTAAGGTTTCCGCAGCTAATAAGCCAACTCAACAGTGTAAAACAGAGTTGCCATTATCCTAAATATGTCTCCCCCAAGTATGGAAGAGAAAAAATAAAGGAATTGACATTTTTTAAATTAATATCGCTTTTAAAGAAAATCGTCTACCACTAGAAAAGACCCTAACTTTTTTAAGTAGCCCTTCTCAATAGAAGTCCCTTTGTTAGACACTTATTTTTTTTTAAGCTAATTTCTACAACTAGCTTTTGAAGATATGAACCCTTATTCTATTTGTCCGAAATCACTTCACATCGACTTCGTCATCAATTCGACAATTTAGTATTCCCTAATGACGTCGCAACCTCGACGGCTTATTAAGAGGGTGCTGTAGCTTAAGTGGTTAGCACGTTGACTACTAAGCAATGGTCACGAGTTCAAATCTCAGCCGTGGCAACATACATTTTTCTGATATGTATTAATTTTTCTTTATAATAATGCATATCACAGCACCCTCCTTCGCCGGTATTACTACATAGCACTAAATCGCCGGCGAAGTAAAATAATTATAAATTGGCTATGCTAGCTTCGAACTAATTCGCCTAAATAACACCAGAGGCGCTGCAATACTGTTCTAAAAATAATCATAACGTGCAATTGCAGTGTTGCCAGAATCGAAGCTTTACTATCACTAACCATCTGTCTTATCTACTACTATCCCTTTCCAAAGGAAGTACCACAGTTTATGTAGGCATTAACTGCCTGAGTTGTACTTCTCTTTTAAAATAAAAAAAAATAACACTGTTCTGAAGAGGATTTAACTTGCTTAATAAGAATCTGCTTTCAGTTTTTTTCTACCATTCCAAGATTTTTTAAGAGACGTGGCAAATATTATCATTATCATTCAAGCGCTTACATTGATATATTTCATCACAACTCGAAAACGGTTCATCCGATTTGAGCAGAAAGAAGGAGAAACATGGAAATAAATACAAATTGATCTCTTCAACTCTGCTACCGGATGTATCCACTACTATTGAAGTAATTCCACCGCAACCAGATCACGATATCTCTAATAGAAGTGATAATAACGATGAACCGCTATCCAATCAGATGAGAACGCTTACGCATAAAATCCCACTGATGAGACACCTGAGTGGAGCAAAATATTTCTAGTTTATAGTACATTAAACAGTTGCATTAGCCAACTCATCAAATGGGTGTACTCATAAGTTTATGAGCAATGGTCATACTCTAACACAAACCAGCTTACTGAACTATTAGTAAACAAACCTCTGTTTGTATCAAAAACTCAATGAGCTGATCGAGTAAAACGAACTTGCTATAACGAAACGAAGCGTTTTGCTAGTGGTTTTTGATTTTTTGCATTTGTTGAAGACCTTAAAATGAACGTCATTTATGTTGTTAAAAAATTCTGTTTTTTGTTTGTTCACTTGTACTGTGTTCGTGTTTCACTTAAAGCATAAAACTGCTTGAACTCACTTCATTCTTATTATGTTTAACATTTACTCATACTTATTGAAACTTACTTATGAAAGTTCTGTAAGCTCATCGCATTTAGCTCGTTGGTGTGCGGTGTTTATTATTGTCCACTCATCCTTACTCGTGTGCAATGAGCAGCTATGTATATATTCAATAAAATATTGTAATGAGCGTCTTATGAGCTTCATTTTTTTGTGCTCATGCTTTGCTTTAGAATACATGCTGTTCAAAAAAAGTCGAGATTATGTTATTGATTGTTTGGAGGACTGAAGGCCTTTAATGTTGTTTTTAAACGTTTTTAAAACGATTTTTTAAACAGATTGTGGATATGCCAGCTAATCTGTGGATGTTATTTACCCAATGTACCAATTCATACAAACCCTTGAGAAAACAAAGAAAAAAACAATATTTGCTATTTAATTTAAAACTTGTTTAAAAGTTTGGGTCACCTTTTACTTACTTTAGTTTTTCTTTAATTTCCTTGAAACATTCCACTGATTTTGATTAAAGTTTTATTTTATTAACTTAAACAGTCGTTTATATTGTGAAATTTTCCCTTACATCTGCACAATTTGGCAACCCTTAACTCTCATGTACATAAATATTTTAAAAAGTATTTTACACACATTTCGATTATTGCCTTTACCTAATACCAAGATATTGAGTTTAAGCCGAGAAGAAAAAAACATTGCACTCACACAAGCATACACGTATTAGCTCCCAGCAAACACACAATTCAACCGTATGAAATATGGATTTTTTTTTTTGCTAATCGTAATTCTCCGACCTTTTGAAAACCTAGACAAAAAGTTTAGTTTAATAATTAAACTCAATTTTAAGTTTATTTGAAAAAAAAAATCTCAATTCGATATCGAATGTTATTCTCAATTCAATTCAAATCAAGGGTTTTAAAGTCATGTTTCCGTGTTTCAAGCGAACGATTTGTCTACAAAATTTGTATAGAAATTCCTCGAAAACTTTAGTGCTTTTCATTCAAAACTTCTACACGATTTTTTCGCTTTCAACATAGAAAAGGCACTTTTTTTTGTAACTATTAATTTTATTATTGAATCTGTCTGTTGACATTCACAATAAGTATTGAAATCTTAACCTAAATAATATTTAAGTTGGTACTGCCACTGCAGCACTCAACGATTAGTTGGAGAGAAATTTTATCTTGCTAAATCAAGAGTTTGCACCCTCTTGAGACGTCTATGGCGCTCGAATAAAAGCAAATCCCTAGCAAGTGGATTTGGATGGTCAGTAACTTTTGCGACGTAGCTCGTGCACGATTTTTTGATCTCTTCTCGGATGTTAGGAATATTGAGGTCCTTGTAGATGTTGTTGTTGCGTATATACCAAGGAGCGCACATAATAATTCTTAAAAAAGCACATAAAAGTGATATTTTATGAGTTAAAAATTAAGGTTAATTACTAAAGAAAATTATACTGTAATTCAGAGTGACAAGAAATTGTTTTAAATTTGATTTTAAATCGTCAAACTCTGTAGTAAAAGCAAGGTGAGTAATGAATTTCAAAACCCTTATTAAATTTTCTATAAAAATAAAACGAATGAAAATTCATTTATTTCCTGCATTCAATTGTAATCCACATTTGAGAAACATTTCAAAAGTTAAATAAAAAGAAAATAAATCATTTCTTAAGTCGAGGACAATCTTAAGAAAGCTATTTCTCAAATTAATTGCAATTTAATTTCTAACGTTACTGATTTGAAGAGAGTTTGGTTTCAAATCTTTCTCAATTTTAGAACAAACCTACGTGTTTGCTGGGCTATTAATTTTTCAAAAAAAAAACACTTACAAATTTATATACATATGTATGTATGTGCAACAACAAACAACAGCCAACCATTAATGGGCAAACATTTTTATCGAGTTTGATATTGTTGCCTATTATTTCTCTGGCATTTATTATGGACAAAAGTCGAGCATAATTTTGTTGATTTGTATTTATTTTATAAAAATTTTACAAAATCTAAATAAAAAAGACTGTAGTAGTGAGAGGAGGCTAACACACAGGTATATTATAATAAAGGCTATGCATTTGTCTGCAAAACTATACAGTGGTATTTACTTTACAAAGTAGATATTAAAATCATCAAGACATGATACAATAAATAATACGATGAGAAAAAAAATCATTTAAACGAATAATAAATTACCGAAGAAGACACATAACTAACGAAGATATTAGCAGTAAAAACGATGTCGAGACGATGTTGCTGTCGGTAGACAACGAAACAATACGACACTTGTAAATTTAATCGAACTGCACTTGATGAGATTATGAATCTGCATGTTATATGAGTTGTATCCAGTGTAGCCAGATTTGACGTTTTGAGCAGATTTGACGTTTTAAACAGTACTGCAGATTTGGTGGTTTTAATCTAAATTTTCTTATTCTCTTATTCATGTTAATATGCTGCTTCTGATTTGTGATTTCCAAAGTAATTAATTATAGAACATACTGTAGTTGACAGTTTATTTCAACCATTAAATACTACTTTCATAAAAAACAAAAAAAAAAACTATAATAACAAATAATAAAATCAAGTTTTTTTTGTGTCTTTAAAATTCATTTTAACAGTCGATAAAACTATTTCTTTAAATAAAAAAAATAGTTTTCGTGCTGTCACCATCAAAATTTCTAAAGAATTCAAAGGTTAGCTGGGAGAAATTCATAGCACAGATGCACTGGCATTTCAGACAATTAATTGGGTACATGAATTTAAACCTGTTCGTTTATTTACGAACCTCGTTGAGGACGTCTACTTGATAAACCAAAATCGATAAAAACCTAGATGTGCTTAAGTGCCAAGACCACCGGAACATCAGCAATTTATTTTTGCTTAAAAAATTAGTTATAAAAAGATAACGCCAAGATGAGTGCCCCAAATTTGCCTACAATCGACGCAATCATGCGACTGATTAAGTAGTTTGTTTAAGGCTCTTTCGTTGCCATCCTGAAGAATTTCTCTATAACAACGTCACCTATTGCATGCAGACACTCAAGTGTATAATTAGGTACACGAAGGAAAATTACATTGGAATTGATTGGGCAGTTTAGTGATAAGAAATTATTAGTCATAAATTCGTTTCCCTTTCTAACCTTAGGAAATGAACCAACTTTCAAATATATAAATCAACACTACGTTATGAGTAACCCTTTAGATAGTCTGTGGATCGACTATCAACATAGAAAAAAAAAATTATGAAATCGAAGATAAAACTTTTTTTAACACAACAGAGGCTTGCATGAATCATGCCTGTTACCAGACCTGATTCGGGGAGAGCGTTTTTCTCCCCGAATTTTCAGACATATAAATTAACACCTCGTAATGGGTTATTTGTTGTTAAACCAGTGGATCTACTCTCGCTATAGGAAAAAATTTGTTTAGATCTCAACAATCGAATGCTAGAATATCAAGTAATTTTTTGTAAATATTTTTTTTAAATTTATTGTAATTTTAAAAAAAATATAAAAAATAAATATTAAAAAAAAAAAAATTTAAAAACTTTTGTAAATATTTTTTTTTTAATTTTTTTTTTAATTTTTTATAAAGTTTTTTTGTGAAATTTTCTTTAATTTATTTCAATTTTTTTTTTAATTTTTATAAAATTTTTTTTTTTGGTAAAAATTAAGAACTTCCTGCAATCTATATTGCGTTCAAATGGCCAGACTAAAACAAAAAAAAAATCCTTAAAAAAAATTCTGCCCTAATGGGCCTATTGACTGCTCCTGGTTACCAGTAGGCACCCTGGTCTATTGGCTACCTCTATATGTATTGCTTTCTATGAAGGCCTTTAATACAAATCAAAGCAGAAAAACCTTACCAACCTAACAATAAACACAAAATCGGCCCTAGCAGGGGATTATTGATCGCAATCTAATATCTATACATATAATAAAATAGTAACTCATTTCCGTCTGTCTGTCTGCTTTTCTTTGCGTTCGCATCACGTAAAAACTACTAAATGGATTTTAACAAAATTTTTTGAAGGGATAATTAAGTATCCGGATCCCAATATAGGATACTTTTTTTCTGAAAAAATATCTTATTTCCAAGAGAAAGTGGAGAAAAAGCAGTGAAAGTACGCAGTTGAACTAACCGGATATGGATATTTTATTTTTTATAAAGTCAAAAAATACATAAACTGATATGCAGCATAGTTAAATGGGGTTTTAAAAGCGTAAGGATCTTTGGTGTGGATTGCTTTCAAAGCTAAATCGAACAAAATATTGCAAGGAAGCAGACTAAGTGGCGGGCGGGCACAGCTAGTTTATTTAATAAAAAAAAAACAAACGAGAATCATAAAAACCGGAAAAAAATATTAAAAAATATTGGTGGGCGTGGTTTTTTTCCCGCAGCCTTCAAAGGAATGATCTGATGTAGCTGAGTTGCAATTCTTAAATTTTCGAAACTATGCCTGACAGATTGCTGGGCTTAAATCTTCAAAATTTCGTCTGGTGCCTTGGCAAATGACATTACTACCCGAACACGCACAGACGGACATCTCTTAATCAACTTTTCTTTATATAAAGATCCAGAATATATGTATATACATTAGGGGGTCGAAATGAATATTGTAGAAATTACACACGGAATGATAAACTTATATAGAAAGTGCAAAACGCCCTATATATATATATAAGTGAGTAATATTAGATAGGAGGTTTTGCATTTTCTATGACGGTGGAAAGGGATATACCCTTTGAAGGGTATAAAAATAAACTTAAAAAAGTTATAGTTTCCCATTGAGGATTTTTCGATAACTTGTTTATTTTTGGTTTCGTTTACTAATTTTGACGATTTTTCTACAATTTAATCTGGCAACCATAGTCGTTCAATCTGGTCGTTTTTGTGTTTACCACAATTTCAGTTGTTTTTCAAAATGTTTTAAGGGGTAGTGTTTTCTTTTGCTTTTGAATTTTGTTTCAAAAGTTACAGGTAAAAAAATAAAAAAGATCTTTACTTTGATTTGACTTATTTTAAACTCTTTTTGTACAAGAAAAAAATAAAAAAAATGGATGCGAGATCAAGAGATAGTAAGACAAACAGCAACAATTAGTTTGGCTTGAAATAAAAATTTAGGAAGTGAAATTTGATTGCTGTAATAATTGAGTGGTTGTTGTTGTCTATTTTAGTAGAATAGAATATGACTTTATTTAACTTTTTCAGTTCAGGTCAACAGTTGCGAGTTTTGCTTATTATTATATATATTTTATTTTTTTGCTTTTATTACCAAATTCGTTTGAGAAGTAATTAAATTTGACATGATTGAATAAAATCACTGTGGACTTTTTGGAAAATGTAAAAAAATTAAGAAAGTTACCCTATTACTATTGTTCCGACTCTCCGCTTGTAACAGGGCTCAATTTCTTAACAAATTTAAGTAGACACTCACGATTTTTAGAGGTGGTGTACTCTGTGGCCACTATAACAAATAATATAAAATAAAATGTTAAAGCATTAACAAAATTTAAGATAATTTAATAATCTAGCTTGTTGAATTTGCATGCAGACACATTAGTTGCATACCTTTAGGACGAAAAAAAAAATAAGCTGCATTTGGCCAGCATTTAATTATCTAATCATAAGTAAATGCAAACAAGAGAATAGATAAAATATCAACAAAATAAAGTGGGATTGAGTAAAAAAAAATTATTGTTATGTGTTTTTTTATGTGGGTACGAAAATAAGCGTCATTACTACCGAAAAGACAATAGGAAGGTTTGGGCAACTTAAACACCTTCTTTATTATGTGGTACATTTAATAGGGTTAACGTAAATGACGTCAATAGCTGTCCAGCGCGTATGCGTGTATAGTGTAGAGGCATATGACGTCTATAGCAGGTACCTACATATGTATATACTTATTGATTAAAAAAAAACAATTAATAAAATGTACATCATTGTTACATTAATTTTCTACTAAGTCCTCCAAACTTCTTTAATAATAAATGATATAATATTTAAAGCTTATTGAAGCAGTTGTTTTTCAAAACATCTTACACATCATTAAAAACAATTTCATGGTTTATTTTTTACTTTATATTTTCATTTATGACTTTTACTTTTTCATTTTTTATTTATTTTAATATTTATTTTTGATTGGTTATATTTTATTTTTATTTGTTTTTTTTTTTAAATTTTTTTTTATTTTTTTTTATTTTTTTTTTATTTTTTTTAATTTTTTTTAATTTTTTTTTTTATTTTTTTAAAATTTTTTTTTTTTTATTTCATAATAAAATTTTTTATTTTAATATTTTTTCTATTATCTTATTATGTTTTATTTTTTAACTGATTATTTTGTTTGTTTTAATTTTTATTAATTCTGTTTTTTTTATTTTCTTTAGCTTTTAGTTTTATTTTTTATTTCATTTTTTTATTTTTTTTTTATTATTTTATTTTTTATTTTTTTTTTTTTATTATTTTATTTTAAATTTTTTTTTATTATTTTATTTTTAATTTTTTTTTTATTATTTTATATTTAATTTTTTTATTATTTTATTTTTAATTTTTTATTTTAATTTTCTTATTTTAATATTTTTTTATTAACGACCTATTTTTTTATTTTTACTAATTATTTTTTGATTTATTTTATTCAAATCAAAAAATGATTTGTTTTTTGTTTATGTTATTTTTTATTAAATTTTTTTTTGTGTATTATTTTTTATTTTATTTCTGTAATTTTTGTTTTTATTTCAATATTTTTTATTTATTTTCTGTATTATTTGTTTTTTTTGTTATTTTTATATTTTTTTTAATTATTTTTAGGTTTTATTTTTACTAATTATTATATTTTGTTTTATTTTTATTTTTATTTTATTTTTTTATTTTTATTTAATTTTTATATAATTTATATTTAATTTTTTATTTTATTTATTTTTTTAATTATTTAATTTTATGTCTTTATCTTGTTATCAGTTTTTATATAAAATATAAAATACAATAAAGAAGAAAACAAAAATGAAAACTGATTTTCTCTTATATTTGAGTTTATATTCTGATGAAAGAAAAAAACCTTAACTTAAATTTACACATAAAAACCATCCACGGTTATCTGGATCTGAATGAACTAAGAAATATAAAACTAAGTAGATAGATAGGACGCGATAAACAAAGGTTTGTATTATTTTATTTAATTTTTAATTGTAATTTTTAAACACATAAAAATTGTTGCCTTAAAAAGAGTGGTCGAGCCTAGCCCAGCATATGTATATCAATTTAATATATTTCTAGAATATCTCACAGCATGTAATAATACTAATAATACAATAATACTAATAATACTTACTTAAACATTTTATGATATTCGTAAAAGATTCTTACCTGAAAATAAAAAGGAAAGAATTGTTAAAAAAAAATTTAAAAATCAATAATTATGACAAAAAAAATTGTCATAGTTATAGTTTTGACATTATTTTTGGAATTTATAATTAAATAACTGAACAACTTATAACCATATCAAGGCTATTTTTTTAAACTGATTATTATAGAAAATGCAGAAATATTTGTTTTTGTTTAAAAGTGTATTGCATTAATTTAATTTAATTTAATTTAATTTAATTTAATAATGACTCGGGAGGACTAAGATGTGTTTAAAATAGTTTAATCACAATGTAATTCCACAAAGTAAAAATACAAATCAAATACAAAATTTGATCAATTAGCTATTTGGCAGTAAGTAATTCATATTTTGTGTTTATTTTCAAATAGCGCCATCTATTGCGCAACCGTGTTTAAAATATACTGCTTTAAAAATAAAATATGCCTTAAAGTAGGCAAAAAAGATCGGCAAAAAAGAGCGTACTTTCACTGCTTTTTCTCCTCTTTATCTTGAAAATAAAATATTTTTGCTTAAAAAAAGTATCCTATTTTTGAATCAGGATACTAAGGTACCTCTTCTCACAACATTTTGTTAAAATCCAACCAGTAGTTTTTATGTGATGTGAACATAGACAAACAGGAAATGAGTTGCCATTTTATTATATGTATGTATACACCAACTAACTGTGCCCGCCACGTCGTGGACATCCTGACAATATTTTGCTCGATTTTGCTTTGAAAGTATTCCACACCAATTGTTTATAGTGTTTTATAGTGCTTTAGTTATCGTTTGTGTATTTACTTTATATAAAGGTACCCAACCCTGGATAAAATTCTAAAATATATAAAAAAAATCTAAAAACTATTGTAAACCTCTATAAAAGGTGTTTAAAATATTTTAATAACATTGTAATTCTACAAAGTAAAAATGCAAATGGTGCACAACCGTGTTTAAAATATCTCAGTTTTAAACCGAAAATTTCAGTACCTTTAAACCGGAAATTGCGTTTTTTCACTGCTTTTTCTCAACTTTCTCTTGGAAATAAAACATATTTGCGGAAAAAAGTATCCTATATTCGGATCAAGATACTAAGGTACCTCCGCACAAATTTTTGTTAAAATCCTTCCAGTAGTTTTTATGTGAGACGAACACAAATAAAGACAGACAGACATACAGACAGGAAATGAGTTATTATTTTATTATATGTACAGATTGTCTGTCCGAGTTTTATTCGCTTTGAATAGACAATTCAATTGGCAACTTCTAAAGTTTTTTGGAATAACATTTTTCTAGTTAGTGATTCTAAACTTCTTTTGCCGTGACACCAAGTATAGGTTTAAAGAGTACAAGCAAGTTTTTCGTTCTGGTTGAATACTAAACTTTGCCAAAGACCTTGTCAATTTTCTATTTAGCTTAAAAAATTCTCATATAGATTTGAAACAGTTTTATAACATAAATAATATTTCAAAATTTTATTAAATTGTGGGTAAAGATTTAGTGATGAGATAGCATATGGAATGGGATAAGCAACCAACGAAACGTGTATGAAAATCAGTAAGATGAAACCTTGCAATATTTTTTTATCTTTTAAAGTTTTTATTGGCATTGGCTTTACAGCATAGAGGAATCGTTTTGCAACACAAATAAATGATACAACTTTTTTGCTACAAAACATGGTGTTCCTTTCCCATCCACCTTCGACTTCATCTGCATTTTTCTGTCATGTCTTTTTTTCTAAGCTCTGTCTTTAACCAATCAAAAATATCTGAGTTAGAAAAAATCTTTAATAAAAATTGCGGAAAATTCATTAAAAAAGATTGCAGAAAAAATGCAAGAAATTTCTCAAGGTATGGGAAAGATTGTGGGCGATATTCAGTTGGGCTTGAAACAGGCTCTTGGTTATAAGGAAGATGAAAATAAAAATGAAGAATTTTTATATAAGATGTACTCGTACATACATATGTATGTATTAGTGATTGAAATTCAAAACTAATTGCACAGGAAGGAAGGAAGGAAACGAAATGAAATAAAATGCTGCACATATCCAAATTTTTTTCTGTGATGTTCACAATCCCTCTTCATTAAAAAAAAATTTTTTTTTTAATATTTTGCAAGACTTCGAAAAAACAACCAAAACGACATTCGAATTGTTAACACACTAAAATATAGAGTGTACCAGCAGTTGTTAAAGATGCGCCTGACGAATGACAATAAGAACAAGAAGATGATGGGTGGCGTTGGGAGTTTAAAAGAAGAAGAAAGAAAATTCATTCGATATGCTTATGAGAACAAACAAACACAATATATCATCATAGTGAAAAATAAAAGAGAAAAAAAAACAACAAAAAATCTGCAAGTATGAAATATTTTTTACATTCACAATTCATATGATATGCAGCAACCAAACAACCAAGATGCACGAATTGTCCTGGCCATCACATCATGGCTGAAAGCAAAACAAAAAACTGGGAGAAAGATTAAGAAGATGTTGCCACAGTTGAAAGAATGTCGATAACGTTAATGCTACTACTGCTGCTGCTGCTGTTGCTGTTGATGACAATTCTTCTAGTACAAGGAAATCGAAATACAGTTGGAAAAAATGTTAAGAAAAAAATATCTAGAAAATTCGATTATCTACCGAATTGTAATTAAATCTGGGAAGCATTGCATGCAACTAAAAGCAAAATAAAAAACAAATCTCGTATATTCATCATCATAGTGGCTCTACACAAAAAAAAAACAATTCTTTTCCGTGAGGAATTATAAAAGGGAGCGAATATAAATCTATAACAAATCCATAAGAAACATATACTAGAAAGAAAAAAGATACGAAAAAAAAACAAAGGAAAACATTAACTACTGACGACTGCAAAAAAAGATATTTAAAAGAATTGAATCATGGCGAATCCAAAATCTTTTAAACCCACTCAGTAGTTACAACAAACATAAAATAAAATATATATCTGCCTGTCTGTCTGCTTTTCATTTGCGTTCGCATCATGTAAATACTACTGGATGGATTTTAACAAAATTGTGTGAGGAGGTACCTTAGCATCCTCATCCCAATATACGATACTTATTTTATGCAAAAATATCTTATTTCCAAGAGAAAGTGGAGAAAAAGCAGTGAAAGTTCGCAGTTATTTTGGTAGTGAAGTAAATACAGAAACCATAACTGAAGCACTAACCACTAACAGATCGCGCTGTTTTGTAAAGTAAATATGTATATAGCCATAACTGAAGCATAGTTTAAGGCGGCACTAAAAAAGTAAGGGTTTTTGGTGTGTAGTGCTTTCAAAGCAAAATCGAACAAAATATTGCAAGAACGCTCACAAAGTGGCGAGCACAGTAAGTGTTAAATATAACCGTACCAAACCAAGTTTTTTTTTAATTGGCAATGCCGTTACTATTCTTGGGAACATAGGGCTTCCAAAAAACATCTCTATCCAGTCCATTGTGTTTTGCCATGCTTTCGTTACGTTAATCTTTATGTTTTGCCAGCTAAGTAGATGATTAGTCTACTTTGGACTGTCCAAGAATTATGGAACCGCTATGTGTCGTTACAACGCCTCCATATGATTGAGTAGTGGTGTAGGACCTTGCTATGTGGTTTAGAGTCTTGCTAAACATTTTTTTATTTCACATGTTTAACTTTGATGGCAGGAGTGAGCTGAAACGACATGGGACTACTCCTTTTGTTTTTGCGTGGATTTTTCTGGAGGGAGGGAGGTGTCTGCGTCTTAAGCTGAGTACAAGTGAGATATGTACATAACGGCGTGATCTTCGTCTTTGAATTGGTATTCCAGTTCTTATATAATTTCCGTCATTAGTATATTTCAAGGCAATTCACCAATTAAAATTTGTACATCAAAAATTAATTGATTCGCTGGCAGGCTCCAGCTAAATTAAATTGAAGCCGAATGTGATATTTGACATTATATGGGAAAATGCGACGGCGATATTGCATTCAATCGAGCCTTGATTTTGTCGTCGCTTATTTTATTAACGGCTAGAAAACATTATAAAGTAACAAGATCGAAAAATGTAAAAAATTAAAAACAAGAAGAGCGCGGACATAAAAAACTTGTGGATATGATGGAAAAAAAATCTTTCTTTGCACTAGGATTTCGTAGAGATTTATTTCTATTTAGCAAAATGGGAAAAAATAGCAATAAAATTATTAGAGCTTCGCCCACCACGAAGATTAGCGCATTTGCCACCCATCCCATCAGGCAAGATAATTAGCTGTGCTGGACATTGTGTGCGAATGTCCAGCACTGGATAGCATACGACAACTGGCAGAAACTTGTTAAATGTGAATGCCAGGGGGGAACTAAGCCTTGCGCAAATGCTAGCAATCACTAGAGACTTCGTGATGCATAAGAATGCCGGTTGCTACCAGTCGACAGTCTAAAATCACTACAGTCTAGATCAAAGGCTGGTTGTAGCACATTAGTGAATGGAAGGAAGTAAGATTGCCGTAAATTATAAGTCGGTTGCCCATAATCACTGAGGTCGGAAAGGGTCGAAAAGGGATCCCTACATTAATGCATTAATACAAGGTTATTGCAGAATGCCAAATTGACGACAGCAATAAAATTAAAACGACGACGTAAATTGGTGATGACAAATGAAATACGGATGAGGTGATTTGATTTTTTAAAAAGTCTAAAGAGATTAGACGTTTTTTATGTGCTGAGCTTCTTTTTATTATTAAAAAAAATTATATATAATAATTTTAAAGTCGTCAAAAAAACATCGAAACGTCGAAAGAATAAGGTAGAAATCAAAGATAAGCAAGGTTTCCCACCACCACTGCACCAAATACATGGACGGCGGCCTTGTTTGTAGACAACGACAGATGGCATTCCATTCCCATAGGACCTACTTTAGCAAACCAATCATCAACTTCGCTGGAACAACAACCGATTAACGAAACTAACACAAGGAAAAATAACAACAGACTGAATTTTATGGCAAAACCTTTGTCACAAGAAAAAGGAAGTTGCGAAAACAGCTGTGACTGTAATCGTGTAAGATAGAGATGATTTGTGGAAGCCATATGCTCCCAAGAGGGGTAATGAAAACACAAAAAAAACAAAAAAATTCGAAAGATCAAGATATCGATATTTGTTTTGAAATATCGAAATTCGATATGAACCTATACGACAGTATACTGCTAAAAAAAAAGGTTTTTTTAAGTTTGTCATTCCTATCGTAATATTTTCAATATTCATATTCAACCCCATAAAGTTTATATGTATCTAAATCTCTTTAGGTAGCGAGTTTGTTTCACCAATGTCCGTCTATTCGTGTTCAGTTTGAAATGGATTTTCTACGGATAAGCCGATCTGTTTAACAAAATTTGGGCAAAAACGATAAGAGTTTTCCACATAAAGGGTTTTTTATAGAGGTATAGAACTTTAAGTTGGCATTACTTTTCAAGATGGCGACCGATTTAACAGCTGTCAAGTGATTTATTCCCAGTTTGGTTTGGCAATTCATCATGAATAGACTCACGCCAGAAGAACGCTTGCAATTGGGCCCAAAACGAGATTACCGTTGTTCCTGATTTTCATAAGCGAATGTTGTTTAGCGATGAAGCGCACTTCTGGTTGAATGGCTACGTCAACAAACAAAACTGCCGCATTTGGAGTGAAGGTAATCCTCAAGTGTATGTCGAAACACCGTTACATCCAGAAAAACTGACTGTTTGGTGCGCTTTATGGGCTGGTGGAATCATTGGTCCGTACTTTTTCAAAAACTATGGTGGCCAGAACGTTACAGTCAATAGTGATCGGTATAGAGTCATGATTACTAACTTTTTCATTCCTGAATTGAATAACCATGATGTCCAGGAGATGTGGTTTCAACAAGACGGCGCAACATGTAACACAGCTCGTGCCACAATAGATTTATTGAAAGACACGTTTGGTGACCGCCTAATTTCACGTTTTGGACCTGTGAATTGGCCTCCAAGATCTTGTGATTTAACACCGCTAGAATACTTTCTGTGGAGTGATTGGTCTATGCGTATAAAACACAAACGCTTGACCATTTGGAAGACAACATTCGCCGTGTTATTGCCGATATACGGCCACAAATGTTGGAAAAAGTCATCGAAAATTGGACTTCCAGATTGGACTATATCCGCGCCAGCCGTGGCGGTCATATGCCAGAAATCATATTTAAAATTAAATGCCACAAGATTATCTTTCGGATAAATAAAATTCATGTCAATCGAATAATCCATCGTTGTTTTATTGCAACTTAAAGTTCTATACCTCTATAAAAAACACCCTTTAGTTTTCCTTGTTGGTTTTTTTTTCTTGTTAAGAAAGAAAGAGCAATGAAATGAAAAAAGAGAAATTACCGAAAAAAATTAAAGTTCACTTAAAATCGAAATATCACCAAAAAAAATCAAATTTCCATTAAAATGTTTTTAAATTTTGCTAAATGAAGCAAACTCACCAAAATTCGAAAAGGAATTCAAATTTCACCAAAACTAACCAATATAAGCTGATCTATTTGGGACTTCTATTTAGGAACAAGCTCGAATATTGTGTAAAAAGATTTAGGAGGAAAAGCAAGAAAGGTATTTATTAAGAAATAACTGGATGATTGGCCTAAATTGCACAATTAGGTTGATTACAGGACACGACATCTTTAAATATGAAGTGACCACGATAAAATCCAAGAAAGATGGTCTTTGTGAAATAGTGTGTGTATTACCAGCACCGGCTGTCATTCTAAAGACCAAAGGGAGAACCGTTTTTGATGCTACAAGGAATCAGTCGTCAGTTATAAATCATTACACTCGCGAATACGTTCCTGATTGCTTGGGTCTCTCAGTGTTGATTACTGAATGTTAAAGCCGTGGGGTACCTGAGCCTAAAAAGGTAAATGCTAAGGAATCGGTACTGAGTCAGTAGTCAGTTAGAAATCACTACAGCCGAGAATATGTTGCTGATTACTTTAGTCTGTCAGTGTTAATTGAATAGATCGATAACTTCGATTCAAGAAACGAAAATCAATGACGACAAATCATGTCGGTTAATAATGATCCGAAGCAGTATTCTAACTATAAATTTGTATGAATTATAATAGAGCAGTTTTGCTATTCGTTAGACGTATTGCAAGCAGACCAATGTTAAGACCAGCTTGGGCTTTTATTTGGAAAAAATTACTTTCGTGTTCTTTGATATCACACTTCCGGTAAATGTGGCTTAATAAATATTGGACCGTATATTTTCTGGTATAATTTAGAACAGAAATAAGCATATAGATTTTATTCCCATTAAGATCTGTTAAAAATAGAAAAAACGAAAAAAGAAAAAATTCCATCTAAAACAGCAAACAACACCATGGAATGTATCTCTTGGGAACAAACAATACGAGAATAGAAGAAAAAAAACCAACCAACAAACTAAAAGATTTCAGTTGAATACAACAAAATCACGTAAGTAAACTAATACTACAACAAGTCAGTGGAAAAAATGAATATGAACAAGAGAAATAAAAATCGCTACACAACAAAAAAAAAACAAAAACGCAAATGAAGGAAGACGAAAAAAATATTTTACAGCAGAAAGGAAAATAAAAATCCGTAAAGTTGTGATAAGTGGGAAAGGGAGTCGTAATGTGGCAAAAGAGGGAAAACCGAAAGGAGCTCAATAAATGGGCAAAGGGAGTTAGAGATTAAAACGAAGGCGCCCGGTCGATCATAAGACTAATAGAAAAAAATGTAGGAGAATACACTTGTACATGTTTCTAAATTACAACAACACTTTAAGAAAGGAAAGAGAGAGTAAGGTGAAGAGCTGACTGACTGACTGAATGGCTGGAAGGCACGATGGCTGGCTAGCTCGCTATTGTAAGGAAGGGTTTGGTTAAGATGTTGCTTAGTGTTGCTAGGTATTGTAGCAAGTGGCAGGAAATATAGTTGTAGTTAGTAGTGTTGGGTGAAAGGACAACGAAGATAAAAAAATCAGTACTTAATGCACCCAAAACACAGGGCGGGATTAGCATACGAATAAAAGCATCTGTATAAAGGAAAAAAAATGTCGAAGAAAAACAAACGGACACCAGAGCCAGCCAGCAGTTTTTTATAACAAAATAAACAAGAAAAAAGCAAATAAATTCTAGAAAAAAATCTGGAAAAAAAGTATCTACAATAATGTAAAGTATACACTTTAGTTATGAACAAAAAAATCACAGAAAGGCTTCATTAGTTTGCAGAAAGAAAGTAGAAAAAAATTTAAAAAAAAATTTAAAAAAATCAGAAAAAATGCCAGGAAAAAATTGCAAATAAAAAAAAGAAATCGGAATTTACTTTCATATAGAACGTGTATGAATGTAGTTGTTAATGAAACTTCTAGGGTATATAACACAGATACACCAATACATTAAAACTAAAAAAAACGGTATCCCTCTTACTACTACAAAAAAAGATAGATCCTTTACTATTTCCCGGCCAGGCGACTTTCAAGAAGAGACTAATAGAAACTTATATGTAGTACATATATATCCCCAATATATGTATGTACATACATATACATATGTATATGTATACATATATGACAACAATTACAACGACAAACAATTGAAATATAACTGATTGTTGTTGTACATGACATTGTCCAATTGATGTTAAAAAATTATACAAAAGAAAAATAAAACCAATCATTCACAGATACATAAAGTACTCCCACCCACTCTCCTAATCATGTCAATGTATAGTATGTATGTGTGTATAAAAAAAATCTGTATTTCATTGTAGGTGTAAATATACATATACATACATATGGTTGTATACATAAGACATTAACAAAAATATTTATTGACTACAAAACAAAAATTTAAATGAACAATTGTTTAACTTAAGTTAAAAATATTTAAAAAAAAGAATCTTTAAATAAAATAATTCTACTAATAATTAATTATATTAATAACTAGCTATGCACGGTGCGCTTCGCTACACCCATCCACAAAAAAAAAACAATAAACACCTGGAAGAAGAGTATCGCCAACCTTTAACTTGAAAACGTACGCTATACTCACGACAAAACTGTTTCAGTTTATATGCAAAGTAATATTCCCACTGTTCCCATCCAATTTGTTTTTTGCTAGACTATGCGTATTAACACAATAATAATATTTTACATTACATGGGTGGTACCACTACTCTCACTATCCTAATCCTATCTGTATTTTGCTAGATTATACACATTAGTATGAGGGTTACTTGTACAAATTTTCAAGACTCTACTTATTTCAGTTCTCTAGTTACACAATATAATAATTTTTCACTTTTAATGGGAGCTACCATGCTCACTGTCCCAATCCAGTCTGAAATTTTCTAGACAGTGTACATTAGTATGAAGGTTACTTGTGCGAAGTTTCAAGACTCTAATTATTGCAGATCTACAGGTATAATAAAATAATTGTTTACTTTGTATGCGAGATACCACGCCCACTATTCCAATCCAGCCAGTGTTTTGTTAAACTATATTTATTAATAAGGGGGTTACTGGTGTATAATGTCAATATTCTACGTATTATAGTTCTCTAGCTACTTTAAAAGTGGGCTTTAAAGTGGGCATGGTCAATTTTATTTTCAATAAAAACCTAAGTTGGGTAATGATGAAGATAAAAAAAAAACAAATTGACCAAATCGATGCAGCCGTTCTTAAGTGATATGCGAGTACCAACGAACCACATTTGATTTTATTTATATATATAAGACTAGCTGTGCCCGCCACTTTGCCAGCGCCCTTTAATATTTCACGACTCGAAAGAAACAATGTTCGAAACACAATGTATAACTAATACAAATCGAATGGTTTTTTGAATCGATATACGATACGGAACTAATTTAAGTTCAGCGCCCCAAATAACCTAAAAAAAGACCGTTCAGTTGAACAGAAAAGCTTTCTGGTTTACACAATTCAATTAAATTCTAAAAAGTTTAAAGATTATGAATTCATACGTAACACTTAATTACAACTAAAATATTCTCGAAAATAATTGTGAAAGCCCACAAATTTTAACAGAACTAATCAAATTTGATAAATAAAAAACAATAGAAAAAGCTTTCAAATACCTTATATCTATGTATGTGGGAGTAGTCGTATGCCGGAAAAGAAATCTATACTCATACATACACATACACACACACACACCCACCCGAATTAAAACAATCAGTTACTCTAAACCGGAAACTAACGACTTTAAAAACATAAACAGCAGTGAATAGCGAGAATAGATGAAGATTTAGAAAGAACAAATTCTTAGTTGTGGAAAAATTGTTTCCGCAGCAAAAGCTTACAAAATGAAAGCAAACAAATATATAGAAATAAAAATTAGATAAACAAATTTGCAAACACACACACACACAAAATATTCCTTTTTAAATGTATGTGTTGGAGTTGGAACCCAGTAGATTTGAATATACATATTTGATTATTGATTATAATATACTAGAGAAGAAGCCCAGTGTGTTTCGCCACCCCGAGAGACAAGAAAATAAAATGAATGGACACGCCCATTTAAAATTTCCAAAAATTATCTACATTTTTTTACGCACCGTATAGCAAATACGTGACTACGAGTTACGTGGTCCATTCGATCCAATTTTTTACTACTTTTTCCAATTCAATCTTGGCCGTATGACGTCAATGGTGGCTTGAATATTGGCTTCTAATGCTTCAAGGGTTATTGGCTGGTCGGCATAAACCAATGCAGAGATGTTAAATCGCACGAACGAGGTGGTCAGCGAACAGAATCACTTCTGCGAATAAAAGTTGTCAACAAATTGCGTCGCCTTGTTGGAATCAACTGTTTCATTGATGTTTAGTCAATTAATTTTTGAAAACCAAAATGCAGTTAGCATGGCTCGATAGCGCTCGCCATTTACCGCAACGGCAACTCCTTGCTCATTTCGAAAGAAAAAAATGATGGTTTTGAATCGAAAAAAAAATAAAATCAGTTCGAAAATGATCAACAACTGCACGAATTGCTTGTTAGGCCGATTATGTTGAACTTAAAATTGACGAAATGAACTTCGCAAACAGATTAATTTTTTTCAAAAAAATTTTTGACAATTTGAAAGCATTGTTGTCGCGTTAAACGATTCATGATGTCCTGCCAGACCTTACAGAACAGAAATCTCAACACAAATTGACATTCTCAGCGATCAAACCATAGTTATCGATGTCGATAGTTCCCATGCAGCCGAAAAACATGGAATATTATAATCGGCCCTATTCCCGTTGGCGTTGGAGTTTGAAAACGAAAAAAAAACGACAATTTGTCATCACCGTTGCCATTAACGACACTCGTCGTAAATATATCGGATTTATCTATTTTGAAACGAAGATAGAAACGACAATAAAACATTCGTTCTTTGTCGTCATCATTGTAGACAACGAAATTCAAACGACTACAAGAAAAAACATTTCAAATTAAAAAAAAAAAAAGTACATCAAGACGGTTCGAAATTTTAGTTTCTTAAATGGAGAAACATCCCGGTTTTGCTAAAGGTTTCCGAAAGAGCATATAAAACCCTAAAATTAAGTGATTTTTGAAGCGAAACTGCCGATAAATTAAATCCGTTTGGGCCTCAGTTCTGGATGGAGAAGGTTGTTATAAAGTAAGTAAAACTAAATTAGGAGAAAATATCCAATAAAATTTTTTTTTTAATAAAATAAATCAAGATAAAAAGGTAACTTTGAATACAGAGCAACAGGGGAATGGTGTTATAAACAGTTGCGATTGTCACCATTTGAGGAAGCGGTGTCAAACCTATTAAAATTTTAAAAATAAATAAATCCAAAAGAAAACGTAGTGGTATTCGCCGACCAGAAGAAGTTGGATCACTACTAATTGAGTTTCTTATTTAGAATCTGGGATGGCAAAGATGTTAACGTTCTGTCGTAACATCTGTCCGATGTACATATATTTATGTCCATTATGTCATCATCGTCACTTGAAAAATAAAATTCAATACTCGCCATATTTGGTTAAAACTTACAAAGAAATAACAAACTTTTCAGAAATTTACAAAAATGACATAAATTATAACACAAAAAATTGCAGTGCTGCCACATTTTATTAAATTTCTGTTTGTTTTCGATAACTTTTCTTCTTCATCGTTTTAATATCCATATTTCAAGAATACGAATTTAGGAATGAAACGACGATAAAAACGACAACGCCGTAGAAACGACTATTAAAATTAAAACGACAACGGGAATAGGGCCGAATATGTTTATATTTAACCATAGTTAAGGTTTCATTTTACAATATTATAACTATGTTCAACAATAATATGGTTCTAACAATAACAATATTGTTATTATATTTATATTTTTTAGTAGTAATGGTTAATTTAATCATATATTCTCTTTTGTGTATTCACATAGTTGACTAGGTGTGGTGGTAACTTACCTCGTCAACTAAGTGAACAGTCACTAGAACTGCATGACAGCCATGAAAAACTATATAAATATTTATTTGCTAACTAACACCACTTTAACTACGAGTAAAAACGAATGGAAAAACGTAACTGTATACACAGTTACAACACAATTGGAAAATGATAAATATGTACAGAAAAACTATCTTCACTATAAACGACACCCCCCATCGTACGTACTTTATTAAGGTAAATGCAAAAAAACAAAAGCAAGAAACAGAAAAAATAATAACCCTCATATTTACAAATGCTGAAATAATTGTAGCCAACGTTGATTCCTAAACTACTTTTTATTGTGCAGTTCGAAAGAAAAATAAAATAAAGAAAATAAAATAAAATAAAAATACAACAACAGTATCATCTAAATACGAGAAGCTCGTTATGGTTGTATAGAGTAACAAAGTATTTAACACAGCTTCCTGTTAGTGGTTTACTTCCGTTTTACTTCTTGATTGTTTTTCTATTTTATTGCTTGCTTTAATAATATTTTTGCTTTTCTTATTTAAAACGGTTGGTTGGCTGGTTGGTTGGCACTACAAACTCCTGTTGCTACAAATTGCTTTATCGTCTAAGACATTGCTAGAAATGTTTTGAAATACTTTGTTCCTTTGACCTCATATTTCCGTAACTGAAGACTGTGACTTTTTTTTTTTTGTTGCAAAGCGTTCAAATTGTCTTTAATCAAAAGAGGTAAGCGTGATTTTTTAAACATCCCTCGTATTTGTATTAAAAAACTAACACTGCTCCTACTATCTGTAAATAGACCCCTGTAAAATTTAAAGCAAACCAATTCATATAAATTGCGTTTGACAGTTGTCGAAATCAGACAACCTCGCATATTTTAATGAAAATAGAAAAATTACATGTCGTGCGTAAAATGAATATTACCGAATCCCAAAAAAGTTGCAATGTAAAAGAAAAAAAAATTGTTGTCGTAGCGAAGAGTTATCAAATCGTATTAATCGTTTTCGAATTATTCGAAAAATCGGGGTTTTAAAAAGGACTAATATCGAATTATTCCACAAGCCGGTTTCTTTTTTGATTCGCAATTTGTAAATTTAAATATTTTGTTTTATATTTTTTACTACACCTACGGCGTGGTAGGCACCACAACTGACAATATTTTGTTCGATTTGAAAGTAATTCGCACCAAATTTTAAGATTTTTATAGTGCTTGAGTTATGGTTTATATATTTTCTATATACAGAGGTACAGATGTGATCAAGATTTACGTCGGCACCTAGCCGTGGGCTATTCTCCGACGGTGGTCTTACCACGGGGTGAAACAAAAGCGTAGACTAGCGTCGCCACTGTGTAGTACGCCACATCCTACGATAACGTGGCGTGTGTAAAAGAAGGCACGATAAGCGAACTAGATGTACCGCACAGTCACAGTGAGTAGCAATTTTTAGAACATGGCAAACCATGGACCCATGTCCTAACCTCTTGCTTAGGGGTTGGAGACTATCCAACTCCTTCTATTGAGAATGCAACAGCACGCTTTGATCCACAATGCACCATCTCTGCATATATCGATCTTAAACCACAACCACCACGTGTACGCTCGAAGGGGACCTCACCAATAACAGAGAGGGTCTCTGCGGAGCTACCGATGTCCGTGGTACCAGTCCTTTGGGCTTTGGTTGGGCCTCGATAGAACCCCTGATTTAAATCAACAAATCTTTTCTTCCAGATTTAGGTTCCAGGAACCCTAGTGTCCCTATTTATTTACCCCAAGAGCACCGCGTCAAAGCATTGAGATTGTACAGCAATGATAATTAGTACCCCCGGCGGAATATAGAGGTACATATCCATCGTTGGATACAATTCTGAAATTTATATAAAATTCTAAAATTATTGTAAAGTTCTGTAATTAGTGTTTAAAATATCCCGCTTTCAAAAAAGGTGCTGTCAAGTTTTCAGTACCAATGAATCGGTAAAATTGGGTAATTTCACTTCTTTTTCTCTTGCGAATGTAAAAAATTAAAATTATTAAATATTAAATTAAGATACATACTAAGGTACCTCCTCACAAAATTTTATTAATATTCATCCAGTAGTTTTTACGTGATGCCAACACAGACAGACAGGCAGGCAATAATACTAAAAATTGCTAGCCTGTATTCCATTTCGAGTAGACACGGAAACATTTGGAATAGAAACATTTAGTTTGATATCATATTACGGGTGGGGAAGAGTGTATTGTTTTTGTGTTCGATACTCGGCGACATGCTGTTAATATTTGCTTTTTGAAATTTGCTTCAATAATAACAAAATGTTTCCGACAAAATGTTCGTTCGTTTGAACGCAAATGAAATAACACAAACGAGAATTCAAAATGTTTTTCTTCCAAATTTTCGCCCGTCTAAAATGGAACTATCTAACTGCACCCACCAGCAACAAAATTTTCAAAATATATTTCATGTACCGAAATGGTCCTGTTACAGCTTTATTATATGTATATATAACCGTATTGTGGTCGCTACATGGTCTATCCGTCTGTAAGATTCCTCTATCTCTGGAACCGTAATGGGTAGGTTCTTCAAATTTTTACAAAAGATATAAGACTATGGTCGCTAGTACAACAAATACTAAAAATTAAAGGGTGCTGCGATAGTGAAGTGATTTTCACGTATTGGCCTTATTTTTGAAACGTAATAGGCAGAGACTTGAAATTTACACTCAGCATGTTTTAAATAGTATAAATACGTCAGAGTCTTAAAATTTTATGTGAATTACTTTCAAAGCAAAATCGAACAAAATATTGTCAGGAAATCGAACACACACACACACACGTTTGTAAATAAAGGTTTATTCCTAGAATTTCCGAACTAAATCGTGCCCGATAAAAGACGGACACCCTTTAATAATCTCGTACTTTTACCTTCAACATGTGTAAATTTGACTTGAACTTAACTGCTATTAATGTGATTTTATGCGTGTATTTTAGTAAGCAGCCTATAAGCTGCTTATTTGGCTTAAATGGTGTGGCGTCCTGAATAAAAATACTGGCAAAAACTGCAATAGTATCTTCTTAGCATACAAATCTTACACTTATAATGCACATACTTGTATGCACTTACTTATGAAAGAGTTTCAAATTTCATGTCATGTCACATTTGCCAGAGTTCCTAGTCACACATTTGCTTCATTTATTTAAAAAAAAAAATGGTAAACAGTTTAATTTTGTTTTTTAACTGAAGTGTTAATTATTTGTTTTGTTTTTTTTTTTTTTTTAACTGGCTTTGTGTTTACACAAAACCGGTTATTCGAACCGGTTTTAATAGAAAAAGTAGCGAAAACCGGTTTTAATAGAAAAACCAGGAAACCAGGTTTTAAAAAATTACTATTTTTTAGTTATTCGAAAATCGAGGTTTCAAATACATATATCGAATATTTTATAATTCTTAAACACTTCCGCAATTGCTGTTCGAATGTATGAGTGACATTAGACGATCGAAGATTAAAAGTAGGTCCAGTAGCTCGGACCATATACCACGTAACTCCATGGGTACATAACTTGTTGCGTAGTCATTCCGTTGCTAAAAAGCTTACGCACGGTGGATGCCTTAACCACTACAAAATAGTATCTGGCAAAGTTTAAATGCAATCCGAAGCAGTATTTGCGTTGTTTCGTTAACACATACGAGATATTTGTCGATCACTACACAAAGGTCATAGTTTATACCTAAAAACCATGAAAAGGCTATACTTTTCCAAGGACCGTCGACTAACCGTCACAAGGGTATGGCTTTGTGTAACTGAGTGTACTGTTAGAAGATCGACTGTTATACCTTTTCGAGGTGTTTAAGACTTGTCTCTGCTAGCAGACTGGGTAAAATAAGTCGAACTGATGGAATTTATGCTCGCTTTTAAAAATTTACCTTAATCCATGGAAGAACAGCATACGCTATATAGTAGTGCCATATTGATGATTGAATGCTAGTTCGCTAGAGCTCGCATTCTGAATACACCCGTCGACCTGAAGTTTTATGTTTATGTTTTCGTATCGCAAGCGAACGAAACGTCTAGGAAATTTTTATAGAAAAGACTCAAAAAAATGAATGCTTTTATACAAATTTTCTAGACGATATATGCTCGCTCGGAATACAGAAACAACACATTAATATAGACTTCTCTATGCACATAAGAGCCGTGAGTAGATTCTTATTTTGATAAAAAATTAAACAGAACCGTGAGGATGGACAGGAAAGCCCCTCAAGAGTTGGAGATGTGAGTATCTGACGAGACTCCGACTTTTATTGGCCAATAAAAGAAAACCGGAATTGATAAACAAGCATACCTTGCAATGCGTAAAAGGGAACTCCTGAGGCAATTGGGTCTCACCAGAAAGGCAGACACATATTTAATGGGGATAATGTGGGAGACCTAAGCCTTAGACGAATGTTAGGTGCCACAAGGGACTCTGTGATGATAAAAATGGTTACCAGTCAACAGAATGAAATCTCGGGAGTGGAGAAATAAAACTAACGATAACACGAGACTCAATGAAAGTAAGATACATCGTGTACCGGTAATCATTTAGGATCAGAGTTAGTGATCTGCTTCGGTATCCCCCCACATACATATATTGTATGTAAGTAAATATAAAAAGTTCCAAAATGTTGCTTGCTGCACATGCACTCCTTTGCTCATATATCTTTTATATTTTACTTAGGCTTAAGCTTTGCATCTTGACAACCACTTTCAAAAACACAAATTCCAGTTAGACAATCAGTCATGTATTAATGCCTTTGATAAGCAAAGATGTTGCCATGTAGATTACAAAAAAAAAAAGTTCTTGATACTAATTGTAGCAACTTGAAGGCGTGGCTTGTTTCAGGTGAAATAAAAACCTAACAACTCTAGTTTTCATTCATCATAAGCACGAAAGCTTTGTAGCTGGCACAGTGCCGTTGTAAATTCGTTTTAAGTTTTCTTCCATTTTTATTTTCTTCATTTCATATACTGCATACAGTTTTGAGTAACAGCATAACAAACATTTAAAAAAAAAATGAAAAAAATCGAAGAAAAAAAATCATTTGAGAAAAAAAAATCATCAAGAATTGTAATTAAATCTTGACCATGTTTTTTCTATGCGTATGAGTGTATGAGTGTGATTGGGTATGTTTATGTGCAAAAAATACCCCTGTAAATGACCAGAGAAGAAGAAAAAATTAAAATCTTTTCTTTGTTCTTTCTGCAAGAGAAGTGGTCTTAGAAATCAATATTTTTTCCTAATGACTTTATAGTTGGCTGAAATTACAAAAAAAAAAAAATAAAATAAAAAATCTTTTTTCATGCTTCGTAACTAAAAGTTATTTTCTGATTGTTTTTTTTTTTTTTTTTTTCTTCGTACTTTGATAGAGTTTTTCTTTCCTACTTTTATTTTTGCATTTAGTTTGTGATTTCTTTATGATGGCCTTTCAAGCAAAAAAAAACTAAAAAACAAGAAAAACAGTTGTATACTTTTAGGAGTGACTTTGTGTTATAAATAATAACATAAAGGCTGAAACCAAACAGTTATTGCAATTTTCTTTCCGCTCCCTCTTTGATTAATTAAAATGAAAATTTTTCAATGATTAATATAAATTTCATTGGGAGAGGTTGTTTGTTGCCTTGAGAACTTGATAGCATTACAAAGTATGTGATTAAAAGTATGTATTAATAAGAACAAAACTACAGTATATTTTAAGGCTAATTTAAAATAATTGAAAGTCACACAATTTTTTGTCATACAAACTGATCGATATAACAGTTACTTACGTTTACATTTTAATATTTTGAAAAAAAATCTTACCTGGAAGAGAAAAAGAAATAACATTTTAAAAATATGCATCTCAAGATTAAAAACGTTAAAATAGTAAATTTAAAAGAATTACAAAATAAGAAGTACATTGTCAAAAAGCGTAATGCTTCGCACTATAAGCGATTAATGATATTATGCTACAATTCGCCTGAATAAGATGTGGGCAAATAAAAATAATATATCGTTACATCATCGATATTTTTAAATGGTATCGATATACACTCCCTTAACATAGCATAGACTCACATACAATCAAACAGTAACTCTGTCTGCCTTTCTGTTTGTGTTCGCATCACGTAAAAACTACTAGATGGATTTTAACAAAATTTTGTGAGGAGGTACCTTAGTATCCTCATTCCAATATAGGATACTTTTTTTTCCCGAAAAAATATCTTATTTCCAAGAGAAAGTGGAGAAAAGTGTGCCGATTTTTTACCGATTTAAAGATACTGCATACTTTAAGGCATCTTTTATTTTTGAAAGCGGTATATTTTCAACAGGGTTGTGCAACAGATGGCGCTGTTTAAAATGCAATGACAAAGTGAATTAAAAGCGGAAAATATTTTAAACACTGTTGCGCAATAGATGGCGCTGTTCAAAAATAATTACAAAATATGAATTACCTACTGCCAAAAAGGCAATTGAATAAAATTTGTATTTTTACTTGGTGGAATTACATTGTTATTAAAATATTTTAAACGTTTTCAATAGTGTTTAATTCCGGATAAGCCACGATAATATTTCATCGCGATATATTGAAAGATTTTGCTTTATTGTAGTTTATTTTGGTCCCGTATATTGGATATTTTCCTGAAGTTTGAGTTGTTGTTGTTTATTTAAGATCACAAAATCTGTAAGAAAGCAAGCATATATCCACTGGGTATACTACATAGTTCAGTTATTGACAGTTTATTTGGCACTAATTTCTTTAGCTTTTGATATCTATTAAGCTCAGAACATCATCCATCTCAAGATGTAATTGCTACACCTAAACAAGAGCGTAAGGCGTTAAATAACTCTCATATATGTACATACAAAATATATGAAGCAAACCTAAATAGCGGCGTCAATGCAATTAGCAATTAGAAAATCCAAAGTTGACATAGTGAAGTTGGGTGCAACCGAAATGTTATTGTTTTTTTGTGTGTGAGTGGTGCCATTTTAGCTATTTTCTGCTTTATCTGGCGATTTTATCTCTATTTTGCGCCTTAATTTATTAGATTTTACTAATTTATTAGATTTTAATATTACAAAACGTTGCGCTCCTATTTAGGTTTGGGCAAAGCTAGGCGGTAGACGTCGTTACGCCTTATGCTCTTGTTTAAGTTAATCATTAAGATACGTGACAGTATCTATACATCCCTGATAAACCTTAGGTTGTACCAGTAAAAGATCACAACAAGGATCCCCCGGTGATCTTCTAACACCTTAAAACGCTATACGGAGGCATCAGTCTTCGGGGCCTTAAACTGAACCCCTTTAAGGTCTAACCAGTGTCCAAAGTGAATGGACCTAAAGAAACCGGTAGCCCCATAGGAATTACACGTCCCTGTAACGGGTTATTGATAACGCCCTCCGGGGATTAACATAGTGGGTCGAGTTTGGACCTAAAACATAGGAAGAGCGATTTTAAGTTCGCTGTGCCATTACACTTCAACAGTAGCCAAAAGTGGAGTGAGTGACGAGAGTTTAGTTGGTCTCCAAATCGTAAACATGGTACTGCCAGTCTTAAAAATTTTACATTTCGTGTTGCTATATGCAACAAGGGCATTGGTAGACAGTAGTAGTAGTAAGACCACTACCAGATTAAGGCGACAAACTAGGCACGGACGTAAATCTGTATCATATCACAACAACGAATAAGACAGGTGAAAGCATACATCTCTAACGAACTCCGGATTGTAGCAGAAAGCTTGCTTGCTCTTTTGAAAATCGAAGCATCTAGTCTACATTAGATTTGTTTTGACAAGGATTTTTTATATATGACACTAGATGGGATATACAGGGTGTGATGATGGATGCGGATGGGTGTTACTGGTACTCAACAGTCTTGTATTGTTGCAAAAACCCGCGTTTAAGTGCGATGTATTCATGCTAAGAGCACCAACACAGCTCGATTATAATATTTTTTGAAATTGCATTTCTGCAATTCTTCCTTCCGCGGTTTGAATTTTTGGAAATTGTACTTTAGAAATTTGCACAAAAAATAATTTATTTATAAAAATTATTCCTGGTTTCCTTTGTTAATGTTTTTGAACTTATTTTTATTTATTTTTTTATTTCAACTTTAAATTAATTCCTCAAAAAAGCTTTCAAACAAAATGTTCAACTTCCGACAAACAAAATCTCAAAATTGAATGCTACAATTGCCAAATCTATAAACTCCATTTTAATATTGAGTTCAGTTTTTTTTTTTTTTTTTTTTTTTTTGTTATTGGAAATCTTCTAAAAACCAAGTTGTCAATCTGGTTTCGTTATCAGAAAAATTTTAACAAATATGCGCATTTCAGAATCGCATGCATTACGCCACACACAAACCAATTTAAAATTGGAGTTAATCGATTTGGCAATTGACACATCCAAATTTGAACTTAAAAACCCTTTTATTTATTAACAAACAAATATTTGCCACCAATAACGAAAACTGAGAAAATTTCCGATTTTTTTTTTTAAATATCTTTGTGTGACATTTGAATGGCGCTCAAGTAAACTGAAAATCACAGAAAACATAAAATACAAAACTCCAGCAAAAATGTTTTTTATAAAATCCAAACTAATGCCTGCATATGACTGAATTATTACGATAGAAAAACTCGAAATAAAAATACATAAAATTGCAACCAAACAAGAAATTCAAATGCATTTCTAAACACAAACAACAAAATGCTACAATAAACGGCATGAATGAAAAACGCAGTCATTCAACAACAAAAATGAAATACCAACAATAATGAAAATCAAAAAAGGTGGCAGCAACAGTAACATGCATTGAGTGCAACAAAACAACAGCGCTGCAACAACATAAGGAAGCAACACACAATAACTTTGCGGAAAAAAAATTAAACCAACACAATGAACCAGCGACCATTAAATACGAGGACGGTTTCAAAGCTATTTAATCAGTGGGTATATTATTGCAGAGTTGTGCAAAACAATTTTCATCAATGTCTTTCCAAAAAAGTGAATATTTCAGAAATCAGTGCTCGAAGGACCAATTCTTGAATCAAACATATTTTTTATCGATTATAAATTATTTTTTATTGACATCGTACTTTCTACATCGACATAGATATGTGACCCGGTCTATGAAAATTTTCGAAAAATTAGCTGTTAAAGATAAACAATGCATTTCGTCAGCATTATGAACAGTAATGCCCAAAAGGCAACCAAAAAATGCAAAAGAGCATTAATGAGATAAGTTCGTGTGTGTATATAAAGAGCGATGTTTTTTTTTAATGCAAAGCGCAAACCAGTTTCTGACCCAACGTTGTCAGGTTTTCGGGGATTTTATCCCAAAAAAAATCTCCAAATCGACTTTGACTTACCATAACTTTTGTTCTAATATTTGAATATTTTCAATTTTGGACTTTTTTAATTGTTTAGCATCTGCTTTACATCTGCTTCAAGAAAACGTTAGACCTCATCTCCAGCAGGAGATTCGAAAGAACGAGCAACTTCAAAAGTTTCAACAAGGATAGCGACGAAGAAAACTACTTAATACTGCTAAATAAATATTTTTGTGCAAAACAGTGTTTTTTTAATCGTTTTTGCAGCGTTCAAACCTTTTTTTTTTTTAATTTTTCAATTCCATTTATTATCTTGATTCTTGATTTTTTTTTTTTTTTTTTTTGAGTCATAAGCCACCTTTTCGTAGGCCGGGTCACATATAGATTGTGTTTAGAAAAGAATACTTACTTACACATTTATTTTAAAGATAAAGTTTAGATAGAAATAAATTTAATTCAGAGTTCGCAGCGAATGACGAATTTCGACCGACGTCATCATTGTGTGCGTTTTCATATACACATATGTATGTGTTTTATTTTTGGCGACGAATATTCGCGGCTAAAAATTAGTTCTTGGTCCCAATTGTGTTTTCAGCATAAAAGATATATTTTTTTGTTTCTTTTTTTACCTTTCTTTACCTCTCTACCCTTGAAATAGAAATATTTTTAATAAAATTTTAAAACAGAATATAGGCGCAAGGCGCTAAAACTAGGGAGTATGCCGGAATGGGTACCAGTTCGTAGTCCAATACACCGATTTTCGCAATAATGACTACTCACGTATACACCTATCGCGTGGATTGCTTTGTTATATCCAAATACTCGTATGTAGAGTACTATGACGACTTCTTTTGGGCGTTTTGAATGTTTTTTTTTGTTTTTTTTTTTTTTTGTCATTTGTTCTAAGGGCTGATGCCATATTCTGTAATTCTCGTAGCTAAATCTATCGCTAAAATTCTAAAAATGCACAAACAAATTATGAGTGTTGTGGTAAGAATACTCGTAATTTGTTGGTGCATTTTTAGAATTTTAGCGATAGATTTAGCTACGATAACTACAGAATATGGCACCTGATTTTTTAAGAGCTTGGCCCCAAACGTGAAATAAACTATTCACTGAACTCGTCTCTCAATGATGCTACGGGCCCATAACCCACACCACACACTGCATTTTACGGAAGGCATTGACAGTTCTTGCAATGCTTCTGGCTGCTCTTTACACCAAATATGTACATCAATTTTGCTTGTTCACGTATCCATTCAACCAAAAAAGGAGCATCGTCGCTGCTGTATTAAACGAGTTTAAATATAATAAAATATTCACTCATTTCCTGTCTTTCTTTTACCTTTTAAAAGTACGCCGATTTTTTGACCGATTTAAAGGTACTGCATACTTTAAGGCATCTTTTATTTTTGAAAATGGTATATTTTAAACATAATAGCGCAACAGATGGCGCTGTTTTTAAACACAGTTGCTCAATAGATGGCGCTATTTTAAAATAATCACAAAATATTAACTACTTACTGCCAAATAGCCAATTGAATAGAATTTGTATTTGATTTGTATTTTTACTTTGTGGAATTACATTGTTAATAAAATATTTTAAACACCTTTTACAGAGCTTTACAATCATTTTTCGGCTTTTAGAATTTTATATAAATTTTAGAATTTTATCCAGGGATGGGTACCTTTATTACTATCAAAGCAAAATCGAATAAAATATTGTTATGATGCCCACAACGTGTGGGGGGAACAGCTAGTTTTAATAAAAAAATAATAAAAGTCACTGTGCGTAATTATCAAACTGCCCTCGTATACTTATATCGTTTTTCCCAAAATACGCACATTTTCTATGTTAGACCCTGCAATACTTGGACCGCTCTCGTACTTATGCAAGTAGAAATCTTTTATCATTTTTTAATAACAAAAACAGCATCTAGATGTAAAGTCAGGCAGGCAGGCAGGCAGTTGCAACAACTGTCATCACTACCATATGTCGGTTGTATAGTATGCTGCAGGTAATGCAAATTCTACTCTACTGCACTAGTATTTTAATGGGTCGTCTTGTATTTTCATAAAAAAAAGCATAAAACTCGCCGGTTCATTTAGTAGAATGATGGTTTAGACTTTTTTCGTCTATTTTTATTTGTAACCCCCCGTGCATTATTTTATTTGTTGTTGTTGTTGTAGTTTTATTTTTATTATTATATTTTCAAGTTTGTTTTGGCCGCTTTTTTTTATTTTTTTTTTTTTATATTCTTCTCCTCATATGATTTTCTATTTATTGTTGTTGTTGTTTTACTCCTGTTTACTTTATTTTGGTTGTCGTTATTTTTATTACAGTGAAAAAAAGCAAAACAAAATAACTGTTTCTTCAAGACTTTTTTACTGTTTTTTTTTTTTTTCGTATAAGAAACAAGAAAATCAAAAGAATGTTATAATAAAAGACTTTTCCTTTCTTTCTTTAATTTTTTTTTTATATTCTTCTACTTGTTTTCTTGGGGAATCCTCCTTTCTAGTTTTTTTTTCTGCTCTTCACAATCTTGTTATCATCAAATTTAAACTCATGTGTGTAAGAAACGCTTAGCATGGGTGTGTGTGTGTGTGTGTGTTTATTTTTATATATTTATGTACATTATTTTATTTGGCGTTTGTTTTTTCTTCTTTCGATTTCCCCCATTTTTAGGTAAAAGTCCTTGTTAGAGTTTGACATTATTTTTATTTTATTTTTTCTGTTTTGTTTTGATAAATTTTTGTTTACGTTTTCCATTTGGAAAATTTCCTTTGCCATCATTTAAACATTTATTTTACACAGAATTATGTAAGTTTCCATATCACGTGTGTTTTCCTCTGGTTGTCAAAAAGGTTAATGACTTTGTGAACTGGTGCTTTTCAGTTTCTTTGTCGTTTATTCTTTTAGGAAAAATATTTGTTTAAATCGGCTAAGGCGTTTTTCATAATATGCCCGTAAAGTTACCGCCATTTAAAGGTAACTTAACTAAGCTTAAGTGAACTATGATGTGAGCGAGCTTTAACTATTTGCACAACCTCCCAGGGATGTTAGATTTTTTTCAACTATTTCGCCAAAATCGATGTAAAAAATCACCAAAATAGTTTTTGGTTAAAATTTGCCTATAATAAATACAATATTTTTTAATCTATACAATAATAAAATAGTAACTCATTTCCGTCTGTCTGTCTGTCTGCTTTTCATTTGTGTTCGCATCACGTAAAAACTACTAGATGGCTTTTAACAAAATTTTGTGAGGAGGTACCTTAGCATCCTGATTCCAATTTAGCATAATTTTTTTAAGCAAAGGTGTCTCATTTCCAAGAGAAAGTGGAGAAAAAGCAGTAAAATTCCGCCGATTTTATTTTATCGATTTAAACACGGTTGCTCAAAAGATGGCGCTATTTTAAAATAATCACAAAATATTTATTACTGACGTCAGGTTTTTTTCTGCATTTAATTTGACAATTTTCAATTTCAGACTAACTCAATTTGAACCATGGAAAGATACACAATCGAGCAATGGTCAGAATGGTGGCAGGAAATGGTAACAGTGGATGATCAATTTTCGAAGAATATTATCTTTAGTGATGCGGCACATTTTTACCCCAGTGGACTAGTCAATAAGCAGAATTACCGCATTTGGGCGAATAATAATCCAAGAGTGATTGTCAAAAATGCAATGCACCCACAAAGAGTGACTGTTTGGTGCGGTTTATGAGCTGGCGGCATAATCGGGCCGTATTTTTTCCAAAATGAGGCCGGTCAGACAGTTACTGTGAATGGTGTTCGCTATCGTGAGATGATAACGAACTTTTTATGACCCGAATTGGAAGATATGGATGCGAACGATATGTGGTTTCAACAGGACGGTGCCACTTGTCACACAGCTAACGAAACAATGGCTCTTTTTCGCGACAAATTCAATGGCCACGTTATCTCACGTGGTGGTCAATTGGCTGCCAAGATCATGTGATTTGATACCGTTGGACTTAGTTTCTTTGTGGTAATTTGAAGGAAAAGGTGTATAGCGACAAGCCAGCAACAATTCAAGAGCTAAAGAATGAGATAATTCGGCGCATTAACAAAATAGAAATGACAATAATTTCCTAAATAATTTGTTTTATTCAAAATCAACATCGGCTCTTAAAATTTCCAAGAGAAAATGGAGAAAAAGCAGAAAAAAACGCCGATTTTTTTTTACCGATTTAAAGGTACTGCATCCTTTAAGGCATCTTTTATTTTTTAAAGCAGAATATTTTAAGCAATGTTGCGCAACAGATGACGCTGTTATAAAATAATGAGTCTGTGTTTTATAGAGCTTTACAATAATTTTTAGCATTTAGTATAAATTTTAGAATTTTATCCAGGGATGGGTACCTTTATAATAGGTAAATACGTAAGTTTTAAAATTTGGTCTGGATTGCTTTCAAGGCAAAATCGTATAAAATATTGACAGAACGCACACAACGTGTATGGGCACAGCTAGTATTATATAAAAAAATGACTTTACTTTACGCACAAAAAGTAAGTAAGGTAAAGACTTGATTATATATGTAAATACGGTCATTTCAAGTCTTTACCTTACAGTAAAAGTTAAAGTTAAGATCAATTATTTGTTAGTTTGCCTAACGTTAAACAAAAGCTGAAAATGTTATCGATAACATCCTACCGATACTAATTAATACTGCTATTTTGCATGTCAAATGTTTTGATTGTGGCACAAGATCACGGTTTGAACTAAATAGCTAGAAGATGATAGTACAGGTCGAATTTTTCATGATGAATTATCTCAAGATCAGGTGTTTTTTTTTTTGCTGCATAAGAACTATCGATATTGATAACTATGGTTTGACAGCTGTGACTGTCAATCTGTGTGTCTGTTCATTAAAGATTAGCTAGTCATCATGAAAGGTTTAACGTCAGAACAACGCTTCGAAATTGTGGAAAATTACTGTGACAAAAATAAATCTGATCGCGAAGTCCATAGATCACTTCCTGTCCATTCTACGGTCAACATAATCGGCCTAGTGAGCGAGCCATTCGTGCAGTTGTTGATCATTTTAGCACTCATTTTACTTTTGTCTATTCAAGGGCATCAGAAAGACGAAGAAATATGCGTACCGAAGAGTATATTGCTGATAACGCCGAACTCTTCACAAGACGCAAAAATGTCGATTTCGTCGTCTTTCTCAACTTTTTTGAAAAATTTTACGGAAGTTTCTTGGCATACGTACCTATAAAATACAGCTTTTGCCAGAATTCAATTTAATGTCCATTGTTTGCATTGCATTTTTTCTGATTGGGCTGATTTGCAAATAGCCAAAGATGATGCTGAGTGAATTTTTCTTTTCAAAAATCAATCAACTAAACATCAGCGAGACATTTGGTTGCAACTTGTCACAAAGCGTGCTTAACAATCGATTTATTGCAAAACTAATTTGGTGGCAATTTTATTTGCGGAAGTGGTCCGGTCCTGTTCACTGGCCTCCTCATTCGTTCGATTAAACTCCTCTGGCTACCAAAAATAAACTTGCTCTAAATTAGACAGCAATCCAAAATTATATAACAGTTAACGAAAGCAGTGTCACGGAGTTAGGAAAATGCCTTATTTTGGAAGGAAGTAAAAAAAGATTAGATTGGAAAAAAAACTAGAATCAAATAAGGAGGAGGTCATCTCCTCCTTATAAAAAAGTAAATAAATCGCTTAAGACCAGTATTCATTGTCGTACACAAACGTACGATTCAATCACAAAAAAAAAATCTGACAGAATTCTGTCATACTAAAAAAAAACGTTTCAAAATAGCTATATAGATGCCACTCCATCATACAAAATAGGATTTTGCAACTCTGAACGCATGGAAAAATACTATTTTACGAACTTTTTCAAAAGATTATAAAATCGTACAGATCTGTCAAAAAGTCTGTCACACACATACACTTTTAATCCACACTATCATACTTTTTGAACACACATGCAATTTTTGACATATCGTACGACTGAGTAAGATAGTGAATCATGGCCTTTAGAGGGGAAAAAACTAATGTGTTTTTCTATTTTCTCCAAGATGTCACACGAATTCGAATTCTTTCTTTCTCCTCGTATCTGAAAACACAAGATTTCTATTTAGTTTCCATGATTAAGATTACATACGAGTATAACTAACCAAATCTAGTTTTAATCTATTACATATTTAAGCATTTGAAAGCATCAAAAACAAAAGCATACTTTTAGGGTAGCCGAAAAAAAATTTATTTAATTAAAACTTTTTTGTGTTAACCAGTAACAGTAGGAAAAAAAAGAACCTAAATAATACAATAACTCAAAGTTAATGCCAAAATATTCGAAACAACAAAAATTGTAATTAAAAAATTATTTTCATACCGACAAAGAAAAGAAATCTAAAAAAAGTACAAAAATAATGGAGAAAAATTAAAAACAAAGTAAAAATTCTTTCGACCGCAAAAAAATGTTCAACCATTAAAAATGGAACAGTGCAAAAAATAAAAAAAAAAAACAATAAAAAACTAAAGAAAAATGCAAATTTGGCGAAAAGGGCAGATGAAAAAATTAAGGAGCGAACAAAAAAAAAAGAAAGAATCCTATGGACAAAGAAAACACAGGAAACTATAAAGAGCTGAGCTGAGTCGTTTTTATTTTTGTTTTAAATGACCAAAAAAGAGAGTCAAAGAATGCTGACTAATACGTTTCAATAGTCATAAGATTTGTTTCAGTTTTGTTAAAAGGTTTGCAACTTTTTGTGTAAATTGTTTTGTTTGGCAATTGAAATGTAACTTTTTAAATTTTTAGCAAAATTACAACAACAACAAATTGTCCTAAAAGTATGCAAAACTTGTTAAAGTTATAAACTGCAAATATTAAGGTTTTATGGCGGAGGTCTTCCAGAAACGATTTGATTTGAAATGCCCAATATTCATATACCTGTCAGTCTGTCTTTCTGTCTATGTTCGCATCACGTAAAAACTACAGGATAAATTTTAACAAAATTGTTTGAGGAGGTACCTTAGTATCCTGATTCCAGGATACTTTATTTCCTCAAAAATATCTTATTACCAAGAGAAAGTGGAGAAAAAGCAGTGAAAGTATGCCGATTTTTTTACCGATTTAAAGGTACTGCATACTTTAAGGCATCTTTTATTTTTGAAAGCGGCATACGAATATTTTAAACACGGTTGCACAACAGATGGAGCTGTTTTCAAATAATGGCAAACTATGAATTGAAAGCGGGATATTTTAAACACTGTTGCGCATTAGATGGCGCTGTTTTAAAATAATCACAAAATATGAATGACTTATTGCCAAAAAGCCAATTGAATAAAATTTGTATTTGATTTGTATTTTTACTTTTGTATTTTTATTTATGAAATGACTTTGTTATTAAAATCCTTTAAAACATCTTCTACAGAGCTTTATAATAATTTTTAGAATTTTATATAAATTTTAGAATATTATCCAGGCATGGGTACCTTTATATAAAGTAAATACGTAAGAGTTTTAAAATTTGCTATGGATTTAATTTCAAAGCAAAATCGAACAAAATATTGTCAGGATGCACACAACATGTGTGGGCACAGCTAGTTAAATTATGAAATTATTGCAATTTTTAAAATATAAAAGTCCCTAAAGTATGCAACATTTTATTTACTTTAACTGCTTCCAAGAAGTTTTATTAGAATATTTTTATGAAAGGACATAAATATCGAACCGATTCGTTTATGTTTACTACTAAACGACCAACAAGGCCCAAAGAAAGCTGCTTTATTATTATTTATCTTATCGATTACTAAAATATTTGTATTTTATGAAATTTTTTTAAAAATATTTTACAAAAAAAAAATTAGATTTTTGAATTTTTCAGCAAAGTAAACACTAAAGAAAGGAATGTCCTTAAAATATGCAAAATTTTCTTAATATTGGAAAACTCGGAATATTACTTTTTTTTTAACTGCTGGTACAGGATTTGTTATACTTCTTAAGAGACTAAAGGCCGGGGCGGCACATAGAATCAGTCATACCCAAGCTAAAAATTACGTTTACTTGGAAGCAGGTTTGTAAGGGAGAGAGAAATAAACTCTCTCCTCCAACCTGCTTCAGGAAGGCGTGATTTTTGTTTGAGATGTCCCACTTGGTAGGTCTCTTTGCTTCTTTATAAAAACTTATGCGCTTAGATACCTGCATCCTAAATTTTTCACTAAATTTTTTGAAGAAAACTTACATACCTGCATCCTCGTAAGCGAGAGAGGATGCAGTTTGTTACTAATGTCTTACAATTATAGCATTCTCGAATGCGCTTACTACATGCGCATATGAGGACCGCTTCTGAAAGACATGAGTTCTATTTTACCGCTTACCAAAACTCAATAAGTGTTTGCTGGGACGTTATACTTTGACGTATTTAACTGTTAGTAAAGTACCGACGGAAGAGGTGTTGACACAATGAGTACTTTGTTGACGGTTACAATAACAGTAAGGAAAACACTTGAAAATCTTTTTTCTTTATTTAATTTATTTATGTTGTTGTATTTCAAATATTCATTCATAGCTCTCAACTGCTCTTAACGTACGTCAAAAATTAAAAGTTGCTCAACTATCGTAATTTGTGTTGACGAAGACAAACTGTTTGGGGTGACAACGCTCATGAGAAAACCTGTATTTTAACTTTCTTGTACCTTGAAAAAGACGACGTATAACGTATGACGGATTCTATTTGCCCCAGCCTTTACGTTGCTCTAATATAAACATTAGAAAAAAAATTTCTTAAACTACCAAAATGTTATTCTTATGCAGGGTGTTCCGCTAGTCTACCATGTACTGTGTTAGTCTATCAGTCTAGGGGTTGTGAGTTCGATTCCCACCAAACACTATGGGTGTTTCTCTACAATTTTGGTCAAAATATTCCGTTTTTGTTTTCTTATTTAAGAAAATAATCTTATTCTACCTAAATTGAACTAACAAAAAATCTTAAGAGTACGGAATATTTATCTGTGCTCCAGTTATCCCGAATATATGTATATCATGCTTTTCAACCTGCCAAAAGTTTCCAGAATCATCAGGAAAAAAACCAAAGGACTCAAATTCTTTCGTCTTGTGATTCAAAAAGAAGCAAAAGAACGGTATTTATGGGTCGATTATGGATGACAACCCAATCTCAGTTGTGTTGCCAGTTGCCGAAATTGTATTACGTATGGCAACTAAAAGTTGTTAATTTCAGTTGCCAAACTGGCAACCGTAAATTTGTGGTTGCTGTTGATTTTTTTCACTGATTTGTCAAAAAAAAAGCGGTAAGTCTGAAGAAAACTAGGTTTATATTTTATTTAGTTTTATATATTTAATAGTTTATATAAATATTTAAAACAAAATTTATATAATATACATATGTATGTATGTATTTCTTTAAATTGTAGATTTCAAAACCGTAAAACAACGCAACACTTCAGGAGCACTTTCAGCATTTAATATAAGAGAAGGAAAACAATCGACACGTTGCCTTTTGGAAATAATAATCATTTTATTATTTATTGTATTTTTTTTATTAATTTTTTTTTAATACTTTTCTTTTCCTTATTTATTAAATTTATTAAAAAACTTTTTGATTGTTTATATTTATTTTCAGTTGCTAGAGTGTCAAAATAGAATTATTTTGATTTTTATTTATTTAAGTTTTGGCAACTGAAAAAAGTTGCCATACGTAATATCAATTTATTTACCAGTTGCGTTGCTTTTGACAACGCAACTAAAGTCCGGTTGCAATCCATAATCGACCTATTAATTTTGCTCCTCCTGTTATAAGCTTATTTGTGATTTGTTAATATTTAGGGTTCCGTACCAAAAGGGTAAAAACTTAACCCTATTAATATTGTTCAATTATCTGTCCAGCTGACACAGGATTGTATCTCTCAAGGCTCAAATTTTAGACACTTGAAATTTTCCCTGAAAGCGTATTTTTAAAGCAGCTATAATAATGTAAAAATAAAATTATTTCTATAACTTAAAAACACGTTTTTATCATTTTTGATCAATTGATTTATTTGCAGACAAATAAGTTGCATACTTTTAGGATAAATATAAAAAAAATCGCATGAACTTTCTAAAACTATAATTAATTTTACAAGCGGCAAGCTTCAATAATAGATTTTTCCATGCATTTCAATGATTAAGAATAAGCTGTAATCAATGTAAACAAAACAACTATAAAAACTCAAAAATAGAATAATATATCATTAGGCTGTATTTAATAATGTTTCTTTAATTTAAAATTATTCTCTTTTTCAATATTTAGCAATTTAATAATTATATTTATATAACATCTTTAATATATTTTTGTAAAGTTAACGAAAATAAATTTATAACCCTAAAATTATGCTTTATTTTTTTCATGTAACTTTTCTACTAAAAAATCCACCAATTTTTAAAGCCTTTTTTTCTTAATTTATCTTGGACTTCTTAACAATTCTATAAATTTTTTCTGTAGGCATGTACAATTTGTATTCCATTGTTTAACATAAAAAATCCTTCTTAACCTAAAAAAAAACCCCGCCCATTACCTTTTCTATTTGTCCGTATTTTATTTCTTTAACGCATACATGAATTGTAGACAAATTAATATACACAGCCACACAATTCTCTTACTACAAATGCAAATTCTTATACACACTCACATTTATAAGGAAAAACGGAAGTGGACTTCCTTCTTATATTACCCTTTTGTATATGATTTGTGTGCATGTGTGTATGAGTTTCATCAACACTATTATTTATCTGTGTGGTTTTTTTCTTCAAACAGGTATGTGCTAACTACGAAATTGTTTGAGTGTGTTGATTACGGTGTAGTGATTCTATACATTATTTTAAAAACAATACGTTCAGCGGCTTTTTCAACTCTCTGAACGTACTGCGTTCAGGTCGCCTTTCGAACGCAGTAAAACTTTTGTTGCTGTAGCATCTCAACTAAGCAATACATCATATTTGGACATGATTGGCAATACGCAACAGCAATTTGAAGTTTTATGCCGTTTTGTAATCGTAAAAAAAGGTTGGAGGATCCATCACAACGCCACCACAAGAGGCGGATGTGGACCTACCGTCCAACAAGCGAAATGAACAACAGTTTTTTGGTATGCATGTGATATCATTCACATGGATAACTTTTGTATAAAGAGTAAACGATGAGGAAGTAAATATTACAAACAGGTCTTGGACAGATTCGACATTGATTAATTTTCTACTACTATAAATTACTCAATATAACTCAATACTTATCAATTGGGTACCCAATAGTACTCAACACTTTCGATTACAATAAAGAATTACACTGTTAGTCAGAGTTTTAAAAAAGTCGTTAAATTTTCTATTCAATTTGTTTCAAAAAATATAACATAAACAGTTCGACTAATAATAATTAAAATTTTCAAAATTAAAAAATATAACGCTAAAAGTATCGATTAACTACTTTGGAGTAATGAGTACTCAAACCAAATACTCGATACTAATATGAACTGAAATTTATCTTCGTACTCGTCAAATAATCTATTCAATTTATTTCTAAAAAAAACAAGCTAAATGTTTCGACTAACTACTTTTGTGTATTGAGTACTCAAAAAAAAAAAAATATCAAATACTCGATACCCAGTACTCAATACTTTGTCAGCACTATTCTGCTGAAGTTTACAACAATTCCTTGCGTTCATAATCACTTCGATATGAATCAATGTAAAGAATTCTAAAGGGACAGGGGTGCTGACCCAAATAAGTCGGGCGGAGAAAATTCAAGAAATTATCCTAACTTACGGCAGGAACAGCATATTCCAAAGGCTGCATGTCCACGAGGAGCTTGGTCTCTATTACGTTTATTTTGAATACCAGTAGTCCTCCAGTTTTAAAACAGTAGAGGTATGAAAAATATGAATTTTTTTTTTTTCTATTATGGACTGTGGCCCTATGTTCCTTATAGGAATTAAGAGGATATTATATATATTGTAGACTAAACGAAACTGAAGGAGGTCATTTAATATTAAATCCCGTTCGGAAAGGGAATTATTTGAGTAAACTTTTGTGAAAAGTAGATAAATATAAAAGGATTGAACTAATTTGCACAATAAGTTGCAGAGACATTAGTCTTTGCAAAGGGGGTATCCCGTGTGCGAAGCGACGACTTCGTAGGTAAAAGGATTGGAACAAAAGTTTAAGAGTCCCAACTCCGAAAACTTTAAATCGGTTTATTAACAGAAGAAAAAAATCATTCCGTAGAGGCCAAGATCTGCTGTAAATTCCAGCGACTCTGAACTCAGAATCAAGTTGTGAGTTGTAGTTATAAAATTCTTATAATAGACTAGCTGTGCCCGCCACGTCGTATTTTGCTAAATTTGGCTTTGAAAGTATTCCACATAGTGCTTCAGTTTATGTATTTACTTTTTATAAAGGTACCCATGCCTGGATAAAATCCTAAAATTTTAAGAAAAAAAAATCTAAAATTCTAAAAATTATCGTTAAGCTCTGTAAAAGGTGTTTAAAATATTTTAATAACATTGTAATTCCACAAAGTAAAAATACAAATTTTATTCAATTGGCGCCATCTGTTGTTTAAAATATCCCATTTTCAAAATAAAAGGTGCGAAACCGTGTTTAAAATATCCCAGTTTTTAACCGAAAATTTCAGTACGTTTAAACAGGAAATTGCGAACTGTCACTGCGATTTTTGCGATAAAAAGGGAACCTATATTAGAATCAGGATGCTAAGGTACCTCCTCAAAAAAATTTTGTTAAAATCTATCCACAACAGAAAAGCAGACAGACGGAAATGAGTTACTATTTTACTATATGTTTGGATTTCTACTAAACTTTCAATCAGCTTGATCACTTAGTTGTTATATTAATGTTGACAATACTTACTTAAAGAACACAACCAAAATTGTTGGTGAATCATAATACCAACTAAAAATTAGTTGATTTCAAGTTTTGAATCATCATAGCGTCTTTTATCTCTTAATTCATACATCTAAGGATCAATCTACTATCAGCAAACTCACAAGTATGTGTATGTGGTTGTGGTTGTTTCCGAGGAGAACCCACCCACAAGTGTAGCAGTTTTCTTGCTAACACGCTGACGCAAAAACAGTCTTGAAATCATGCTACTATTTGGTATATGCAAATCTAAATATTTCCGCCTGAAGATATGCTTTACTAGCTGGTCTACTTTGAGGTTATGTAGACAGATTTCTGACATGTAGAACAAGTTCCGTTTCCAAGCCTTTTTTCACGTTACACTCATGTTATCGCTACTAATAATATATCACTTTCTTTTTAATGATTTAGGATAGAAAAAGACAGATCGTAAAGCATTATTTATTCTTAGGACTATAAAGCAGCGCTCCTGGTGTTAAGCAGGCGCATTAATTTGAAGCTGGTGGTTGATAGAGAGCAATACTGGCAAACTGTGGCATGTACTCGAATACCAGGTTAGGTGGAAACTAATACACATGAGAATAATTTAGTTTTTGACTTTCTAACCACTTAAGTTACAGCCAAGACTTAGTCTTGAGATATAGAAAAACTTATAGCACTCATGCCAAAGACCCAAAGTTGTTCCTCGATGACAGGATAAAAGATGAAAAGAAAAATGCTCTTTTAATGCCACTATTTTTTCCTCATTCTATTGAAGAAAAAAAAAACGAAATAAGTGAAGCAAATACTGTTTATCCCTATTTAACATGCGAAGATGACAGTGAGTAGAGAGCATAAAGATGTGTCTGTGAGGCACATACTTACATACATAAATATGCAATATAGATCTTAAAACAAACACATTTGCATACTGCTGCATCCTACTGCTGTGTAGGGATTGCATTTTTAATTTCATCTTGAAAAAGCAACAAACGACCAATAACAAATTTTCATAAACGCACGCACTCTCCTTTATACGCACTTGCATATACCTTTGTGTTGAAGTACAAGAGAAATTCTGTGTCTGTGCATAAGAACGATGCAAAGAAACCGAAAGAACAAACTACAACAAAAAAATCAACGTCATTAAAGAAAAACGAGCAAGAAAAGAAGGAAAAGAAAAAAAAAGAAAAAAACAAAGAAAGTAATTAATGCAACCTCATACAAACAAAAAGTATGGCAGAATCATTACGCGTGTATGAAAATTTTTAATGTGAATTTGCACGCATATACACACACATACATACATATGTATATACACGCACACAAGATAAATACGCATCTACTTTAGCCGTAAAGTATGCTATGCATATGAGCAGCATCAAGCATGTCTGTAAGTACAAAAGGGCAACATAACACACCATCACCAAAGGAACCGACAGCGGACGGACCACTACAAAGGCATGCAAATAAAAATAATAAGGAATATAAAATGTCACATTATAACGTTGTACCGCAAAGGTAACACGACGAGTATAATGTCAGTATCCTCCATACTTAACGCATACAATATAAACATTCTTTTAGATGTACGTGTATATATGTGTGTGTGTCTGTCTGTGTTATGTAATAAAATGTAAAACAACCATAAAAAGCAAAAACAAAAAACAAAAGAAATGTTTAAAATTATTTTAACTTTTTTTGTTGTTGTTAAAAAGAATACAACTGCGTGCATATTGTAAGACAATCTTTTAGGCTTTATTTCTAAAGGACTATAAAACGTAAGCAGGATCTTTTTATCGGGCATTAAAAAGCAGCAACAGTCTATTGAATTTGCATTTTCGTTTAATAATTTATTCTTGAATAAAGTTTTCAAATTAAATGTATGCAATAGTTTTGATTCAGTTTTCAGACAAAGCAAGAGCATACATTTAGGCGGTATAAAAAATTGTTTGTTATGACACAATTTTGCAGTGTACATAAATATTCAAAAGCTAAATAAAGTCTTTCTTTAGCATATGTTTTGGAAATATATACAGTGGCTCACAGCTTATTTTATGCAGTGTTTTTTTCTTCTTTTCAATGCTCTATAAAAACAAAACTAGCAGGAATCTAAACAAGAAATAGGCACCATTCAATAGAAAATATTCTTGTTTAAATAAAAAAATATCATTTATTGCAAAAATCTTTGTTTAATAATTTTAGAACTAAAAAAACAAAAAATACTACAAATTTTCATGTCACAGCTTATTTTATGCAGGCACTTATGATTTTGCATATATCAAGTTTAGGAATTGTAATTAAATTATTTAATATTTCGTGTGGTACCCTTTATTGTCTATGAAAGATTTGAGGCGGTTTGGCATAAATGCAACCAGTTCTTGTGTAACACTGGGCAAAATATTCTCTCACTCCGTTCAGCGCTTCCTTCAAATCATTTTTGTTTGAAATTTTGTGTTTCCTTATGTTAATTTCTAATATTGACCATAAATTTTCTATAACGTTAAGGTCGGGCAACTGTGGTGGAGGTGTCATTAAATGTGGACAGTTATAAATTAACCAAATTTGGACAATACCTGATTTGTGCTTTGGGTCGTTATCCTGATAATATCTAAAATTTGACTTTATACCCAATTTCTCTGCACTCTCCAATAAATTATCCTTTAGGATCTCAAGGTTCCTAAGTTTGTCCATTGTTGTTTTAATAAATGTTAAATTTCCAGTACCAGCTGTCGACATACAGGCCCAAACCATAACACTGCCATCACAATGTTTCACTATAGCTTTTCCGCCACAGATAAGACATGTCATCTGAACCGAATATGTTAAATTTTGATTCGTCGGCAAAGATAACCGAATTCCAAAATTCAGAATCCTTGGTAGAATGTTCTTCGGTGAAATTTAATCTGCAAAGTCTATTTTTCGGGTTAATAAAAGGTTTCTTGTGTGCGACTCGGCAATGAAAATCATGTTGGCGCAATACACGGCGAGCAGTTTCGACGCAACATTGCTTTCCCAGGTCAGCTTCAACTTCGGCAGTCAGTTTTGGAGCTGAAACCTTTGGATTCGCCTTTATTTTTCATAAAATATATCGCTCGTCGTTCAGTGAAAATTTTATTTGGTGCATTTCTGCCCATGTTATTGACCATATTTTCATGAATAAAGCGCTCGATGATTTTTTGCACTGTGGAAGCATTTATGTTAACTATTTCTGCTATTTTTCGCTGTGAGTGACTGTTTTTGAAATGGTTTAAGACTAATTCCCGTTGTTCTATCGTTGTGCCCGGACCCATTTGAATTTTTGAAAACTGACACTTCAAGTAAAAAAGTTAGTCTGAAAATTCAACGCCAGACATTGCCAAAAGTAGAATACAGAAAAATTAAAAAACAATAACCCTCCATTGAGGTACCGTTACAGTCACAAATGGCTGCATAATTTAAGCTGTGAGATGGAAAAATGGGGTATTTTTTGTTTTAATACCTTTTAAGTATTTAAATGCAGACTTTTGCAGTGAATGATTTTTGATTGTTTATTCTGAATATTTTCTCTTTCAAATTGTGCAAAAAATTTTTTTAATGTATCGCTAGTTTCGTTTTTATAGAGATTTTAAATGAAAAAAATTCACTGCATAAAATAAGCTGTGAGCCACTGTATATTTTTTTTAATTGAAAAATATGGTTTTTAAAAATAAATACTAACATGTTTAACTTTTGTTTTTAACTCTTTGAAATATTTCTGCATATCAGCAGGAATATTTCTTATTTTACTTTTCTAAGTGATCAGTTAATGACAGATGACCAACCCCTTCAGATGCAATAGAATGAAGTGTTGGCAGACATTCGATTTGAATCATCCGATAGTGGAAACTAGCTCTTAGCTGCTTATATCATGTAAATCCATACAATAAAATAGTAACTCATTTCCTGTCTGTCTGTCTTTCATTTTTTTGTGTTCGCATCACGCAAAGAATACTGGATGGATTTTAACAAAATTTTGTGAGGAGGTACCTTAGTATCCTGATTTCACTATAGAATACTTCTTTTCCGCAAAAATATCTTATTTCTAAGAAAAAGTGGAGATAAAGCAGTAAAAAAACGCCGATTTGTGTTACCTACTTAAAGGTACTGCATACTTTAAGGCATATTTAAATTTTGAAAGCAGTATATGGAGCTGTTTTAAAATAACGAATAAACTCATTTCCTGTCTGTCTTTTACAGAGCTTTTTAAAATTGTAGCATTTTATATAAATTTTACAATTTTATCCAGGGATGGGTACCTTTAAATAAAGTAAATACGTAAGAGTCTTTAAATTTGGTGTGGATTACTTTCGAAGCAAAATCGAACGAAATATTGTCAGGACACACACGACGTGTGTGGGCACAGCTAGTTTTCTCTATAATGGGAAGTCTAATCTTTAAACGTGTCATACATAAACACCTGCAAGATAGAGCATATTCAACACTGCAATAACGATAAAACAGAAAAATTAATGCCACATTGCATCTATGTGACTCAGTAAAGTTGAAAACACTACTGTCACTGACTAGCTGTTGTGTGCTCTTCTGAACGCGGACGATTGGCTCAAGACTGAAGTGCCGGCCCATACATAAGAGATGCATTTAATTTAAGGCCGTAGAAAAATGGCGTATAAACAAGAGATTACTTGAAATATAGTATTTCTTTCAAAAAATCTGCAGTGACCTACACTCAACACTCCCATACCTCATGGAAACAGATATTTTTATGGATATATTACATAAAGAATAAAAGTTCGAAGTATATTCGAATCAAAAAAATAATTATTATCGGTTTGGAGTGTCCAGTAAACTACCCCATCATTTTCCCCTCCCAATTATGCCCAAAAACTATTCAGCTCTTCATCTCCATATACCAAAGGCACATACTGAATTTCATTTCACATCATCTCGAAAATAGGGGAAATGGATTCAGGAGAACTCAAAACGTATAAATCCGTTGAAATTCCAACATTGATTTTATACTTAATCTATAATTGTAAAAGCAAGGCAGACATCTAAAATCTACGTTTGCAACTGGGGAAATGTGTTTAGTCGCCTTATATATTTACATGCCAAGAACATCTTAAGTTTCCAATTACGTACGTGCCCTACAGAAACTATACTATACTAATAAACTGTCGGACTAGAAAAACTTCGCAAGATGAAAACTGACCATTATCCATTAAATTATGACAAGAGAAATCAATGTCTTTATATAACCATTAAAACCACTTTTTGGGTTGCATGTTTTTTAAGGGTTCCACATAAAAATTTCCCATATGGCGCCGATGTCTATCCGTCCGACATAATCAGTGTCGAAATGATTACTCACTGCTCAATCATGTGTGAGTATCCACATTTTAATTTTTTTCTGCTTCTTTTCATACAAGTGTAAGAGACTAAAAATAATTTTGTATTTGTTCAGTTATGAGTAAGATGATTTTTTTCCTTTCTATTCAAAAGTGAATAAATGAGAAACTATTTCGTTTTTCACACAAGAGCTCATATATGAGAATTTTTCAGAAATGAAAAAGATCGTCGGAAAGTGTATGTATGTGTGTGTATGCAGTAAAAAATTGTTTGAGAAATCTTATTTATGAGAAATTTCATAAATAAACACTAACCAGTGAAAACGTTCATAAATGAAAAAAATTACATTTCATTTATGTAAAAAAGCATTAATGAGAATGATCTAATACATTTCTTATCACATATGAATAATACGGATATTCTTAGTTTTTCACCGTTCAGGTATGTATGCTAAAAAAAAACTAACAGTTACTCTCATTCATGTGTGATCGTAGGCGGAGCATTTTTTATTGTTATTTATGACCATGAAAAAAATATAAAATTTTAGAAATTTCATTTATGCTCATTAATGAAAAATTCTGAACTGTGGTCGAAACCTTCCATCTCTTACACCATTGTAGGTGGAAACTTTAACTTTTTAGAGAAGTATTACTACGGCCACTATACAAAACAAATAATTTAAATAATGTTAGGAGCTTTAATAAATAAAATTCAAAGCGAACAAAACTAAAAACACACTTAAATAATCTTGTTGAATTTTTAATGCAGAAAAATTAGTTGCATACCTTTAGGATGAATATAAAAAAAGTTTGTACTTTTTAAAAATTTCAAAAAAAACTACAATATATAATGACTTCGGCAAGCTGCAAGTACAAAATAGTACCGTACGAGTATAAAAAAAATTAAAAATACAGTGGCTGACAATACAATGAAAACATTGCCAAATATTGACACATTTCTTATTGTGGTTCGAAAATCCAAAAATATTTTTAAGCAACTATGTAAATGTTTAAGTATTTCATTAATAGATTATATTTTTTTAAATATATTTAAAAATCTAATTTTTTGTAATATTTACTCCACTTAATATTTCGCCAGATATCCTTTGGTTTGGATCACTTCATTACATCGACGATGCATTGATCCAATTATATTCGCAATTGTTTCCTTTCAAATTGTTTGCTATTCGCTAACAACCGCAGCTGAAAATTCATCTGTTTGGTATAATTTCGGGCTCTTATTTTGCGATCTACCATTTCCCATAGATTTTCTATGGAATTGGCAGCTGTTTGGGCAGGCCATCGAACAACAGGCACCTCATTGGATTAATCACTCGGTTGAATCCTTAAGTTTTGGATCCTCTACATATGGGTTCGTTATTTTATACTGATAAGTATCTGATTCCCGTCATTGTATCCCAAATATTATAATTTGGACCCAACAAAAAAAAAAACAACTGCACTACATTTGTTATAACCACCAACCAAAGTTGACTGTCTTATTTGTGTTTTGGAGTCTAATCTCTTTTCTTTCTGCCTCCCTACAAATGATTGCCTATATTTGGACTCAGCCGAAAAGATGACATTATTCCATTTCTCTTTAGACCAGTTTATGACCAAGACCAGCCCAGATTTTTGAGGAACGGACTGGGGCCTGTCATTTGCAGAAATTTTTAATTTGAGCACGAAAATAAGTATTGTTAACTAGCTAAAAATCAATGTGAAATTTTTTAATCACTTTATGTATGTACTTTAAATGGAAAGTCTAATATTGTAAGACGTTACAAAATCTCTTACAAGTGATTCTAACAAACTATTGTTTGACAGTGCTACCAACATCCCACTACACAACTTGCCACAAAGTTAAATATTACATGAATTTATTTTTAATTACTTTATACAATCGCTATTTGTTGCCTACCTTTTTTAAACCGTGTTTCACAAAATTTTGTAGTATACTTTTAGGGCATTTAAAAAAAAAAACATTTTTCTACTATAGAATGTATTGGGGAGAAATCATAAATTGAAACCATAAAAATTATTTTAAATAACGTTTTTTTTCTGGCAACCATGATGCAATTATATAGAATTTAGTAAATATAATTTGTGTCAACATAAATTTGTGTGTAGAGCGGCAATAAAAAATCGAATTTATTATAAGTGGATAACGAAACCAACTAAATAATAAAGACAACGTATAACAGGTTAAAAGTAATAGTTTTTGTAAAAACTTACGTCTGAAAGTGTTATGGAGATTCTTACCTGAAAATAAAACGAAAGAAATTATTAGAAATTGTATAATATTTAAGGTAAGTTTGAAATTATAAAATTGTTAATTATTCTTTCCTTAAATTTTTTCAAAAATATTTTCTACCTAGAAGTGCCCTAGACGTGCTGCGTCCTGGAGGTATTTTGTTTGTATTTGCTTTTTGTTTGATACACGCAAAGAAAAAACATGGTTGAGGTAACCAAAATGTAAGAGCAACATATTATGGTTAAATTATATAGTAGTATTGTTGATTATTATAATATTATGTGGTAAAATTAACGATTATAGTATGGTTAAAAAATGTGAAATATCATATGAAATGGATATGCCATTTTTTACATTTAAAAATACCAAATTATATATTATTTTTTTATTAATGATTTTATATAAAATACAGATAATTTTACTAATACATACTCGTGCATAAATAAATTTAATTACAATTTTTCTTCTTCCAAACTGTGTTTCAAGAACATAAGGGCGAGAGCACTTTGGCCATCGATTTTACGGCATTCGCACATGGCCCATACCCTCGCAGTTCATAGATTTACCAGTAAAGAATTCTAAATCCTTTTAAATAGTTAAAACCTACCATGTTTAATTTTTAACTAAAACTTTTTTATCGGGACCAAAGTAATGTTACAAACAACTAAAATTTGTTCATCGCGACCATATATTATCACAGTAAACATAATGTGGTTCCTGTGACCATACCATAACCATGGTATTTCTTTGTGTTTAGTAATCCACAAAACAGTATGTTCAATATCACTTGGATCTGTCCAAAAGCGAGGTAATTGGGTGCCACAGAAACTGAAACCAAGGGACGTCGTCGATTTTGCCTTAGCGCTACAAAGTGAAGTCGTTTTTGCATCGAATTGTTTCGGACGAAACAATTAGTGGGATCAGAAGGATGCCTGAATATGCAACCCTACACAAATATACAATTTTTCAAGGCAAGGACTAGATTCTCATTTATATCTCAGTACTTTTAGTGGCCGAAATTTACATTTATGTTTTTAGGGTTCTCTACCCAAAGGTTAAAAACGTAACCCTATTGTTGTCGCCACTATGTTTGTTCGTCTGTCAGCGCCTTCTATCTAACCGTCAAAGGCAGTTTGTTGAAATTTTAAAATAAGTTGTATTATTAAGGCCGCTATAACAAATACTAAAAGTCATAGGGTCTTCCGATAGAGACGTGGTTTTCATGTACACGGGGGTGGGGGGGTTTGTTCAAAAGAACAGGACAAAAATGTGTTAGCCATATGTTGGCATTATTAGCCCATTTAGATTAGTAGTTAGGTGTTGACATCTGAAAAGGTTAGTCATGTTTGTATTTGTTCTTCGATTTTTGTCTTTATTTTGTAAACGTTATAGAACGACACTCACTTAATTTAATACTATGCTGGCTATATTACAATGTAAAAAAATACGTGATAGTGACAAGCAGACATTTTAAATTTTTTAAATCAAGCAAACATGGAGGGATTCAATTATATTGCAATTACAATTAAAATTACAGGTAATGTGTAATTGCACATTACAAGTATTTGTAATTTAAATTTAGGGATTAAAGTCAATTACAACTAATTATAATTTGTAATTGAACATTTTCAATTACACATAAAAAATAATTTTAATTGGAAATTTTCAATTGTAAGTGTTTGTAATTGTAATTAGGCAATAATCATTACTTGAAATTGCACAAAATTTAATTATATTCCTAACAATTCATTACAATCCATTACAAATAATTTTAATTGAATTTTTTAATTACAAATAATTGTAATTGGAATTTTCAATTACAAATGAAGTGTAATGTGTAATTGAAAAAATCTCAATTACAATTGCAAATAGTTGAATGTAATTGTAATTGAAAAATTCCAATTGTAATTACATATACATGTGTAATTAATTACAAACTGTAATTGACATCCCCCAAGTCTAAAATCAAGCAATATAAACATAAAATATAAAGGATGCCCCATATAAAACCTGACAAAATTAAATCTAGTACTTTTGAAGTTGTATACTGAACATAGTACAGAAAGTTGTGTGTGTAAGAGACTGAATCACAGCACTTCACTGATTTATTTAAATATTTTTGTGTATATGTGCACGTAAAGAAAAAACATGGTTGAGGTAACCATAATGTTAAATCAACATTTTATGGTTGAATTATATGGTTATATTCAAACCATATAATTTTAAGCCATAATAATAATATTGTTGTCATTGGAACATGTTATTACCATACATAAAAATAACATTGTAAAATACAACCATAATTATGTTTATAATATAAATAAAATATAATGTGAAACATGGAAATGGTTATATGTGACAACGAATGAATATATTTATAAATAACCAAAAAAACAAATACACGAATATTTCCATTTATTTATTATTAATTTAAAACTATCATTTATAATAAAATACAAATTTATTTGTTGACAACAAATGTGTATTTAATGTTTTTACGGTTTTAGATGAACCGATAGCTTACACACACATTTCTGAACTAAAAAAAAGGCCAAAACCAAAATATGTATTTTTAAAACCAAACATTATTTGTTTTGTTTTAGTCATACTTAACATACTATGTTTAATAATAATATATTATGGTTATAAATATAATTTTATTTAAAAAAATTGGTTGTGTTTCGAATTTAAATATGGGTCAAATCAACCATGTTGCTTTTTTTGGTGTGTATAACCATTGAATGATTAACTGTTAACAAAAACTTGTTTTTCGTGACCAAAGTATTGTTTAAAATATCTATAATTTGTTCACAGCATACATGTATTGTTACAGAGAACATAGTATGGTTGCCGTGACCATACAATAACCATGTTTTTTCTTTGCGTGTGACCGTGCACGGCGCGGTGATCAAGATTTACATCAATACCTAGCCGTTTTGGCCCTAACTTGACGGTGGTCTTACCACTGGGTGAAATAATATGTAGACCAGCGACCCCATTGAGCCATGTTTTTACTGCACACTATACAAAACAAGTGCAATGATTGGCAATAGCACCTAGATGCCACTATCTCATCATTTTACATAATATCACACAGTGCAAGCCTGGATCCATGCTTTTAACTTTGCTAAAGGATTTGGAGACCATAGAAGTCCTTCTATTGAGAGTGCAACAGCACACTTCACCAACCGTGTACCATCTATGCATGTATTGGTCCATACAACAGCCACCTCACCAACAACCAGTCACAGAGTTGAGCGGCTCTGTGTTCGGCCACTGGTTCCCGTGTTACCAGTCGTTTGGTCACTGGTGGGACCTCGAAAAGAAGGCGTCAAAGTTTTGAAAATGTTCTGCAATGATGATTAGTGCCCGCGCGAATTCTTTTTAATAGCGGTAAAATTTACTGAAGAATTTTATGAGAGTGTTCCTGGACCCCGCCAAAGCCAAATTTGTATGTATAATATGAGTTTTCTGCATGTATGTAAGTCGGTTACAGAAAAAAAAATAATGTGAATCATTTTAAAGGATTAACCATTTTTGTTGTGAGACATGGAATGGTAGCAGAATTTATGCTTACAGTTGTGAAGTTTAGTTTATTTCTATATTATGGATACTAGCAATATTATTATATGTCCCCAAGTAGTTGGTCACATGTAAAACTTTATCGTAGAAAAAAATGTCTTAAAAACTACAACAAAAAAAAATTCATTCGAATGAGTATTTTAATATTGATTGGTTTTCTTTCGGTTTCGATGTGTAGATTTTGTTGTTTTTTTTTTTTTTTTTTTTTTTGTTTTGTTTTTGGGTGTTGCTGCAAAATACTTTTTGCCATGAAATATTTATAGGAATTCAAGGTGCACACACATACACATTTTAACTTACTTTGTTTTACATCTAATGGGTGATTTTTTTGAAGTTAGGATTTTCATGCATTAGTATTTGACAGATCACGTGAGATTTCAGACATGGTGCCAAAGAGAAAGATGCTCAGTATGCTTTGACATTTCATCATGAATAGACTTACTAACGAGCAACGCTTGCAAATCATTGAATTTTATTACCAAAATCAGTGTTCGGTTCGAAATGTTCAAATGTGACAAATTTTGTTCAGCGATGAGGCTCATTTCTGGTTGAATGGCTACGTAAATAAGCAAAATTGCCGCATTTGGAGTGAAGAGCAACCAGTAGCCGTTCAAGAACTGCCCATGCATCCCCAAAAATGCACTGTTTGGTGTGGTTTGTACGCTGGTGGAATCATTGGACCGTATTTTTTCAAAGATGCTGTTGGACGCAACGTTACGGTGAATGGCGATCGCTATCGTTCGATGCTAACAAACTTTTTGTTGCCAAAAATGGAACAACTGAACTTGGTTGACATGTGGTTTCAACAAGATGGCGCTACATGCCACACAGCTCGCGATTCTATGGCCATTTTGAGGGAAAACTTCGGAGAACAATTCATCTCAAGAAATGGACCGGTAAGTTGGCCACCAAGATCATGCGATTTGACGCCTTTAGACTATTTTTTGTGGGGCTACGTCAAGTCTAAAGTCTACAGAAATAAGCCAGCAACTATTCCAGCTTTGGAAGACAACATTTCCGAAGAAATTCGGGCTATTCCGGCCGAAATGCTCGAAAAAGTTGCCCAAAATTGGACTTTCCGAATGGACCACCTAAGACGCAGCCGCGGTCAACATTTAAATGAAATTATCTTCAAAAAGTAAATGTCATGGACCAATCTAACGTTTCAAATAAAGAACCGATGAGATTTTGCAAATTTTATGCGTTTTATTTAAAAAAAAAGTTCTCAAGCTCTTAAAAAATCACTCGTTACAAGTGTATTAGTGTTTTTTTATTTTACATTGTAAAAGTTTTTGATATTTATTTTTGGCTGATGGGATTTTAATTTTTTATTTATTTGGAAAAATATAAAGGAACTATAAATGGGTGTGTCTTAAAATAAAAACTACAATCGTAATAAATATAAAACTTAATGCACAAATTTTAAGAAATTAAAGCGATTAATAATTATGGTTAAACTTTCGAGTTAAAATAAGGCAAAAGTATAAAGGACCTACCTTAGAAACAATTATACTGTTACGACAACGTAGAGGTTACCAACTGGGTTATGGTAAATTGTAACAGAACTTAATTTAGCGTTTAAAGCTGCATGAGAGTGTGGCGTAATGAACAGCAGCTCGAACTCTAAATACAAATTGTAGTAGCTGGCGTTTGTATAATAAAATTGTTTTGTAACGATTTTGAAGCACTTGAAATTCTTTTAATATTTATTTTTTTTTTTTTTTAACTTTTAACACTAAATTTAAAAGAAAAAAATTTTAGGTATATAATTTTAATTTTTTTTTTTATTATAAAACAGCCCACATAAATTTTTTTTTTTTTTTTTTTGTACAAAAATTCTTAAAAACACGCAAATTTTTCTTTAATTTATTTAAAATAAACAGCAACGAGAAAATATAAATGCTTTTTTACGAATTCAAAACAGGTTTTTTCTGTTCTGCAAAATTTCTCATCAATAACAAACAACACACATGTGTGACGTTTGATGATGAGAAACGTTACAGCAATAATGATAACGACGACGACGACGATGATGATGATGATGTTGAGTTAATAATTATGTAAAGAAGAAGAAGAAGACCACGACAACAATTACTCTCACGATAAAAATATAAAAAATAAAAAAATTACATATAAACATTACAGCGCAAAGAAACACGGCAACCTTACAGTATCACCATAAGGAATAAAGCAGAAAACAGCAACAACACAGCAACGACAAAATATTATAAATAAAACAAATTGAGTAAAAACCACAAAACATACAAATACAAAAAAAAAGAAAAGAAAAATGCAAAGTTGAGCAAAAAAAAATTCCCTTTATGCTCTCAGCAGCAAACTCAGCGAAAAAATTGCATGTGAGAATAATATTAAAATATCACAACAACAAAAAAAAAGAAAGAAATCCTTCAGCAAAACGAAAGAAAAAAATGAGCAAAATGAATTTAAGACATGTAATAAAAGTATGTAAAATATATGTACACACAGCCATGTACTACATATATACATACATATGTACATACATATTTATGTAAGTAAGCAAGCGAAAAAAATAAACTCACGGGGCAAAATAATAAAAAAAAAAAAAAAGTTGAGAAGGAAGCCCCATCATATGCTCACACGAAGAGTTTATGATGATGATGGTGAGAAAAGGGCTCTTTTTTTTCTTACATGTGGGTGAGTTATGTACGAGGGCAATTTGAAATTGTTTGTTGAAATTGAAATTGTTCGTCAAAACGGTGTTTTGTTTCTCCATAGAAAGAGATGACCTCCTAAGGGTAAAAAGTAAATTTTACAGGAGAGCCGTTTTTTCAAGGATTTTTACGAATGTAAATGCTGTTAGCTGTTACGAATACAAATAAAGAAATCTTAGCTTTCATTGCCAACTGAAGGTTGGCTGAAACAACAACAAATAGGTATAAGGTGGTAGATATTAAAGCAAAAATATTAAACAAGAGGGAAGAGCTTTAGGTAGTGGTAGACTTCGTGTTCTCACCAACTGACGATTGATGATTGAATACAGTTTTTCTCGTATTCCTTTATCTGAGTTTGGTTGGTTACTACCCAAAGAAGATAGATACGAAGACTGCTGATGACGGACGTAGCTGTTTGGAAAATGTTCATTCCGCTCAGCTGGTGTCTAAAAATTAAATTAAATTATTCTTTCTTAGAGAGAACAAAACGAACTTAAGCTTGATTTCAAATTTCATCTGTTGTATGAAAAAATTTTCATTTTTTCCCCGGTACTCAAATTACACACTGAAAAAAATTATTTTTCGATCTTAGGAACACTACTTCCATAGTCACGTGCTACAACCAACCTTTAATCTTGTCGTTAGTGATTTCTGTCGACTGGTAACTGTTGGCCTTCTTTCTCATCACGCAGTATCTAGTAATTGCTAACATTTGTTGAAGACTCAGGTCGCCCATGGCATCCACATTTAACAAGCTTCTACCAGTGGTCCTAAAACGTATGCTAGCCAGTGCCGAACACTCACACACAATGTGCACTTTCGTGTCAGCCTCATTTCTTACTAAATTGTACCCCAATTAAAAAAAAAAAATTTTTAAAACGGTTCATTGAAAAAGCTCGAAGATTTCAAAAAATTTCGAAAAATTTTATGATTTTTTTCTGTATTCAACTTACATGCAGAAAAACCAAATCTCGCTTCGGCGAGGTCCGGGATAACTCCCATTCGATTCTCCAGTAAATTTTACCCCAATTTAAAAATAAAAATTCGGTCAACCTACCGTTAGGTCGCTTTCTTTGTTCTCCCCGGGGGCACTAACTTTATATGGGGGCACCAGACTTCTGGGATTGCTGGAACATGAATCTGGAAGAACAGGTCTGTTTAAAGGTCTCTCGAAGACCGACTAGTGTCCGAACGATTGGTATTACAGGTACCGTCCGTCTCTGTGACCGGTTACTGGTAAGTTCCTTTCGAACTACACTGTATCTGTGGTTACGACCAGCATTGTGGGGATGATGCAAAGCCGGTCAATGTGCTGTTACATAATCAACGGAAGACACCAATTGGTGTCAGGAGTTAGATGCCCTCCGATCCCTTAAGGAAGGCGAAAAACATAGTCCAACAATTGCAATGTTATAATGATTGCTACTTCCTTACTAAGCCAGCGCTAGTCGACTCAGTGGTAAGACTAATGTCAGGTTAAAGCCGACACGACCATGTCCTGTGCGACGGTCACAAATAGTCACCCTTTAGGTTCGATACATGTAGTCCTGCCTCTTTCTAGTTGGTTTTTTTTTAAGATTTTTCAAGGCCCTCAAAATAACCGTTTGTTTCCATGATGACCGTTTTGTTCAACCCAAATCCCTTACCACCCAGAAATTTCTTCCAATTTGGAAACAGTAAATAGTTCCAAGGGGATAAAGCTAGAGAGTATGCCGTTTGGGATTGCCTAATTTATGAATTTTTTCAATAGTGACTAAAAACTATATGCACCAGCGCATTGCCTTGATGGAACAGCACATTTTTCCTTCCTAGAAGAGAACGCTTTTGTTTTAAATTGTTCTTGATTTTGTTCAAGATAATAATCGCCGGTAATCGATTTCAACTTTTTAAAGTAATCGAGGTGAATGACAGCGTGTGCATGCCTACAAACTGTAACTACGACATTGTTGGCCGACAGTCCTAATTTGGCCTCCGCTTCCTTCACCACCCATAGAATTTCACACCTCTGACGGTTCTTTGGTGTGTTGTAAATAATGGATTTATGGGAGCTGTGTTGAATTTTCACACTGCCCTCGTTTGTATGTAGGTATTTAGATATGCGAGTGTATAAATGGTTGTTGGCATTTAGTATGTGTTTAGTATGCAATAAACAATAATGGTGGCGATGACAAGTAGACAGTCAGCTACCAGTTTTTATGTGGGGGGGTACAAATATAAATGACAGACAACTTTAGAAAAAAAAAGGTTGTAGGTACACACATATGTCAGCAACGCACTTAACGCGTAAGGTAAAAAGTAACAAACAAACAAAAAAATTATTAACCAACAACGAGCTGTAATCGTCGTCAAGTCAAAAGCTGACATAGAGACAGCCAGCCAGCCAGCCAGCCAACTGCTAGACATTTTTAAAGTTGCAAATACAAACACCTAACAACAACAGCAAAAAAAAACGGTACTATTTACCAGTAAAAAAAAGCATTCAAGCAAAATTCAAATAATTTAAAAATACGTTGTGGCAAATTGGCGTTTTTAGGGAGAACTGATATTTGCAAATTCATATAAATAGGATTATCTTAATTGAAACTTTAATTATAAATGTTGCTGACTTTTGTTTATCAGCTTAAAACTGTGACTTGGAAGTATAACAAATATAAAAAATAGGCAATTCGGTCCAACTGTCAATCAGTTGTGGCGTTATCATTGCACATCATTTCCTTTTTAGGGTTTAGTACCTAAAAAGTGCCAACGGGACCGTTGTCAGGCCATCTGTGTCACTTGACAGTAAGAGGTAAACAGACACTTATTGATAACATAAAAACTTAAGAAACTTAATAAAATTAAAGTTTAAAAATAAAACAAACAAAATATGAAATAATAACTTATTGCAAGCAATTGAGTTGCATACCTTTAGGATGAATATAAAATAAGGCACGTGGGCTATTACAGATTTATAAAACCACTAGCTGTGCTCACAGACGTTGTGTGCGTTCTGACAATATTTTATTCGGTTTTGCTTTGAAAGTAATCAACAGCAAATTTTAAGACTCTTTAAGTTTTTACTTTTTATAAAGGTACCCATGCCTGGATAAAATTAAAAAATTTATAAAAAATTCTAAAAATTATTGTTAAGCTCTGTAAAAGGTGTTTAAAATATTTTAGTAACAATGCAATATCACAAAGTAAAAAATACAAATCATATACAAATTTTATTCAATTGGCTCTTCGGCAGTAAGTAATTCTTATTTTGTCATCATTTTCAAACAGCGCCATCTGTTGCCCAACCGTGTTTAAAATATCCCGCTTTCAAAAATAAAAGATGCCTTAAAGTATGCAGTACCTTTAAATCGGTAAAAGAAAATCGGCGTATTTTCACTGCTTTCTCCACTTTGTTTTGGAAATAAAATATTTGTGCGGAAAAAGGTATTCTATACTGGACTCAGGACACTAAGGTATCTCCTCACAAAATTTTATTAAAATCCATTCAGTAGTTTTTAGGTGATGCGAATACAAAGAGACAGGCAGACAGGAAATGAGTTACTGTTTTATTACATGTATAGATTAATTTTATAGACAACGTCTGGCGCGAGAATATCTTTCAGGCGACCTAAACGTAGACGTAGAAATTGGTATGAGTCCATTCCCTTTTCTCGGTTTAGTTTTAAGTTGATTTACTTTCATTTTTTGTGTTTCCCGTTGGCGTTGTAGTATGAAAACTAAATAAAAACGACAATTTGGCATCACCGTTGGCGTTAACGACATTCGTCGTGACTATATATCGGTATTCTCTATTTTGAAACGAATATAGAAACGACAATCAAACATTCGTTTTCTGTCGTCATCATTGTAGGCAACGAAATTCAAACGACTAGAAGAAAAAAATTTCAAAATGAAAAAAAGTACATCAAGGCAGTCCGACATTTTAGTTTCTTAATTGGAAAAACATCCCGCTTATGCTAAGGGTTTTCGAAAGGGCATAAAACCCTAAAATTTAGTAATTTTTTAAGCGAAACTGCCGATAAATTAAATCTGTTTGGACCTTCAGTTCTGGATGGAGAAGGTTGGTATAAAGTAAGTAAAACTAAATTTTTTTTTTATTAAAATAAATCAACATAAAAAGGAAACTTTGAATTCAGAGCAACAGAGGAAGGCTGTTATAAACAGATGCACTTGTCACCATTGAAGAAAGCGGTGTCAAACCAATTAAAATTTGAAAAACATTATTAACCTGAAAGGAAACCTTGTGGTATTCGCCGACGAGAAGAAGTTGGATCACTACTAATTGAGTTTCTTATTTAGAATCTGGGATGGCAAAGATGTTCACGTTCTGTCGTAACATCTGTCCGATGTATATTTATGTTCATTATGTCATCACCATCACTTGAACTTGAAAAATAAAATTCAATACTCGCCATATTTGGTTAAAACTTACAAAGAAATAAAAAACTTTTCAGAAATTTACAAAAATGTCATAAATTATAACACAAAAAATTGCAGTGCTGCCACACTTTATTAATTTTTCTTTTCGTTTTCGATAACTTTTCGTTTTCATCGTTTTAATATACCTATTTCAAGAACACGAATATAGAAACGAAACGACGATAAAAACGACAACGCCATAGAAACGACTATTACAATTAAAACCACAACGGGAATAGGGCTGAATGTTTAATTAATTAAGAAGATTCCTTTGGACAATTTCGTCGAAATTCAAGAAGTTGTCTGCTTTCAATGGCTGTCAACAGCAATGACACATCCAGCTAAATATTTTGCAGTAGTTGACAACACTAACATCCAACAATAAATACAAATATTCCTACTGGAACCTATTATAAAACGAACATGAGTGGGAAGAGTGAGGGAGAAATAAATGTCAGGTAAGAACAAGATTTAATTGGAATTCTTGAGTAAAATGATCAAAATAAAACGCGAACTTGAAATTTGTTGTAATAAAACGCAAATAACAATAAACCATTAAACCTCCGTCTAGTGGGAAAAACAATAAAAATGAAATGGAAAAAGCAACAAAACAAAAGTAGACATACTTAGATAGATAGACTTTTTACAAGCAGACAAGGAAGTAGTAAAATTATGATGTTGTTGCGGTTCACTATTTTCATTACAGAACCTAAGCAATAACAATAACAACAACGAATGTAATGTAATGTGATGTGAGAGCGATATTAGTGAGAAGTAAGAAAGTTGTTGTTAACGGAAGAACCAAACTTGGAAATAAGTAGCAAGCAACAACAACAACTACTTAGTGTAGGTATAATAAAATATCGCTATCGTCAAAATTAGTTGGTGATGACGAAAACGTTGTTACCATGTTTAAGCCACAAAAGTAAAGAAGAAGAAAAACATTAAAGCGTAAAGTGAAGAGAAAATAATAAAGAACACAAACACACACACTTGCTTAATATTGTCAAAAAAAAATATTTCAATTCGAATCAAAAAAATAAAAATATAGAAAAACCGGTAGAAAATACGAAAAATAAAATAAAAACATAAAAATAAAATATAAAAAAATAAAAAAAAAATATTATAAAAGAGGAGAAGAAATAATAATAGGAACCTCTTATTTTTCTTATTGCTTCTACTGTAACAAAACACACACTCGCATGCATTCATACATATACATACTACATATGTATGTAAGTATACACATACGATGTCGTTGCCTTCTTCTTCTTCTTTTTAGTTTCTTTGGACTGACTGACTAACTGACTGAGCGAGTGTGAAAAAAAAGGCGAAGAAGTAAAATCAACGAAAGCGAAATTTTTATTTTAGAATTTTTTTATTCCTTTTTTATAAATAAAAAAAATAACTATAGAAATAAAAGAATTCCCCCATATAAAAATATTTTGCTACACATGTTTATGTTGTTTAGAAAAAGTAAAAAAAAAAAAACAAAAAAAAAGCATAACAACGACCAAAGTCTAGCAGGTTTTCTTTCTCTGCTAACAATCGCCGGTGAAAGAAGTCAAAGGAAAATCTTAATGTTTGTTTGATGCAAAAGAAACTTTCAACATTGAAAACGAAAAACACCTGCCACTAAAATATCATTGCAGTATTTAGATTTATGTCAGTTGTGATGAGTAATTATTAAACATAATTTATTGCCTATCTTAAGGCGTTACTTAGGAATGTTAAGTAGTTTTATATTTTTTACTAGTTGTGCCCACACACGTTGTTAAATTTTGCTTTGAAAGTAATCCACACCAAATTTTAAGACTCTTACGTATTTACTTTATATAAAGGTACCCATCGCTGAATAAAATTCTAAGTTATATAAAATTCTAAAAATTATTGTAAAGCTCTGTAAAAGCCAGACAGGAAAAAGAGTTACTAATTATTTTAAAAGAGCGCCATCTGTTGCGAAACATTGCTTAAAATATACTGCGTTTAACAAAAAAAAGGTGGCTTAAAGTAAAATTGGTAAGCACAAAAAAATCGGCGTACTTTTACTGCTTTTTTCCAGCTTCTCTTGGAAAAAAGACAGTTTTGCGCAAAAAAGTATACTATATTGGGATCAGGATACTAAGGTACCTCCTCAAAAAATATTGTTAAAATCTATTCAGTAGTTTTTACATGATGCGAACACAAAAAAAGAAAGACAGACAGACAGACGACAGGAAATGAGTTACTATCTATATATACATAATAAAATGGTAACTCATTTCCGTCTGTCTGTCTGCTTTTATTTTGCGTTCGCATCACGTAAAAACTATTGGATGGATTTTAACAAAATTTTGTGAGAAGGTACCTTAGTATCCCGATCCCAATATAGGATACTTTTTTCCGCAAAAATATCTTATTTCCAAGAGAAAGTGGAGAAAAACCAGTGAAAGACGCAATTTCCGGTTTAAGAGTACTAAAATTTTTGGTTTAAAACTGGGATATTTTCAACACGGTTATATCTTCAACACACCTTTTTATTTTTGAAAATAAGATATTTTGAAAACTATTGCGCAACAGATGGCGCCAGTTGAATAAAATTTATATTTGATTTGTATTTTTACTTTGTGGAATTACACTGTTATTAAAATATTTTAAACACCTCATACAGAGGTTTACAATAATTTTTATAATTTTTACAATTTTATCCAGGGATGGGTACCTTTATATAAAGCAAATACATAAACCATAGCTGGAGCACTATAAAAGTAAGAGTCTTTTAATTAGTGTGGAATACTTTCAAAGCAAAGTCGAGCAAAATATTGTCAGGACGCCCACGACGTGGCGGGCACAGCTAGCTTTATTATATGTATATATAAGTAGTTTTATACTTTGAATTTGTTCTTATTGCTCTTAAGCAAGCACTACTTATATCAATTCTAGCCAATAACTATAGTAAACATTTCGGTCCTAAAATTTGAAGCCTACCTTTAGGCTTTAACAATGAACTTGGCTGCTGAATGAAGGTTGCATTTTTGTAATATATCAACTTTATAATATAGTTAGGGTCTCTTTCTCTACTCTATATGAATTTGAGTTTAACAGAATTTCTATAAATAGCAGCTACATTAACAAGGCCTAGCGAAATAACAGATTTCTGGCTAGTAACTACCCACTGTACGTTATTTATCTGTACACTAATAGGACGTTGGGTAGCATTGCACTTACTTTTATTGCAAACTGAAAGAAATCTGCATGATTTTCTTTTGTTTAACGACGTAACGGTAACTGATCGATGTGTGCAATTATTGGTGAGTCTCTCCCGGGCAGTAACGCGGTGGCGGTGGCTATGGCTTGAACACATATCGTGAGAGGGAAATTCGCATCCAATGCAGAAGAAACTGTTGATGCATTTAAAAATCATGTCTTAATGGTATACCAAGCGAAAGGGTTAAAATGCCTTTCAAATTTTTTCGAAAATGAGAACTACTATTGTTTGATTATAAGGTTCACCAGACAGAAAAAATTGTTTGCGCCAATTAAAGGTTTTAATTAGTTTTAAATTCATCAATTAATTTTATTTTATTAATTCGATTAAATATTTGTTTAAAACAGAACAAAAAAAAATCCTAATTAAACAAATAATTGAATCAATTAATTACTTGATTAAATTTTAATCTGAAACCAATTAAAGCCTTTAATTGGTGAAAATATTTTTTTTTTTCATATTAAATAATATGTGTACCTAAAAAAATCTATTTATTTTAACGACTTTGAAGCCGTAATTTATATATGTATAATATTAGCAGTGCCGACGATGTCGTCAGCGTCCTGACAATATTTTGTTCAATGTAAATCCACACCAAATCTTAAGACTCTTACTATTATAGTATTAATCACAATGGACCATCCGGGTCTCCGAGTGGATGTGCCATTTCTGGCACAACCCTTCTTAACCTTTACTTTTATAGTGCCGCAGATATATAATTACTTTGTAAAGAGGTACCCGTCCCTGGGTAATTACTTAGGATTTTGCAACATTAGTTTTAAATAAAATTCCATTATTGTAGAATTCTGTAGATATAATAAAAATTTCCAGTTATTTATATTAACTGTGCTACTTCCTTTAGAAAGAGACAGTAGTAGATAAGACAGATGGTTAGTGTGATAGTAAAGCTTCGCTTATGGCAACACTGCAATTGCACGTTGTAATTATTTTTAGAACAGTGTTGCAAGCGCGAATTAACTTGAAGTTAGCATAGCCAATTTATAATTATTTTACTTTGACGGTGATTTAGTGCTATGTGGTAATACCGGCGAAGGAGGACGCTGTGTTATGCATTATTATAAAGAGAAATAAATACATATCAGAAAAATTGATGTTGACATGGTTGAGTATTGACCTCGTGACCATTGCATAGTAGTCAACGTGCTTACCACTTAAGCTACAGCATCCGTTTAAAAAAATAAAAGGTGCTGCCAAGTCTTTTATATTAATAAAATTGTGTACATTCGTGTTTATATCTTGGAAATGATATATATTTACTGGGAAAAATATTTCTTATATTTGAACCGAGGTAAGAAATCCAGTAGTTTTTACATGGTGTGGCCAAAAACAGGCAGGCAGAGAGAGAGACAGACAGGCACAATAATTCCATCAACAGAATTTTCAGAAAATATTTTTTGTACAGACACGGTCCGTGTTACTGTTTTATTATATGTATAAATTAGCTATTAATATAATTATAAAAAAAATTATATTAGCTGCAAATGAATTATTTTTAGGATCGAGTTCGTATTTCGAATTCTCCACAGAATTAAATAAATTTTTTTAAATTAGATGAATAGTTAGTTTTTGAAGAAACCGATAGAATTTAATATTAACCACTAGGAGATTTCCGGATCGCTACATTTAATAAATATAGCTCGAGAAACGAATATTTGCTGTTAACGTTAAAAAAATATATTTTATCTGTACATATCACTAGGGCGTTGCTACGTTGCTAGACTTTAAATAAAATGTTATCGAAACAATTTGTTTGAATATTTCTTTAGAATTCTACATGAATCATGATGATGATGATGATTTTTCGTCTCTTTTGATCTTAATAATTAAAAATCCAAAAACTTAAAAATTATGAAACAGAGTTGAGGCTTTATCTGTTTTAAATAAAGCATAATTTTGGGATAAAACTTATCGCCTTTTTTTAAACTATTTTCGTGCTAATAAACCATTATTTTTGCGTAAAAACATCACCACAGCAAATAACAGAGGCTTGATAAATACAATGGAAAATCTGCACTATCATTTTCAATGGTGAAAAATGGTTAACTGAATTTCGTTCCATTTACACTAGTAGAAGTGACGTCAAAATGATTAGAACGTCGATTAGAACGAAACTGACGACTTCTAGAATTGCGAATAAAATCCATGGATGATATTAGACGACTAGAGAACAAAGATGATTTAGATTGTGTTGAGGCAATATTCGAAAGACCGATATTGCCTATACTCGACGATAAGCTCAACCCGGTGACCAATGCAATGATTGTTTCGCGACATCCAAAGGATTTTCCCCTTAAGACAATACATGCAAGACGGTTCTAATGACCAACAAGATCTTGGCCAATTGACATCCACGTTCAACCACCTAAATAAACAAAAGCGATCTCGGGCAAAAATCCTTAAATTCGACTACGAACTGTTACTTCATCCTGCATAGACTCTAGATATAGACATCTGTCACTATTGCTTGTTTTCAAACCTAAGATATGAAACGTTGAAAGAAATGCCGAGCCGTGATAAAACGTTTTATTTGGATTGAAAAAAGATAAATATCGAGCTTAAGTCATGACCAACTTTAACATGGAAAAAGAAAAATGCCGACGAAAATATCGTTGCAGTAATTTGATGTATTTCAGCTGTAGCGATTATTAAATTCAAATTATTGCCTATCTTAAGGCGTTGTTTTTTTGCTACTGTAAATTAAGAATGTTAAGTAATTTTATATTTTAATACCCATATTTATAAAGTCTAAAATATATTAGAAATTTATTTTATGTTCTAAAATACATTTCAAATAAGTTTTATTTATTCTGAATATGGGCTTAAATGTTCTCATTAGTCTTAAACATAAACACGGCTTATATCAATTCTAGCCAATATCTGCAGTATACATTTCGGCTTTAAAATTTGAAGCCTAGTTTTAGGCGTTAAGAATTTACTTAACTTGTAAAAGTTGCAGTTTTGTAACATATCACATATGTGATAGCTAACTAAGGGCTCTTTATTTAAGGAAATAAATTTGAGTTTAACAGAATTTTTTGAAATAGCAGCTAGATTAAATAAGATTAAGCTTTTCAATGTTTTTTTTAGGAATTTTCTTCCTCTTTAACGCATAGCAAGCCGTAATGAATAGCTTGATAGCCGTGAGAAAACGTCTTATTTGGATTGAATAAAAAAGACAAATACCGAGTGAAAGATGTGATAAATTTTTTTCCTAAATAATGTACCATGTGTTTCTCTCCCTCGAAAATAGACGTTGAAATGATTAGGGCTTTCAAGAACATTAAGCACGGACGAAACAATGTCACAAATCTCTAATAAATTAAACTCAACAGGAAAAAAAGGCACAAATTGGCCACTCCATAGTTCTAATTTGAATCCTATAGGCTTTTTATTACGGGTTATGCCTTTTTATTATGAAGCATATGTCAATAGTCCGACTTTTGTGGCGCAGTTGCAGTGATCACGAAGTCTATATGCTGAGCAGTCATAAGAAATTTTCTGAACGTTTAAATGATTGTCTTTATAGATGACATTATGATTGAGATATAATTCCTTAAAATCAATTACAATTGTTTAAATACAGGCCTGCTGCCTTCAGCCCATCATTTGCACGTGATATTATGCTCTTATGCTTTTATTTTTAAAGACATCACATCACATACAGTACCTTTCATACTTTTAAAGTAATTTTATTATTTTTGAACGAGACCAGTTTGATTAATTATTCCCTTGCCATGCCATTGTGATTCTCTTCAAACTGCTAATCCTAAGTTCCTTCATTTACGTTCAGTCACCCCTTTGCCACTTGATTTCTCTCAAATAATACATTTTCTCAAGATCCTCAAGGTAGGCAGACGTTTGTTTTATTGATGACCTCTCTTAATTCGCCCGAAATTTTATACCGACAAACTATTTCTTTAGGTATAATACCTGCAAAATACTCGCCGCAAGTGGCTAAATGTATGTAATATGATGGATAAAGTATATAAGACACCACACGCATCCAATAACCATGTTGGCATTCTTTAGTTAAAGCGCAATTGGTGAAGTCCACTGTTTTAACTATTCTTTCTTAAGCGTTGTTGTGTGATATATCCTTATTTGTCTACAAATACGGAATCATCGCAAAGACTTCTTCGGATTCAGGTTGAACATCGACAGTTACTCATTTGAAGTGGCCACAATGTTACGCTTATGGTGGAATGTGAGTAACCCGTTACTTATCGCAACAATAGACTATCCATGTCAATATATTTATGTAAAATATTATATCCCCGGTCAGTTAAAATATCTGCATCTTCAGCCATTCTATTTTACGAGTTGTTAATATAATGCCATCGTTTTATTTATGATTTCTGGTGATAAATAAATAGATTTTAAAGGCTTTTTCTAAATTGAATTTTTCTTTTTATGAGTTTTTTATTGTCTTTTAGTAATCGTTAAAAGCAAAAATCATTTAAATTTCAAAGATGCAAAATAAAGTAATACAAATTAGAGTTGTGTCTTCATGTAACTGCAAGAGTAATAATAAAAAGAAAAGTAAAACTAAAGGTTGCCACATTTTCTCTGCGACATCTGGCGTGCCGACCTTTGTTTTTGGGAAACCTAAACATTCCACCTGCTTGCTGCTACGATCGCAAGAAAAATTTGTAGGGCAGAGCCACCCCCATATTGTTTATCGAGGCTTTCACTGATTTCGGTTATTTTTCCTCGCAAAATTTTTCATCACAGGAAAATCAAGTTCCAATTTTCGTACAGTAAATACTATTGTGTTAATTTATTATTAAGTGTAACTATGGTTTTGTCCCTTTTAATTTTTACAAAATGTTTGTGTTGCATTAGTTTATACTTAAAAAAAAATTAAGAAATAAAGCCTACTTTTAGGATAAAATTTAACAATTAAATTAAAAAAACGCCTCAAATATTAAATTTAATCTTTAACAAATATTTTCAAGCAATATTTTTAGGATTTTTACTTTGTTCAAAAATATTGCCTATTTTTAGGATCAAATTTAAAAATTATATTAAAAAAATTGGTTCAAGATTTTAATTTAATCTTTACAATATGTTGTCAAGAAATATTTCCAGGATTTTAATTTGTTTCAAAAATGTTGTCTATTTTTAGGTTTAAATTTATAAATTAAATTGAAAAAAAAAACGATTAAGCAACAGTTTAAGGCTTTATACATTTTTCAAGAAATAAAGACTACTTTTAGGATTAAATTCAAAAAATAAAAAATATATCGTTTATTAAATATTAATTTTAATTAAATCTTTAGCAAATGTTATCAAATAATTTTTTTAATCCTTTCAATTCGTTCAAAAGTATTGTATACCTTTAGGATCAAAATAAAAAATAATTTTAAAACGTTTCAAGATTTTAATTTAAAATTTACAAAATATTTTCAATATTTTTAGGATTTTTTAACTCTGTTCAAAAATATTGCCTATTTTTAGGATCAAGTTTAAAATCTTTACAATATTGTCATGTCATGGCAATATTTTTAGGATTTTAAATTCTTTTACATAATGTTGTTTTTTTTTAAGAAACGCTTATTCAATAGTTTAAGGTTTTAAAAATTTCTCAAGAAATAAAGCCTTCTTTTAGGATCAAATTTAAAAAATAAATAGAAAAATATCGTTTATTAAATATTAATTTTAATTAAATATTCACCACATGTTTTCAAAAAATATTTTTAGGTTTTTCAATTCGTTATAAAGTATTGCATACTTTAGGATTAAAATAAAAAATAAATTTAAAACGTTTCAAGATTTTAATTTAAAATTTACAAAAATATTGCCTATTTTTAGGATCAAGTTTAAAATCTTTACAATATGTTGTAAAGCAACATTTTTAGAACTTTTATTTCTTTCAAAAATGTTGTCTATTTTTAGGATTACATTTAAAAATCAATTAAAAAACGCTTAAGCAATAGTTTAAGGCTTTAAAAATGTTTCAAGAAATAAAGCCTTCTTTTACGATCAAATTGAAAAAATAGATAGAAAAATATCGTTTATTAAATATAAATTTTTAGCAAATGTTTTCAAACTTTATATTTTTAGGCTTTTCAATTCGTTCAAAAGTAGTGCATACATTTAGGATCGAAATAAAAATAAATTTAAAAAACACGTTTCAAAATTTTAATTTAAAAATTACAAAATATTTTCAATATTTTTAGGTTTTTTGAACTCAAAAATATTGCCTATTTTTAGGATCAAATTTTAAAATTTTTTTTTAACATATAACAAAGTGTTTAAAGATTTTAATTAAATTTAAAAAAAAAACTCAATTGTGATTGACAAAAACAGTTTTGATGGCAGGTGGTACTAGGAAATATATGATAGTTTTTTTTTAATATTCTTTTAAGAAAACAGAACAGAACTTAAAATACAAATAAGAATTAGTTAGAACACAGAATTATATTTAAGTTTATTTCTTTTCGTTTTTCAATCAAATTCCATCAAACATATGGCAGGCAGTCCAAGTTACAATAGAGGAAAAATGGGCGAAAACCAAGTGTTGGTTTTTTTTAGCAAAAACTGTATAAGAATAGCAACAACAAACCAAAAAAATTGCTTAAAACTTTTTTTCTTCCACAATAATGATAAGAACACACAGACAAAGACTGTAAGAAAACACTGAGGATTAGCAGCAGCAAGATTTTCTGCCTGCTTATTCTTATTAAACAACACTTTTTTTAGATTTTCTTTAACATTTAAGATATTTTATTTAGAAAAAAAAGTTTAAAATTATTAACATATTACATTAAGGTAGATAGTGGAATTTTAAATAAAAAGCACTTGGAAAAACACACACACACAAATACACACGTTCACGAATCAAATAAACGGGTATAAGGACCGATAATGAACACAGCGCTTACGATAAATTTTGGACGTTTTTAAGAGGAAGCGTTTTTGGAACCGTTTAGTTTGTCTTTGCAGTTTTAAAGGAAATTTTCTTATAGGAATCTTGGCTTTTTTTTGAAGTTTAAATAATTTCTTTTAATCAAGACGTTCGTAAGACGTTTTTTGAATTATTTGCACATTATATATTTATTTATTTTGTGTATTTATTATTTCGTTATGCATGTATGTATGTACGTATATTGATTGGCATGTATGTTAGTATTAAAATATGTGATTTTTTTCTCATTTAAAAAGAATTCTAGCGAGCGAGAGAGGAGCTAGTATATTTATTATTGAGACACGGCCGTAACGACAACGACTAACGATGAACGATGATGATGAACAGAATTACAAATAAAAGATGATGCAAAAAGGCGACCAGGCAATGACTACAATGACGACGATTAGCAAAAAAAAAAAAGAAATACAAGGAAAAAAATATAACAGAAAAAATATTATAAAGAAGAAAAAAATCAACTACACAAACAACAACAACAACATCAGTCAGTCAGTAAGCAAGCAAGCCAGCCAGCAAGCAAGCAAGCAAACCATCCAACAAGCCAAGCCAGCCAGCCAAGGCAATGCCAACCAGCCAGCAAGCAAAGCCAGCAGTTAGAGTCAAGGAGCAGTCAAAAGCAATATCTCTTTGCCATACACACACAAACACACTCATTTTAACCAAGCATTCATGTGTTTGTGTTCATGTGCAAGTGGAATTATAAAAAAAATTTGAGGAGCGGCGTTAAGAAACGTAAGAAAAAAATCCGAGAAAAAATATATACAACAACAAATGTGGAAAAAAAATTCGCAGCGAAAAAAATGTTCAAGAGAACATACTACAACAACAACGACTTGGGTTGGGAAAAAAAAGTACTAGTGGAAATAAATTTTTTTCGTTCTGTTCATCTACAACAACCACAAAGGAGAACTAGCAGCCATTGGAGTAGTAGTGGTAGTAGTAGTAGTGTAACAAGAAGAAGCAGCAAAATAAGGAAGAAAAAAAATCAAGTAAAAGTCGTTAAGCAGAAAAAAAATTCACATTGGGGACATACAGTGGGCCAGCAGCGAGAAAGAAAAACAAAAAAAAAACAAAGTGCAGAAAAAAATGCAGAGAAAAAAAATCGAAAAAAGGAACAAAACAAATCAAACAAGGCATCAAGTTTTCAGGTCTCTAAAGGAATGGAATCGTAAAAGGGTTTTTTTAATACATAATTCGTGAAATGTAATTAGAGGGAAAAAAGTTAAATGACGATTTCTTGAACATGTACTATTGATATACCCTGTGAAAATAGCAAGTATTCCATGATCCGTTGAAAATGTTATCCATAATTGACCAGGAGTACTCCAAACATAATCCAAATGTATGATGCAAGAATGATCCATATATTACTATGTCTAAGGAGGTTTACCATATAATCTAGCATTTCTTAACAGTGGAGTTCATCAAACTCCTTTGTATGATTATATAGAATACTCATGACTAGATTTAAAACTTTAAAAGACGAGCTTTTGTTGTAAAAGAATAATTTGTTTTTTTTTTGAACAATACTCAGAAAATGACTTCTTATCGTGCAATGTATAGTGGCGGAACTAGAAAATTTGGTTATGGGAAGAAGGATAGAGGGAATAGCGTTGGTGCACATTTGACTTAAACTTCTTACGTTGAAGTTGGCAGGAAAGCCATCCGCAGGGTGTTTATTTCACATCGGGCAAAAAACGAATTTTCCCTAAAATGCGTATTGCGATTTACTAACAAATCGACCACAAATAAGAAGCGCGTTGTACGCAAATGAAAAATGTGAGGTACATGTTCCCTGATTTCACTAAAGCACATTCCATTGTAGTATCGATAAAACAGGGAAACACATCTAACATCGCGTCGAGGCTCCAGTGAATCGATAGACTTGGATACCCTACTGCCACGGTTAAGCTTCTTCGACCTCTCCTACACGCGATCGAGTAGCCCCACAATAGATTTTGTTAAGCGGGTCCATACGTGAGAGTTGGATTCCATATTAGGCCAGATATAGATGATATAAATAGTAAGATCAGATGAAGTAACGTATTTTTTACGACATTTCAAAACACCGAGACTTTTGAGAGCTTCTTTCGAAACTTGAGAAATGCGTTTATTCTATCGCACTGGATTTTCATGCCAAAAGCATAAAGAGCTTCTGATTCCTTAATACCTACATCACCGATAACTACAGATGAGGCATCATTTTTGAACGCACTTGTGCGCGTAAGCCTACAACATTAATACTCCGATCTTTCAAATATTACGATGATGGAAGATCAGAGAGAATTCATACATTCGATATCGATTACTATGCTCTCAAATCTTACTTGAAGAAAGTCCATTTTAGAGTCGACTCAACTCTGTTGGAAAGACATGTCATTCACTTTTATATCATACAATTTTGATTCCTGCAAACGGCCAAATTCTAGTTCGGTGCACAACATTAACTCCGGCACACATTAATGGATACGGTCGATATTTTTAACAGATCTCTTGCTACTGCGCACATAGCAAGGAGATCAACAGGTGTAATGCCTTAACGCAATTAGCCTAACGCAATGATATTAACAGTAATATATTACATATTTTGATAATAGTGTTTTATTTTGTCATGGTAATTTCTCTTGGTATCATGGTGACTCTTGAACTGCAACGACTAGACCACATTTTTTAAGGGTTTCTTGATTTTAACGCAAGCTACATGCCAAATACAGTTTAAAACTTTACAAAAGTTTACGAAATTTTGGGAAAAGCAAACCAGCTGAGTGAGTAGTACTTGACATAGATTTTCCAGTGGAGGAAATAATTTTAAGATCATCTTCGATAGCTGTGGCTGTGTCTCCAACGAGACTAAAAAGGACTTTTGATCATTTTACTTTAACAAAACCAATTTATATAATTACACTCTTTTAAAGCCTGCCACTAAAAAGGGGCCAAACAGTAAGAGAGTGCAAGATATTTCAAGAAACTTTATTTAATCCCAAGATAAGGGAGAAAGACGAAAGAGGGTGGCAACAAAAAAAAAGAATAAAAAAAATCTTTAACAAGAAAAAAATTTCAGAACAAAGTATATAAAAATCTGAGAATACAACAACAAATGTTTAAGAAGAACATCCCTTAAATATAACAATACAATAATAAATACAACCATTTGGTTTAAGAAAAAAAAAATATGTGGAAATGGACTAAACTCATATAGAAATTGGGTAGAACATGAAAAAAAAAAACGAAGAAAGAATTCCTTAGGAAACTGCTGCGATGAGGAAAGAGGTGATGGTGATGGTAATGGTGGTGGTGTTGATGTTGGCGATACTACATTGTATTTGTATCATTCATTACACTCGCTCGCTCGCAGTTTCTTTCATGGTTTTCTGCTAAAGAAAGAAAAGAAGAAATAGAAAGGACTGGACAGGACAGGACCATTGTCCAGCAGTCCTTTCAGTGCTGTATATATATATATATATATATATATATGTACATATGTATGTGTTTCCACATAGCCAAATAAACAGAAAATGAGTATGTAAAGCACTTGAGGAAGAGCTTTAAGAGACTCCACATACAACTTCCAAACTCAGAAAAGTAAAAATGTAGCAACAGAGCAAGATGACAAGTTACTCAAGAATATTTTTATTTTCATATTGAAAAAATTGAGTAGAAATCGTTTTAAAAGAATAAAAATTCAAGGAAGAATTATTTGCTCGCTTAAGAAAAATTTTCAGCTTTAAGGCCAAAAGATAAAATGCAATGATTTTTTTTTACAAAAATTGCTGTCAAGTGTTTCATGTCCATCTTCATCGTCATCATCATGGTGGCAAGGCAATTTTTTGAGAATTGATGTTGTATATTGTAAAGGAGGTCGTTCAATTATATAAGATTAACAAAAAGAAATAAATAAATAAATGAAGGAAAAAAAGAGTTTGTGTTGTGTTGGTCATAGGTATGACAAGGTTGGTGTTGGAAAAATGAACTCATTTTAAAAATTAAAAAAAAAAAAAAAAAAAAAACGGTGAAAAAAAAGAAATGTTCACTTGGCCGCACTTTATTAATGACCATTTGGATGTGAATGTGTTACTGTATTGGTGCAATACGAATAAGTCGAATTCCTTTTTTCCAATTGGAAATCATTTACATAACGAGTGTATTGGGTGTGAGATAGATTTTTTTATTTGTTGAATTCTTTTTTTTTTTGCAAACACAGGAATACCCTCCTAATGTCTATGTAATTAACATTTACCGTGGGCTAGATAGAAAAAAAATTTTTTTAATTTATTTTATTCAAATAATGGTGCAAAATTCATTTCTTTTCAAAAATGTTTTGAAAAGTCTACTTCTATTAAGGCCAAAAACCGGAAATTGCAAAAACCAAAATAATTCTAGGTTTAAGCATTAGAGTTCTTAAGACCACAGCACGATGGCGGAAATATTCCTTGTGATTTTTTATATAAAGCCCCAAATTGTGTGAGGCTACTTATACCGAAGAAAGCTAACATGAAAGCGAAATTAAAATGTGGAGATACATTTTAATAGAATCTTTCGACCCTAAACTTTATTAAATGTACAATCCATGCCAATTAGAACAACTTGTAACAATTACAGGGATACTGGATAACTTATTGTAATTTCTACAAATATATATATATATATATATATATATATATATATATATATATATATATATATATATATATATATATATTTACTTTTTTTTTTTTTTTTTTTGTTAAACGTCTCCAAAATAATATAGTTGTTTCTATTTTATTTTAAACACCATACTGTAAATACATACATACATAGGATAAATAATTATTTATTTCTTAATACTTACGACTTTGGGAATAGTTTGTAATTGAAATGTAAATATTTACCTAAAAAGGAATAAAAAGAATATTATATTTTTATTATATTAAATTAAAAATTTAAAAATTAATTTAAAAATAATTTAAATAAATTAACACAAACAACAACATTTTTAAGTTGTTTGTTTTACAAGACCTTTTGAATTTTCTTTACATATACATATGTATGTACATAACAAGACCATTTCTGTACATGAAATATTTTTTTTAAATTTTGTTGCTGGTACAGATAGTAATTGAAATGGAATAGAAAACAGTAATTTTGGTCTCCGTCTATCTGTCTGTTTGTGTTCGCATCACGTAAAAACTAATGGATGCATTTTAATAAAATTGTGTGAGGAGGTATACCTTAGTATCGTGGTTCAAATGTATGATCTTTTTTTTCCGCAAAAATATCTTATTTCCAAGAGAAAATACAAAAAAAGTAATGAAAGTATGCAATTTTACCGATTTAAAGGTATTGCAAAATTGGCAGCACCTTTTATTTTCGTCAGCGGTAAATTTAAACAAAATAATTATAATAATAATTTTAGAATTTTATATAAATTATAAAATGTAATATAAATTTTAGAATTTTATATAAATTTTAGAATTTTATCCAGGGATGGGTACTTCTATATAAAGAAAATACATAAATCATAACTGAAGCACTATAAAAGTAAGAATCTTAAAATTTTCAATGGATGGATTACTTTTAATGCGAAAGCGTACAAAATATTGTCAGATCGTCAGGGCGCCAAATAGTTATAATTTTGCACAAACAATATTAATATTTATTAGATTTAAGGGAAAGTTAAATCGTTTTTTACTTTACCATACCTAGTATAAGGTAAAGTATAGTAATCATGAAAAAATCGAAATCGGGATTTCGACAGATTTATACGTTTTGAGGTCTCCTGAATCCATTTTGGCTATTTTTGCGATGATTTCTGTGGGTGGGTGTGTATGCCACTACTTTTGTGGAGTTTGTGCAGGTCATACCGTTTGACATATCATAACTAAATTTAGTATGTGCCTTTGTGTAAATTTTGGGCATAATCGGGAAGGGGCAAGCGGTAGCTTATTTAGTCCTTAATTTCGTAAACGCTCTACACGTCATACCGTATGACATATCAAAATTAAATTCAGTATGTGCCTTTGGTTTTTGGAGATGAAGAGTTGTGTAAATTTTGGGCATAATCGGGAAGGGGCAAGGGGTAGTTTATTTAGTCCCAAATTTTGTAAACGCTCTACGTCATACCGTATGACATATCAAAATTAAATTCAGTAGTGCCTTTGGTTTATGGAGATGAAGAGCTGTATAAATTTTTGGCATAATCGGGAAGGGGAAAGCGGTAGCTTACTCAGTCGCAATTTACATTAGACAGAAAAATGGGCAGACAGACGAGATTTGTAGGCAAGGGGTTGAAGAGGTAGAGTGTGTATTTCATGACTAGTGTACTGGACATTTTTTCGTTTCTCTTTTCTGCTTTTCGCTTTTTTCTTTGTTGCTTCACTTTATAAACACACAAACATGTAAAGAATATAACACAGAAAATAAAATGTGCAAAAATCTGTCTGTCTTGTTTATGTCCAATGTAAATTGTTTAAGCAAGAGCAAAAGAGAATTCAAAAAATGTCTGCCCTGTTTCTGTCCTATGTAAATTGCGACTCAACAACCCAAACCGAAAAAAATTAATTTTTCGATTCGAATATAATTTGAACTTTAATTCCTTATCTAATATATCATAAAAATATATGTTTCCATTGGATATGGTAAAGTTGAGTGTAGGCCACTCCAGTTTTATTTTTTTTTAATTTCGTGTGGCACCCAAACAGAACGTTAAGACACTAAACCAAGCCCTTTAATGTGATTCAAAGCCATAGTCTTATTAATTCAACGCTTAATGTTAACTTCTGTGAAGTTTACGTGGTATTTATTCTAATCATATACTTAACACTTCGACTTATGATGCCCTTCCTTATCTGGGTTCATCTTTTTAGGAAAATGCTTTCGTTTGAAATTTTGTAATTATTTTTATTAATCATGTCATTCATTAAAGAAACTATGTACCTATATTTTAAAATATGTAAATATTATATATTTTTTTGATAATTTACCAAGTGACAAGCCCCACTGTAACGAAGAAAACAAAGTGTGGAAGAAAAAACACCAGAAAAACTTTAGCGATTAAACACAGCAAGAAAAAAAACTGCGCCCTTTTTTGCATGACATATGTATACCTACAAGAACAACAACAAATATATCAATTTGTATGTAGAAGATATGAATATAAAATGAAACAACAAACAAATAAAGCAGTAGTAACTACAACACAGTGACATAAAGTTTAAGATGAAGAATAAATAGTAGTCGGTGTTGAACAGTGTTGTATCATCAGCAAATTTAAGAAAAAAAAACTTTTCAACCGAAAACAACGAAAGAAATAAAAATGTACAGTGGTGGTATGTGCATACGAGAAACATACATATGTACTTATGTGTGTGTGTGATGATACAATGAGTATAAACAGTGGACAACACACACATGCATTTTGTTGTTCCAACTTGGAAGCAGTATAAGAATTCAACCACGAAAAAAGAATTGGATCAATTGTTTTGTATACAAAAAAAAAAGCGGCTAACGACATTTAAGACAACAACAATTATCCAACTAAGAGGCACATCTACACCACATAAACAACTTCGACAAATGCTACTACGGCGACAACATTGCTCTATAAAAGCGAATGGTCGGTCGGTCATACACAAAAGCCAAACAACATTTACATTTATGTTTGTATGTAGGTAAGCTGCTGTTAGCTTTGCTTTTGTTGTAGCACTGCTACACCGTACAGCCAGCCAGTCACTTGCTTTTAACTTTAATCTACCAGAGAGAAGAAAAAGTACAAACTAAGAAAAAAAAACTTAAAAAAAAACAAAAAAAGAATTGAGTTTCTTTTGGTCGGTCATGCAAAAAAACTTTAAGAAAAAAAATAAAAAAAAAATTTTTTGAAAAATTTTTTTTTTTTTAATAAAACCAATAACTCAAGCTTTCTTGGTCTAACATAAACGTTAAAATACTTAGGAGTAAAAGAATAAGACTCATGACAGCAGCTGAATAAAAAAAGTGCACAAGAATCACACATACAAATGCAAAAACAAAAAATGGAAAAAAATTGTGTGGAGAACATGATTTTTTTTTTTTCGTTCTTTCTTTTGCCACATTTTTATTTTCTGCACAGAAAATAAAAAAATAAAAATTCTCAAACAAATCAAGAAAAAAATACTTTAAGAAGACCCTTTCATGCTTTTCCTGCTGCTCTTAAGCACACAGGCACACAATCAAAAAAATAATAAGGGTAAGAGATACAATTTTTATAAAGTTGAGCGAAAAAAAGAAAGCAAAGAAAAAAAATCAACAAAGTAGTGCTAATGGATCGTGAGGGTGAGGGTGGTGGTGGCGATGAGGTGAGGTAAGTGGGTGAATGTAAATGTGAATGTTTGCTGTTGTGTTTGTGCTGAAAGTTTGTTGCTGTGTTGAGGTTTATTGAATAATTTTCACTGATATCACTGGCATGTATGAATGTAGGTAATGTTGTTGTTGTTGCAGCTATTGGATGGAGATGGTGATGATGATGACAACAATCATTATGACGATGATGTTTGCATTTCGTTGTAAGAAAAATATACCGGCTTTACAGTCACCACACACTTAAAAACTTACTTTGGTACAGTGTTGCTTTTAGAAATAGCACACCTACAAATTAACTTATAGTGAATTTAGAGAGATGTGGAACAAGATTAACGTGGGCACCTGCCGCTTGGCCTAATTCCACGGTGGTCTTACCACCGAGTGAAATTGAAGCGTAGACTAGCGCCCCCATTGTGTAGTATAACAACACTTTACGACTACCGCCACCAATCGCAATTTGTGTGTGATACAGTAACAATTTATATAATATGGCAAGCCTTAACCAAGGCATGCCCAGATTCCATATTATAGCCTCTTGCTTAGGGGTTTGGAGACTATCCAAACTCCCTCTGTTAAAAGTGCAACAGCACACTTGATCGACCTTGCACCATACCTACATTATTCGATCTTAAACCACAACCACCACGTGTACCCCCGAAGGGGACCTCACCCACAACCGATCACAGAGAAGATAGGCTCTCTGTGGGGCTACCGATTCTCGTGGTACCAGTCCTTTGGGCACTGATCGGGCCTCGAAGAGGACCCGTGTGTTTTAAGACACCTTTTCTTCCAGATTTAGGTTCTAGGAACCCTAGCATCTGGTGCCCCTATTTTCCCCGAGTGAACCGCGTCAAAGCATTTGCCATTCCTGCAGTGACAAATGGAACCCCCGGGGGGAGTGAATTTAGACAGTGCAAGTTTTTTTCAACTTTGGCGCAAGTATACTTGAGCAAGTATGTTTGATTATTTTTTTATTTTTAAAGTAGCTGTGTCCGGCACTTCGTCAGCGTCATAAAATATACATATATACTATGATGTTTACAATGACATGTGATTCGTGATCAAGATTAACGTCTGCTGTGTTTATCCTTATCTGACGGTGTTGTTACCACGGAGTGAAAATAAAGTGTATACAAGCACCCCATTGTGTAGTACAGCACACAATATGTTACCCATATCGCACTAAAATGTACCGAACAGTCACAATAAGTAGCAATTTATATTTAATTTGGAGACCATCCAACTCCTTCTGTTGAGAGGGCAACAGCACACTTGATCAACCTTGCACCATCTCTGCATATATGTATACGGGATCCGTTCAAAGAAAAGGTGAATTTTTAATTTTCGCAGGCTGTGTACAGACGATTATCGAAATTTTTTTTTGTTATGTTGGAACACATGTGTTAGTCATATGGTGGCATTATCAGCCAATTTTGATTAGTAGTTTGTTGTTAACAACTGAAAATGTTGGTCACGTTTGTGTGTGTACTTCGATTTTTGAACGTCGAGAAGATGTTGATGACGATAAGTCCTGGAGTTGCAACCACGTCAACAAGTGAAGAAAACATTGAAACAGTGGAAATAATTTTTTTGGAAAATCGTCGAAAAGTTGCAGAGGTTGTTGCCATAACAATCGGCTCATGCCATGCAATTTTCTCGAATGTTTTGGACATGAAACGTGCGGCAGAGCGAAGTTTGTTTCAAAATTGCTAAATTTGGTTTTGCATAAATCGAAGTAGAGACAATTTTGTCTTTAATCCTCTGTTGCGCCATTTGTCTAAATCGGTTGTACCGTTGTTCTTGGGTTTTGATGAAATATCCCAATGTGAACGGTAGATTAGGGGCTTAACCCAACAACTCTCTTGAACAACTGGAGGTCAACATAACTTATGCCATAAGTGAAATAAGACCAGAGGTTCTTGAAAAAGTGGTAAAAAATTGGGCTGACATGAAATTTAAAACAAAAATGTAATGAAGTTTTCCTCCAAAAAATTTACGCCATTTATTTTTTGTCGTTTTATTTCAAAACAGCGTTCGCACGCTTTTATAAAAACAATCTATACATATAATAAAATAGTAACTCATTTCCGTCTGTCCATCTCTCTGCTTTTCATTTGTGTTCGCATCACATAAAAACTACTGGATGAATTTTAACAAAATTTTGTGAGAGGGTACCTTAGCATCCTGATTCCAATATAGGATACTTTTTTACGCAAAACTATCTTATTTCCAAGATAAAGTGGAGAAAAAAGGCAGTGAAAAATGCAAATTCCAGTTCAAAGGTATTTAAATTTTCGGTTTAAAACTGGGATATTTTAAGCACTATTCGTGACATTAGGTGCCAATTGAATACAATTTGTATGTGATTTGTATTTTTACTTTGTGAAATTACAACGTTATTAAAATATTTTAAACACCTTTTACAGAGCTTTACAAGAATTTTTAGATTTTTTCTATAAATTTTAGAATTTTATCCAGGGATGGGTGCCTTTATATAAAGTAAATCCATAAACCATAACTGAAGCACTATAAAGTAAGGTTCTTACAATTGGTGGGGAATACCTTCAAAACAAAATCGAGCAAAATATTGTCAGGACGCCCACGACGTGGCGGACACAGGTAGTCTCTACATTCATTTCATTTACTCTCTTAAAGGCTATAACAATGAACAGTGTGCTATTTATAAAACCACAACTGTATTCTCGTGCATGTAAGTAACAGCTTATAAACATGCCCATGACTGTTTGTTGCAACATCTTACCCTCAAAATATAAATTATATAGAGAAATAAAATTAAAAGGTAAGTAAAAACAGTGAAAATATTACACCAAACTAAACAGCAGGGCAGTAGCAATAGTTTATTCTCAGTTTCTCAGTCTTGCACTCAGTCGCTCAATTCATTCACTCATTTATTTAGTCCTAGCGTCAGCGAGACAGCCAGCCATTAAGTATTAAATGTGGTTATATTTGGTTATTTAAACCTCAGCTGTATGCTTACAGGGAGACTGGCATGGTTTAGTTTGGTAGAAAAAAATTTTTTTCTAAGCATAAAAAAGCGCATAAAACCCCTTATTATTTTTTTCAAATATGACAAAGTGTAAAAGAAACCATACAACAGCAATTTTAAAACAGTTAAAAGCTGTTGTGAATCAAAAGTTTGGGGGACTTGCAGAAAACAAATTTCCCCATGTTGGTCAGTTAAATAGAGAAAAAAAACAAATAGAAATACAATACTTATGCTCAAACTAACAACATCAATGGCCCAACCGCTAGTTAAGCCCTTTTAAAAAAGTTAGCAGCAAACTTATTGTCTCATCATGCCATTATTTAGATGTTGTTGTTCAAGTCGCCGCTCTCATTTTTGTTAAAAAAAAGGTTTTACGATTCAAATATCAAGTAAAAGAAATTATTTAAAATAAAATACCTACCAACACCTTAAATATGAAAAAATATATTTTTGAAATTTAAAAAGAAAAAAAATCCAGTGCTTATTGCTCTTCTTGGCGATCAAAACAGATGGCATCATAAGTTTGTTATGAAGAGTGAAAAAGACTTGAAAACAACAACAAATATATTTGAAAAAAAAGCGTCATCAGTGATGCCAACTTTGTTTCTTAATTTATAACAGGGATGAAAATATAGTACTTTTTGCAAGACACAAATTTAGCTGTACTATCGTGACGTAACAAGTCCTCCTTTCTTGTGGAAATGACTTAGAAATCTTGGAGTTAAACCCCTGATATACGACTTTTTTTGTTTCTGACTTTTTTTAACTTTGTGAGTCTTATGAAATACTGCATGTCTCTCAATATTGTTATTTTACAGAAGATTTGTAATATTTGCTCACAAACGTGCATAAACAATAATTGTAAAGGGTGATTTTGGCAGCTCAGCTGCTATCGTGTAACATGTTTGGTCTATAATTTAACCTGAATCCATTTAAAAGTGAACGCTTTTAGATTATTGAATTTTAATTCCAAAACGGTATCGATTTTGCTTTGAAAGTAATGCACACCAAATTTTAGGATTTAGAAAGGTATCCATCCCTGGATAAAATTATAAAATTTATTTAAAATTCTTAAAATGATTTATAAAGACAGACAGGAAATGCGTTAATCATTATTTTAAAACAACGCCATCTGTTGCGCAACATTGCTTAAAATATAAAAGATGCCTTAAGGTAGCAGTACCTTTAAATCGGTAAAAAAAAATCGGTGTACTTTTACAGCTTTTTCTCCACTTTCTCTCGGAAATAATATATTTTTGCGGAAAAAAGTATCCTATATTGAAATCAGGATACTAAGGTACCTCCTCACAAAATTTTGTTAAAATTCAGTAGTTTTTACGTGATGCGAATACAAAAAAAACTGAAGTGGCTTACTCTCAACTTTACCATACACAATGGAAACAGATATTTTTATGGATATATTACATAAAAAATAAAAGTTAAAAGTATATTCGAATCGAAAAATTAATTACTTTCGGTTTGGGGTGTTAAGTAAACTACCCCTTGCCCCTTCCCGATTATGCCCAAAATTTATAGAGCTCTTCATCTCCATATACCAAAGGCACATACTAAATTTCGTTTTAATATGTCATACAGCATGACCTGTAGAGCGTTTACAAAATTTGGGGATTAGAAAAATACCCCTTGCTCTCTCCCGATTATGCCCAAAACTATACAGCTCTTCATATCCATATACCAAAGGCACATACTGAATTTCATTTTGATATGTCATACGGTATGACCTGTAAAGCGTTTACAAAATTTGGGAGTAAGTAAACTACGCCTTTCTCCTTCCCTATTATGCTCAAAATTTACACAACTCTTCATCCCCATATACCAAAGGCACATACTAAATTTCATTTTGATATGTCAAACGGTATGACATGTACAAACTCCACAAAAATAGTGGCATACGTTTACGTTTGGTGCCGGTCAATTGGCCGCCTAAATCATGCGATATAACGCCTTTAGAATATTTTTTGTGGGTCTATGTTAGGGCTCATGTCTATAGAGACAAGCCAGCAACAGTTGATACACTAGAAGCCAATATTAAAGAATTTATTCGTGAGAACCCGATCGATATGTTGGAGAGATTATGCCAAAATTGGACCCAGCTTATAAACCGTTTGAAGCATAGCCGCGGTCAACATTTACATGAAAAAATCTCTAAACAGTCAAATCTATAGATCTTTCTATCGACTCAAATAATGTTTTTAGACTTTTCTCTAAACTTAAATACGAGATTTACGGAAGCAATGTTTTAACAGTGCCATACGATGTACGTATTTTATAGAGGTAAAACACATGTTGATTGGAGTCTAATTAAAGCAATTTCAAAATTTAATTTTTTTTTTCATAATTTATTTATTGTATCTTCAATATTTTTGAACTAACAATAATTACTCGTATCTTAAGTCTAAAATAAAATATTCTTTTTAAGTCCAGCCAGTGCTAGACAAAAATAATGTTTGTTTCACGGATTTTGCAATCATTTGCGGGTCATCCGTCTAATGTACGGCCAAGAAAAGCAGTATATCTTCTTTTTAGTCGAATATAACCAGGTTCATTCAGCATGTTACGCGCCAAAGGGTTTGGATGAGATTCAAGCCTCTTTAGATATGTGACTGCATGTTTCGCTATTTCTGCTTTAACTGATGGCATGTTTAGGTCTTTTTGGATGTTCGAATTTTGTATATACCAGGGAGCAGATGTAATAATACGTAAAATCTTATTTTGGCGCCTTTGATTTTTTTCTACATAGCTAGCTGAGGCAGTGCCCCATAACTGAATCCCATAACATCAAAATTTAATGTAGAATTTATTATAATTTATGTTTTCTAATGAAATATGATGCATTTTCTCAATAGTTTGTCCCTTTGAGCAAATAGGAAGAATAATATATTCACTCAACTGGTTTAATAGTAGTGTAAAGAGTACGTGGGCAGTTTGATAATTGTGTGAATTTTTGAATAATTTTTTTTTTTACAGAAAACCGTTTTATATCTCAACGTAGCCTTCTTTAGTCTCTATAAATATTAAGTCCAGGGTGTTTCTAGTGTTTTTAGTCCCACCAAATTATTGGAAATTTCAAAGCCTTTAAAGTGTTTTTTTTTTTAAAGAAAAGTACCACTCAGGCAGTTAATGCCTTAACTGCGTTACTTCCTTCGGAAAGGGATAGGAGTAGATAAGACAGATGGTTAGTGTGATAGTAAAGCTTCGCATCTGGCAACACTGGAATTGTACGTTATGGTTATTTTTAGAACAGTATTGCAGCGCCTCTGGTTTTATTTAGGCGAATTAGTTTGAAGCTGGCATAGCGAAATTAATAATTATTTTACTTCGCCTGTGATTTAGTGCTATGTGGTAATACCGGCGAAGTAGGGTGCTGTGATATGCATTATTATAAAGAAAAATTAATACATATCAGAAAAATGTATGTTGTCACGGCTGAATATTGAACTCGTGACCATTGCTTAGTAGCCAACGTGCCAAACACTTAAGCTACAGCACCCCCAATGTTAATGATGATCTCTAAGTTTCACCAAAATCACTTACCACCCACCCTGCTATTTCTTCAAATTTAGAAACAAAAATAGTTGTAAGTTGCTGGTTGATGTAGCCCAATTTTTGCCATAGTGCATCCGTGCAATACCTTAATTGCGGTACTAATCGTGCGGAATTTGTTATAGTGTCAAACAAAAAGCACTGAATTGGCAACATTGAAATTATTTGCTGGGTTACTTTTTTAAAAACCTTTTAAATATAGAATAAGGGATTATTTTATTTATTTCAAACCTTTTTTTATTTATCAAAAATAAATTCCTAAACACACAGAAAAAAAACTGTTTAACCATCAAATTCAGATTCACATGACTTTTGATGTGAACCACAATAAAATTTATTGTTGTTGTGTGACAAAAAATGCAAAGAACAGCAAAATCAAAGCAAATCATAAAATAAAATCAAAATACCAAATAAAAGAAAAATAAAAAAAAACAACCAACAGATGCAGCTGTTGCGAAATTCAACAAAATAAAAAAGCACAAAAACTAAGAATCCCACAAATTAAAGTACTCGTACTAAAAACTCCTTCACCAAAACCGCTGCGTTTATAAAAAGTTAAGAAGAAGAGTTCTTTAGCAAAACGGCACAAACAAACAAACAAATAATAATAAACATTCAGGGATTAAAAAGCGAAAAAAAAGAATCAAACGCCAACTGTTTCGTTTACAGTATTCGAAAAAAAAACAACAACAACAATAATGATAGAATTGACTGATTGTAGAGAAAAAAATCACTACAAGAGAAATTCTCACAATACAAACAACAACAACAATAATAATAAAAATATTATCGTTAATAAAATGAAAAAGAAAAAAAATTCTCTACTCCATTGACCTTCTCATACTACAACAAACTAAAAATGTACTCCTTCCTGCACCCCACCAAAACACATACATACATATTCGGCTGCTTTACATCATTGTTACTAATGAAACAACTAACAAGAATCAACTACTCTGACTCTCTGCTTTTCAATGGAAACAAAAACGGGAACTCTTTATGAAAATCACAAGTAGAAAATAACAAAAAATAATTCACATCTTGTTGTCATTGTGGTTGGAAAATCACATTTTTTTTATCACAGGTAAAAGGGTTTCATATTAGTTTGTCACTCTGTTTGTAATTATCTTTATAGGAAGAGTTTTTGGGAAGATCACAGATATATAGCAAACCTACATGATACACCGGTCTGTCTTATATAATTTCCATATTTCTGCTATTAAGAATCAACAAAATCGATCTGTAAACTGTTGAGAAATAGGAAAAAAATACTTTCTATTTGTTTAAGCATCATACGAAGGAAGTTGGATAATTCCATGACATTCTTTTATTTCCAGCGAAGTAGGTTAGGTTAAGAAGAGTTGTGCCAGAAATAGCACATCCACACTTACACCCGGATGGAGTCCATTTTGTTTCCTTCACGCTAACAAAAACTAAACAAAAAGGAAAGAGATAGAGAGAGAGAGAGACCTATAAGCGTCCTGCTACCTATCACTCAGCCACCGGATTTCCTTGATGAAGCCGACCATATCTTCAAGTTTGCACCGCGGGATTCGTATAGCCCTTCGGGAAAACTCTCAACTAGCCATCTAAGACTGCGGCTATGTAATAGCGGGCAGTGACGCACAATGTGCTCTACAGTTTACAACTCCTCTTCGTCTTCGCACATTCTACAGAAATCCAAGGTACCGGTAACCCCCATCTACTGGTTCCTGCTCTAATGGCGCAATGACCAGTGATCACACCTTCCACGACTGTGAGAAATTTTCTGTCTACGCCCAGAAGTAGCTTAGTTTTTGCGTCATAAATTTTAATGATTAAAGTTTTGTTTACTAAGATCCGTTGTGTTCGTACCAGCACAAATGACGCCAAACGTTCAGTTCGTCACGCCGGAAACAGTCGATAAAATCCATGAAATGATATCAGACGATCAGAAAGTGAAAGTTCGTGAGGTGGCTGAGAATATAGCCGATAGGATATATCACATTTTGCATCAATATTTCAATATGAAAAAGCTAACCGCGCGATGGTTGCGACAATTGATCAGACTCAGCGGCCACTTCAAACGAGTGTTTGGTGGAACGTGGAACCATCATAACACAGAGACCAAAGAACAATTAACAATACTGTTGATTTCTTCGAGTGAACGTGTGAAGTGAACGTGTATGTGAAGATAAATACATATTTAACAAGCAAAGAGAAACCCCATTTTTTTTTTTTTAATTTCCACATTTAGACGCAGTCCAAATAAAAACCCAGATTGGAATGTTACTCCAAAACATGTTTTATGGTAGAGGGATATCTAAAGCAACGTTAGAAACATAGAAAAACGAGATTAGTGACCATTTTTGAACAATTATGGAATTGCGCATGTAATTCACCTTTTACTAGTGGTAGTCCAAAGGCCCCTAAAAGAGACCCCGTTAGTAATATTTCTAAAATGATTTTGGAATTTGAAAAAATAGATTTTTCCAAGTCTTAAAAAAAATTCTTGAGAAGAGTAGTAACCATTTTTGCACAAATGTGGAATTGCACATGGCGTCCACCAAACACAAGGTGCCCTAAAAAAATTCCCATTAAAAACGAATTTCTGAAATAATTTTGGAATTTTAAAAAATTGAGATTTAAAAAACGTCTTTTATTTTCCAGAGAACAATATTCAGATCAAATTCAATATTGATTTGAAGCAGCAAGAAAACTTATGCGGGGAAGAAAAAATGGTGTTTCATCAAGACGGGTGGGTGAAACTTGGGTTGGCTGTAGCAAATTCCACGAATTGTGCAACAAACTGCTACACTATCCAGCAGATTCAGCCCCTTGTTACTATTTCCTACCACTACTTTTAAATAATGACAGTTTTTCATTGCAGCTACCTTCACTACCTAACGCTCTGGTAAAATATTTGCAGGTCATGCCCCTCGCTATTATGGTTCACTTTGCCTACATTTGTATGTAGATTAGAATTTTTTGACAAATAGATAACGCTTGACGCGCTAATTTAAGGTATAGGGTAAAATACAAATATTTGACCCCTTGCCGCTAAATTAATCTGGTAAATGCCGCAAAAGGAACTTTATACATTTTGTTTGGGGGATCATAAAGAAGACCACTAACTTTGTGGGTTCCATTTTGAACCACCTTCGTTCCTCAATGATTTTCGGTACCCGATTGCTAATTTACGACTACCTAACCTTTATTGAGTTTCGTGCTGTCTCTATACTTTTGCTCTCGACTGTAGAGATTTCAGACTGCCGCTTGATACATGCCGACATTCTTCCGCATTACAAAGTCTATGGAAATTGCCAACATTTGCCTAAAGCAATATGTGTCTGCCCGTGGTCCAAAGCCTTTGTTAGCCAGTCTGCTGGGCATCCACACAAAACGTGCTCTGCCAACTTAGTTTTTTCCAGGCACATTCTGCAAATATCGTCTTCCATCGATTTTATCTTGGCTAGATAATACTTAAAGATTCCGTGATCTGTCACCCGCAAAAAGTACCTTAATAGAGTTTTGTAAATTTTTATAAATCAATTGATTATTACCTTTTAGTACGTATACCTGCTTATCACGTACATAACCAAAGAAATAAGGTTAACATACATAGTTTTTTAATTGCCATATTACTATAGGAATGTGTAAAAGGGGACAACTGAAACCCCCTAAAATAAAACTCAGACATAAGCTCTTAAAACGTCGATAGATGTATTTTTTTTTTTTAACACCGTAGGTACGAATTTTGGTGCCATTTAACTACATCACTGTTGATACAAAATGTATGTACAAAAATCCAGACAATTGTAAGTCAGTCAACAGTAGTAGAAGTTGTAAAAACAACAAATGAAAAAAAAAATAAAAAAAAATATCTAAATTGAGAATGAAGTTATTTTTGCAGACGAACGAACATACTTGCAACCCAAACAAAACCACTGACAACGACATAATATCTACACCAACATTCAACCAGCCACCTATCCGACTATTCCGCCACATACGCACACTACACATTACTGCTGTTATTAGCAAACCATGTACTCCACTTTGAAACCAACATCACCACCGCCATACTATGACACAGAACTTGGACGGGTTCTGTCGTCTTTGCCTGTAGCAGCCAGTAAGTTTTGTTATGTTTGTAGTCAGTCAGTCACTTAGTCAACATTATGCCACCAGCAACCCCACCACGAATCACTATCTAAAACTTTTAAACACATAAAATTTGTACCATTTTTTTTTTTTTCTTCACCAGACAATTGTCGGTGGAGGTCAAGGAGGTGGATAATTGAAAAAAAAATAGAGAAATAGAAGAAAAAATTTTCGCTGCAAAAATTTTAAAAATGGAGCGCGCTGCCACTGAACTGCGCGTCATGAATGAAATGGAAAGAAGAAGGAAAAAATGAGCGAAACTTGGAGAAAAACAAAAGTTTTATATTTATTATGTCTCTACGAAGAAGTCTCTGTATGTGTGTGTGTGGTATGTGTGTGGTATGTGTGTATATGTTTAAGAATGTAAGAAAAAAAAATCCTGAATTAAAAAATGGGGTAAAACTTTTTGTACAAAAATAAAAACAACAAGCACCAACACTAAGGATGTCTGTGCAATTTAACAAAGGCATTGTTATATTCTTATTGTTGTTGTTTTAGTTGTTGGTATAGTCGTGGCATAAAAAACAACAGACAGACAGAAGAGTAAAAAACAGAAAGAACAACGATTACAACTACATTTTTGTTCACTCGGCAACCCACTGAATATATTTGTAAAACTTAAGGAAGTTTATTCGCTTCGCTTGGTCACTACTTAATATTCAGATAAATGGAGGAATTCAAACTTAAAGAAGAACGATAGAACGAACTGTGGTACAAATAGAAGAAAATTTTATAAAAAAAATTAATTGCACCTTTTTTATTCTATAAAAACAATAAAAAAGATGATACTGTAAGTATTTTAATTTTGAAAAACCAAGTCGCCGAAACTCTTAAAACTTAATTTTGAGTCATAGAATTCAATATTGGATTTTTCATTTTGTATTGTCTCGCAAGCAATTTATTAACTTTATAATCACCCCAATCACGAATAATTATTTCCATGAAAAAGCTCCCAAATTTTTCTATCGTGAATGATTTCTATCGTAAAATACAAGTAAATTGTTATTGGAATCATTCACGATAGAAAAATTTGGGAGTTTTTTTCATGGGAATAATTATTCGTGATTGGGCTGATTATGACTAGTTGTGCCCGCCATTTAGTCTGCATCCTTACATAATTTTGTTCGATTTTTCTTTGAAAGTAATTCACACCAAATTTTAAGACTCCTATTTACTTTATATTAAGTTACCCATCCCTGGGTAATTACTCTGGAGTATAAACTTGCTTGCCATTAAATATAAATTTCTAAAATTTATATAAAATTCTAGAATTATTGCAGTTTTGTAAATTCTGTTTAAAATTTCCTGCTGACAAAAATTAAAGGTTCTGCCAAGTTTGCAGTACCATTAAATCAGTGAAATTGCGTGCTTTTACTACTTTTCCCTATTTTTTTTTTTTTTTTTTTGAAATGAGATATTTTTACGGGGAAAAAAGTATCATATATTTAAACCGAGATCCTGAGGTTACTTCCCACAAAATTTTATTAACATTCATCCAGTGGTTTTCTTACAGAAAGTTGCAGTTTTATTATATCGTCAGCGTCCTGTCGATATTTTGTTCGATTTTGCCTTGAAAGTAAGACTCTAAGTGCTTCGGATATTATGGTTTATGTATTTACTTTATACAAAGGTTCCCATCCCTGGGTAATTAATTACTCAGAAACAAAGGCTTTATATAAAATTCAAAAATTTTTGTTCAGTTCTATAAATATATTTAAAACTAGCTGTGCCCACACGCCTCGAGTGCGTCCTGACAATATTTTGTTCGATTTTGAAAGTAGACCACAAAAAATTTTAAGACTGTTACGTATTTACTTTATATAAAGGTACGCATGCCTGGATAAAATTCTAAAATTTATACATGTATAGTTCTAAAAATTATTGTAAAGCTTTGTAAAAGACAGAGGCGAAATGAGTTACTCATTATTTTAAAACAGCGACATCTATTGCGCAATATTGCTTAAAATACACTGCTTTCAAAAATATCTTTAAATCGGTAAAAAAAAAAAATCGGCGTACTTTCACTCCACTTTCTCTTGGAAATAAATTATCTTATATTGGAATTAGGATACTAAGGTACCTCCTCCAAAATTTTGTTAAAAACCATCCAGTAGTTTTTACGTGATGCGAATCCGAAAAAAGAGACAAGAAATGAGTTACTATTTTATTATATGTACGTATAGATATCCCGCTATCAAAAATAAAATGTGCTACCAAGTTTGCAGTACCATTTAATCGGTAAAATTGCGTACTTTTATTACTTTTTTCTCTATTCCTCTTGAAAATATATATTTGAATCAAGTTACTAAGATACCAAAATTTTTTTACAATTCATTCAGTAGATTTTACGTGATGCGAACACAGACAAAAATTTTAAAAATGTATCTTTTCTATTCCATTTTGATTACTAACTAACTGGATCAGCAACAAAATGCTCCAAAAATATTTCATGTACAGCAATATGTATTTCGTTCCGAATATTCGTAAAAAAAAATAAAATACATTTATTTTTATGCAAAAAGACACAATCAGTGCGCCGACGAAATACATCGTGGTAGACGAACTCTGCGATAGCTCAATTGTGATCGAAAGAGCTGAAAATTTCTTCAATTTTCATTTGGTATAATGGCGCACATTCGATAAAAATAGCGCTATTGTGAATTCGACTAAACTGGATTGTTCACAATTGTACATATTTGTCAGCTGGCAAGTTCTTACAGTTGGCCCTATACAATTTAGCTCATGCGTGGTTTCTTAACATTTTTTGCCGGTTGAGCTTTAGTTCATATTTTTGACGACTGAGCTGAGGGTTTTGTTCCATTAGAGAAACGAGCTTTTACAATTGTTGTTTTGTACTTACAACCTTAGACCTACATAAAATTAAAATAATTTATAGCTGGCTTTTGTAAAAAAAAAAAAAAAAAAATAAAAATCTGACAAATACATTTTCAATAAGTTTTACAAACTGACACAAAGCATGGAAAGCAAACAATTAAAATATATTTTTTTTTTTTTTTTGTTCATGTGTCTTCTCTTTTAATGTGTTTTTTCTTTTATAATATGGTCACACTTTCAGCGACTAAATAAAAACAAAAATGTATTTATAAATTACAAAACGTTCACAACATAAAAAAATCTATATGTTTTACAACTCCCATCTAAGCAAATCCCTTCAGCTTTATCAATATTCAAATTAACTGCAGTTTAAAATTAGTTTTATGAATACGCAACAAACGTTATACCAGCAGGAAGTTTAAAATACACTTTAAATATTCACCACCACTTTTCACCTTCTGTCCGTTAGCAAAGACAACAACCTTTTTGAAAAATAATTCGAACACACAGTCTACTACAAGTTTGCTATGGTTGCGATTTAAACTAATTGCATGGAAAGTAACTTCGAAAATACTATTAATTGCGGAAACGCCTTAAATTAAATTGTAATTCTTGCAGTGAAGTTAACGAAAAACAAGTGTTTCTAGAAGCAATAGCATGTTCAAAATTTTAGTTAAGATTTGTATACAAGATTACACTGTGTAACAAAAAAACTGAAAACAGACAATCTATTTTGATTAAAATGACAAAAATTCTATTTAATTATATATAATTGATGAAAAATTATTGTTGAGATAAAACACAAATTTATGATCGCAGTACGTTTTCATAACGAATAAATAAATAAATAAATACGAATAAAGTATCAATTTCATGTCGGGTTATGCTTTTTCTAAATCTGTAACTTTTTAGTGAGACACTACCATTGCATTCACTTTAGTTTTGAAAATACATATATTCTACGCAATCTTCAACAGATTAAATATTAGTCATACATTTTCAGAATTTTCTTATATATTTTTTCTGATTTTTATTTGTTTTTATATGAAATAAAACTGGTGTGGCCTACACTCAACTTTACCAAACCCAATGGAAACTGATATTCTATGTATATTCGAATCGAAAAAATAATTATTTTCGATTTGGGGTGTTAGGTAAAATATCCCTTGCCCCTTTCCGATTATGCCCAAAATTTCGTTTTAATATGTCATACGGTATGACCTGTAGAGCGTTCACAAAATTTGGGGGTAAGGAAAATACCCCTTGCCCGCTCCCAATTAAGCCCAATAACTATACAGCTCTTCATCTCCATATACCAAAGGCACATATTTAATTTCATTTCGATATGTCAAACGATATGACCTGTACAAACTCCACAAAATAGTGGCATACACAACAGACATCATCGCGAAAATAGTCAAAATGGATTCAGGAGACGTCAAAACGTATAAATCCGTCGCAATCCAAGATTACTATACTTTACCTTATATTACGTATGGTAAAGTAAAAATGCACATAATAGAAGATGAGCAGAGAATAAAGGCGGAATTTCTTTAAAAACATTGAAAATGTGACCAATAATGATAATTCTTTTTTATAATTTAATCATTGATTAATGGTAATGATATTTTTTTAAATAATTACTAATGAAACAATTTTATTAAAAATTATTAATGAAAACAATGGTAATGGAAATAAATTTATTAGCATTATTTAGAATTGAATGCTAATGAAATTGTCAATTACTTACTCAATCTAATTAATTAGTGCCGTATATGCCATTTACAGAACTTGAATAAAAATGAAAAACAGATCTCGTTTATTGTTTATAAAATCTTATATATACAATAAACAAGATCTTTTTTCTGTTTTTATTTTTCAAATGCAAGATTAAATTAACATGAATTTATTTTTCTTCATAGATTAGAAAATACGGCAACTTTATAGATGACAAAACAAGGCAACTTCAAACTCTTATATACATATAATGGTAAAAGTTCTACCCTTGTAGTAAAGTAAATACATAAAACATAACTGAACTGAACTAAACCGGATATGCCTACTTTATTTTTATAAAGTAAAAACATAAACTGATATGCAGCATAGTTTAAGGCGGAACTAAAATTGTAAGGGTCTTTGGTGTGGATTGTTTTCAAAGCAAAATAATGCAAACTCGCTGGCACAGCTAGTCTCTCTGATATAATCCTAACTTTAACTCTTGTCAGACCACTAACTTTATGATTCCCTTTTCAAGCTTCTTCTTGTTCATTCCTCAATGTTTTCCGACCCAACTGGATACTACGATTACTTAACTTTCATTAAGTATCGTTCTCTTACTAGCCGTTACTCTCGATTGTAACGAATTCAGACTTTCTCACCACAGAGTCTATCTCTCTCGTATTTGGTAACACTTGCCTAAGATTTGCGTTCACATTTGTTAAATATATGTATGTCTACCAGAGGTGTTATAGAGTGCTGAACATTTGCTCTACAGTCTCAGCCTCTCTCAGACACAGTTTCAATTTTCGTGTTGGCAAGATGACACTTGAAGTGTTCATGATCTGTCATAAAAGCAGTTACGAATTTAAGGTGCCGCTATTATATCCAAGCAAATTTCTGGCCTTCTTGTCGGCGTTACAGAGTTTTTGGTGGGTGGGAATCGAACCATCAACCCCTTAGCCTTAAATTAGTTTTAATTATTATTTAAATATATATTATTATTATTATTATTATTATTATTATTATTATTATTATTATTATTATTATTATTATTATTATTATTATTATTATTATTATTATCATTATTATTATTATTATTAATTTTATTTTAACTTTAATATATTTTTATTCGGCCCTATTCCGTATTGGCATTTTAATTTTAATAGTCATTTCTATTTTGTTGTCATTTTTAGCGCCATTATGTTCCTAAATTCGTATGGCGTAAAACGACATGTTGTTCTTGTATTGTTGTATTTGTTGCAGATAAGCCTTTGGTAAATTTTGTATTTTATCTATGTATAGTACATATAATAAACCATTAACTCATTTCCTGTCTGCCTGTCTACGTAAAAACTACTGGATGGATTTTAACAAAATTTTTTGAGAAGGTACCTTAGTATCCTGATTCCAATAGAGTTTTCCGCGAAAATATCTTATTTCCAAGAGAAAGCAGAAAAAAAGCAGTGAAAGTACGACGACTTTTTTTTACCGATTTAAAGGTACAGCATACTTTAAGGCATCTTTTATTTTTGAAAGCACGATATTTTAAATACGATTGCGCAACAGATGGCGCTGTCTTAAAATAATGACAAAATATGAATTACTTACTACCAAATAAACAATTGGATAAAATTTGTATTTGATTTGTATTTTTACTTTGTGGAATAACATTGTTATTAAAATATTTTAAACACCTTTTACAGAGCTTTACAATAATTCCTAGAATTTTATATACATTTTAGAATATTATCCATGGATGGGTACCATACATAAAGTAAATACGTGAGAGTCTTAAAATTTGGTGTGGATTACTTTTAAAGCAAAATCGAACAAAATATTGTGAGGACGCACACAACGTGTGTGGGCACAGTTCGTAAATTTATATAAATAAAAAAAAATATTGGAAAAAGAATTAAATATAGTTTCAAGCAAAGATGTTAAGTAATGATTAGATAATGCTAATGATTGCTAATTAACTTTCTTTCGTGAAATTCTCTAATTCATTAAACAATTAGAATTAGTTCAACTAATTCCCGTTAGATAATTGATATTTTTATTCCAATGGTAAAACTAATTGCAATTAGTTGCCATTAGCAAAAAAATGGTTTACCTTTACAATTAGAAATCTAATTGACTTCTGCTAATGCAATTAGATGTTCAATTAGCTCGAATTAGAATCAATTATTTTGATATTTTCAAAACCAAAAAAAAAAACTAAAATATTCATAATATGAATTTCACACATATATATATATAGATATTACTATGTACATATATTACATACATGCAGACATATTTAACGTACGTACTAACTGTTTAATAACTACAATGACCGGGTATATTCGCTTTCAGTAATACGAGCAAAAGAAAAGTCCGTCAAGCGACCCCGCCTTGGACTACATTTGATAACAATTACGGCAATTGAATTACCACATGTTTGCACATACAGTGACTTACATCATTATACGTTCACTTCAATAATTCTTTGGAAAAAATTTATTTTTATCAAAATAATTGATTCTAATTCGAGCTAATTGAATATCTAATTGCATTAGCAGAAGTCAATTAGATTTCTAATTGTAAAGGTAAACCAATTTTTATTGCAATTAGTGTTACCATTGGAATACAAATTTCAATTATCTAATGGGAATTAGTTGAACTAATTCTAATTGTTTGATGAATTAGAGAATATAAACCAATTGCATCAATTGCTAATTCTAATTGGAATATAACATGTATGGTTTCAAGCAGCTCCATCGTGAACTTTTCAATTATATGCAATTATGGAATTACAATTTCCGCAGCGAAGTGTAAAAAGAAATACAAGAAGCCATTTTTAAGTCTAATGCAAATAATTTCAATATAAATTTCTGGAATTATTGTTGTTTTTTTTTTTTTTTGTTTGTTTTGATATAAACAAATGGATGGCAAATAAAATAAAACTAACAAAAAAAACAGAGGCAATCAATCAATTGTAAAAACATTTAAAATATGACATGAACGCTATTAGAACAATACTAATATGTGCATTCGATAGGGAATGATGCGGGAGGTGAAACGATAATAAAGTATAGATAAATTTCGGTCAATTTTAATTATATGCAAAGTATTTCTGTTACTTTGTGGCACTTTGTTGATGTGTAGAGTTCTATTATAAAGAAGATCTGTAATTGATTATATTTTGTTTTTGTGTACAGCTACGTTTTTTAAATGTTAATGAGGCAATGATCGGCTTTTGAGTTACATGTAACTAACTATAAAAAAAAAACTATAAAAATGTGTACAAAATGTAAATTTGTAAAATAGAATATTTTAGTAAAGAATTTCCCAACAAAATTTAGAATATGTACTAAATTCTAAAAATAAAAATATTTAAAACTAAATTAACCCTACCCCCGTTTCTGGACAATACAATAACATACGTTTACGTCTTGTCTTTGTATTAAAAATTACAACAACAAAAATCGTTTTATATAGGAAAAACACACCATCATAAAAGTGCGGGTATAACGCATATTCGTAGAAATTTTTAGATGTTTTTGTTATAAACCATCAGTGACCTTTCCAACGCATGTACTCGTTTGAAAATCGGTTGAGTGGTTCTCGACTTATAAAATCACAAACATAGAACAACTTATTTTTATATACATATATATAGATTAAGGTATCATTTTATCGTTCCCAAGTTATCTTCCTCATATCAAAACAAAAAATGTTTTGTAAATTTGATTTTAATATTTTAACAATTCGTATAGAAAAAGTGTTGCAATATTTGTATCCCTGCAGTTCTCTTCTATCGTTTAGTGTCTTCATCTTAGCACCTCCTATAGAAATCCGATATAGTGTTATTCCATCTGCTGGTTGTTGCCCTAATAATGGCGTAACTGATCACACCTACAACGACTCTTTAGAACTCTCCTGTCCAAACGCAAAAGCAGTTAGTTTTTTTTTCAACGCCCAAACTAGGCAAAATTGCACGCGATACTGCGTTTCGGAGGACCTTAGGACCGCCAGTAATTCTGCCTGGAACACACTACATTTATCTGGGAGACTATACGGCCTCCGTATACTAGTTCCTATTATGTTAACTCCCACACCGGTGATCACAGTCATCTTTGAACTATCAGTAAACACCACAGCCAAATTCATAGAACTTAATTAATTAAAATTTGTATTTTTAATTAATTAATTAATTAAAATTAGGCAAAATTAATTTTTTTTTGTTATGCTTGGTTTTTAATGCAATTAATAGTCACAAATAAGTTTCTTAGCCAACTTTATGTGGTTACGAAAATAAGTGTTGTGAACTACCTAAAAACCGCCTAGTTATGTCAAAATGCTCTTACTTTTCAGGAGACACAAAAAATTGATTTCACAAGACATTTATAAGAAAACTTATATATTTTTATAGTACATTACAATGGTTTTATTAATACATATACATAATTTACGTTGTTCTTTAGTGGTAGCAATAAAAGTTGTAATTATTTTGTTTTATAATGATTTTAAAGTCATTGACATGTTCCTTTTCTTACTCAAATGCATAATAGAAGTAAGAAAAAATTAAAACAACTACACTAGGAATTAACTTTGTTCATCATCATTATCATTAGTTTAGTTTAGTTTAGTTTATTTTAGGCCAGAGTTTTCTGTTTTCTACTATGCAAAGTACGTCTAAGATCTTAATTTTTTTTAGAATTAGTGGGTACATCGCCATTGTAAGCTTTTTCGACTAGATAAAACGGGAATGGGAGGGATTCGTTTCGTCTTCTTAAATCGAATGTGTTAACTCGTTCACAGTTTTAAATGACTGGATAAGTTAAAACGGATATTCGATTTTCAAGAAGTGTGACATTACAAAGTGTTTGTTTTGACTTCGTGGATTCTGACGCGTTTGTGTTTCGACAGAAATAGCATCTCTTTTTGAAAATTTTGTCCACCAGCTTTTCAAATCCAAAATGTTTTCTGTTTTGACCATCAACATGTAAACTTGTGATGTGATTTACATAAGAACTGTAAACATTTTTATCGGTTCATAATACCTGTGTTTTTTCTTTAAAATCTTCTTTACTGTTTCAAAACTGCCATCGTTGGGCAAAGAAGAATGACCAAAGACAGGTAAACGGTTATAAAAGTTGCTTTCAATACTGGGGAATATTGTAAGCTTTCATAATATACAACAACAAGTTGCAAAAAATTTACATCAAGAAATGTATACTGTTATTTAAAATATTCACTAATACCTGAAGAGCAATAAAAAATGCGAGGTAAAAAATCAGAATTTAAAAAATGTTCATTAAAAACTTTCAATTAAACTTTTTAATACAAATTGGAGCAAAATTGTACAAAGAATATTTTCAAATGGATCGCTCGAAACATTGTACTGAGGAAGAAAAAAATAATAATAAAGAAGCTCCACAGTAATGGTAATAGTCAACGTAAGATTGCACAAATTATTGGAAGGTCACAAAATATGGTAAATAATGCTCTTCAACCCACACAATTAAATCTCAGGAGAGGTCAACCACGAAAAACCTCAAAAAGGGACGATGATCGAATTAAGGTGTTATCTACGCGAAATCCAAAAGGTTCTGCTATTAAAACAGACAAAGAAAATCCTGCTAAAATTTTGCAAAGCTGTACGCCGCACATAGGGGTATTTTGCCAATCTAGGCGGACATTACTTTTTTTTAGGTTATATTGGCTCTAAAAATGTACTGAGTGCCCCTAGGTTAATGAAGCTTTGCAGAAAAATCTGTTATGGTCATAGGCTGTCAATGCTATAAAATAGGATCAAGAAAAAAAAAGTTCCCCATGGAAGAACTAATCCTACCTCTGAAAAAGTGAAGTTTATTTTTTGGATTTTCCCGTCATTTTGTTTACCAATTATAACTTTTAAGGTCAAAGAATGTTCAAAAACTTAAAGTTGGACTCAAGAGATTCTTAAATGACATTTTTAGCCCCGCCCCCTTTTGTGGGCGGTGAAATAAAAAATTATTTGAAAAAATAATGCAACTATTAAAAGAAATAGATTACATACTTCTTAAAACCATACAAATTTATTTTATTTTATTTATTCCTCCAATCCCACCCCCAAAACGTCCCTGTGAAATTTTTTTTTTTTTTTTGCCAATTTCCTAAAAATATTCATTTTTAAGCTTTCCAATGCCTAACCAATTAACCAATCTCCGCCTCCCAAGAATATTATTAAAAAAATATTTTTGTAATTTGTTACTTTAGAGTATTTTATTTATCGGAAAATAATTAATTTATAGATAGTAATAACTTATTTATTAACAACTGGTCGAATCAATGCCTCGCAGATCCTTGGCAGTTAAACAAAACAAAGGATTTTCCACAAAATACTAATAAATTCAAAATAATCAGATATACTTTGTAACATTTTGTTTAACGAACCTATTTTTTAGCTCGACAGATATTGATTTTTATAAATTTTTTTAACCTTTTTTTTTCTATTGTGAAACCTTACAATATTCCCCAGTAATAAATGTAGCAGTTTTATTTGTAACCTCCGTTTTAGTTATTCTTCAAATGAAATTAAAAATTGTGAATGATTGAACCTATTTATCTGTTCGTAACTGTATTTAAATAACTGTGTCATTTCAATGAAAATTTAAAATATACATATATGTACATACATACATATGTTTGTAAATAAAATCTGTCACACTAAGAAAAAAATGTGTCCTAGAAATCACAGATTTTTTATAATTTTCTAAAAGCGAGTTATCATATCGCTATTAAGTTATATGACTATTTTGCATATAACTCCAACGTAGTCATATCTGAAAAAATCAAAAAATAGTTTTATTTCTATAGACATACAGTGGATCAATAAAGTTTAGGCACAACATTATTTTCAAAAGTGTTTCGCCACTAACTTTGCCTCTGCATAACTTGATAAAATAATGTTCATGCTGTTTTCAAGATTGATAGGTTTATTGACCATTTAACACGAAAAATAATTCATATCTTAGTATTTCTAATATACAATGGCCCAGCTTCGCAACACTTGGAGATAAGTTTTCTTTTAAAATATTTAAATAAGAGTGCTTTTTCATTTTGTCGTCTATAACGAAATGATTTCACACTCCAGATGCCGCCATACTTCCCCAAATATTCCCCAAATATGGAGTTTTGCGAACTCTAACCGCTTTTTCTTGTTTATATCTGAAAGACAAGGTTTGCGACAGGGAACTCTTCCATGATATCCAGCTCTGTGCAGCGTATTTCTTATTGTTTGTGGATAAAGGTCTTCACCAAAACTTTTCTTCATTTCCCGTCACAATTCTACAGCTGAAATCATTAGATTTTGAGCCACTGCAGCAACAATGATACGCTCCTGACGAGATGTAAAATTTTTTGGACGTCCACTTTTCCTCTCACGCTCTAATTTGTTGGTTTTATCATAATGTTTTATGATGTTTCTTACACTGGTATAGGGCATCTGTGCAATAATACCAATTTCGCGATAGGATTTTTCCTGTGCATGAAGGTTTATAATAATTTTACGGACATCTACGGAAATTTCTGAACGATTGCTCATTTTGCTGTTTTCGTCACGAATTAAATACCAAGAATATATTTTACATTTAAAACTCTCGCCTACTGAGGATTTAACATGTGCATAAACATGAATTGAAATAAAAAAGTGGAAATTTACCGTTATACAAGGAATTAAAGGGCATTAATGCAGTATGAGCCTAAACTTTTTTTACATGGACATAGCTTGTTTTTTAGTTTTTAAAGCTTTGTATATTAGAAATAATAAGATATAAATTATTTTTTGTTGTAAATGGTCAATATAACTATCAATCTTTAAAACGATATCAAAATTATTTTATTAAGTGAACCAGATGTGAACTTTATTGATCCACTGTATGTAGCTTTGTTAAAAAACCGATTTTTTACCAAAATATTTTTTTATCTACTACTAAGACCATAAAAGGTAAAATTTTTAAAACAGGAATAGCATTTTTCAAGCTTGTTTTTTTCCTACATATATCTATGTTGTATTCTCAGCATTATCTTAAACTTACCTGTAATTCTGATTCGGTAACATCAATTTCACCACGATACACAAAATCGATAATTGTTTTTAGATCTGTAAATATGATATCGCCTGGCAAAATTATAGTCGGATGTTTGCAGGGATTTTCCAATAATAACTTTTGAAAATATGATGAACAGGCTGAAAGCACCACCTGATGGAATAAGACACAAAAGCAGAGAAACATTTTAAATTTATATTAAATAATATTATGCGACAGGACAACATACCTTGTGTGCCTTTAGAGAACCGTGTTCACATGATAGGGTTACATCAACAAATGATAAGTCTTCACGTAATTGCTGAAACACCGAAGTCATGGTGTTTTGATAGTTGTTCCATCGCAAACTAAAATATTGATGACTTCGTTGAGCCATATTGTTGCCGTGATTTTGTTGATTATTTTGATGAGTTGTATATTAATTTTTCTGTTTGTTTGCTTCAAATCTGCACACACTTTAGCGACAAAAAAATGTTGTTTGTGGTTGATACAATTTATAAATTTGTATCTAAATTTTTTTGAATTTTTGGCTTTTTGTTGGTCATAAAGGTGGTATTGTGCAATTTATTTAGCGGAAATTCCTTTGTTTTGTTCTGAAAAAATAAATTTAATTTATAGGTTAGGTTTTTATTGCATAATTTTATTTTTCTTTTTATTCGCTAAGAAAAATTTCAAAAAAAAGTGCAATTTATTATTTAATGCTATAAGGCTAGGTTAACTAAACCTATTTGGTAAACACCAAGTTTACTTACTTAGTGCAGAGGAAAATGACGCTTTGTACTAAGAAGTTAGGTAGAATAGTGCTAAGTACTGCAGATACCTCAATTCAGAGACCTATAGGTTGGTCCATTGCTATTTCGGGGAAATCAGAGAAAAATGGCAAAAAAAATAAAGCCTCTTTCTGGAATGTGGCTGGAGGATAAATACGTCCAGTTAAATCCGCTTAAAAATATATAGCATGCGATGAAAATGTTTGTGTGCGTCCTGACAATGTTTTGTTTGATTTTGCTTTGAATGTAATTCACACCAAATTTTAAGACTCTTGCGTATTTAATTTATATAAAGGTACCCATCCCTGGATAAAATTCTAAAATGTATATAAAATTCTAAAAATTATTGTAAAGCTCGGTAAAAGACAGACAGAAAATGAGGTACTCATTATTTTAAAACAGCGCCATCTTTTGCGCAACATGGCTTAAAATATGCTGCTTTCAAAAATAACAGACTTTCACTGCTTTTCCTTTACTTTCTTTTGGAAATGAAATATTTCTGCAGAAAAAAGTATCCCATATTGGGATCAGGATATTAAGGTACCTCCTCACAAACACTAAAAAAGAAAGACAGACAGACAGACAGACAGACAGGAAATGAGTTACCATTTTGTCATATGTATAGCTTCTGCAAAGATTTGCGGACAATTCAACAGATATGGTTAATGTGACTAAACCCTTTCCTTTAAGGCAATGAGACTTAGTAGAAAAGGTAGGCAATAGATTAAACTAGCAAACTGTGGACACACATTTCCCAAATTGTGTTTGGAAAATTTATAATATAAACATATAATATTAAATGAAAAATTCTAATATTAGAGTTTTCCCAGGGATAAAGCCACTGTGTTTTTGAAAGGCTTTATTATTTGTCATTAATACACCCGATTCCCATAATGAAGTAAGCTGCATGCATCATCAAAGTAACGATATAGCGTATAACCTATCGTGAAATTCTTCGCCCAACCATTACTGGGAATGTTCTTCACTCATCCTCGCGCATCGGAGCAAAGTTTTACCACAAACTTGTCTTTTTTCTAACCGAGTGTTATACCTACAACGACCTAAAAAGTTTTCCTACCCAAAGAAATTTCCTACTTTAAGAAAGTTCCTATTTTAAGAATTTTCCTACCCAAATCGAAAAGTATGTTAGTCCGTGAAATGTCCAGTCTGGATCACATGGCCCTTGTAATCTTGCAATTCATTGTACCTCTTCAGGATAAATCAGTTCATTTCAGATCCCAACCTCAATAGTTATCAGCGTTCTCCGTGACCTAGTACCCCCATATCTCTTTAACCGTACCCGTAATAGAAAGGCACCTGAAATCTTCACAAAAGGCGTTATAATAAGGCCGCTACAACAAAATATACAAATATAGTAAAGTTTGAAAATAAAGGGTGAAGGTACACATGTAGTATTGGTGGCCTTGAGAGCTATAAGGTATGTTTATTTTGAGTTAGATTTCCACTAAAGACTCTGGTATTTTCACTACAAATTGGCGGAAAGACCATAAAGATGCTTCAATATAATCTTCGTTTGACCCCAATATCTTACCAGCAAGCTATTTGTTCTAATTTGGAAACAAAAAATTGTCGCAAGGGGCTACATCTGAAGATGAGCTAGCAAATTTATGGATTTTTTCCATAGCTACTACCTACGTGCCTTACGCACTTCCATTCTCCAATCTTCCTATATAATCTTATCGATTTTATCGATTACTAGCTGTGCCCACACACGTTGTGTGGGTCCTGACAATATTTTGTTCGATTTTGTTTTGAAAGTAATCCACGCCAAATTTTAAGACTCTTACGTATTTAATTTATATAAAGGTACCCATCCCTGGATAAAATTCTAAAATTTATATAAAATTCTAAAAATTATTGTAAAGCTCTGTAAAAGACAGATCGGAAATGAGGTACTCATTATTTTAAAACAGCGCCATCTGTTGTGCAACATGGCTTATAATATGCTGCTTTCAAAAATAAAAGATGCCTTAAAATATGCAGTAAATCGGCGTACTTTTACCGCTTTTTCTCCACTTTCTCTTGGAAATGAGATATTTTTGGAATCAGAATGCTAAGGTACCTCCTCACAAAATTTTGTTAAAATCCATAAAGTAGTTTTTACGTGATGCGAACACAAAAAAAGAAAGACAGACAGACAGGAAATGAGTTACTGTTTTATTATATGTATATTTCCCATTCACAAAAGTAAAAGGTGCTGCCAAGTTTTCAGTAGTATTAAATCGGTAAAATTGCGTACTCTAACAAGTTTTTTATCTCAAATTTCTCTTGAAAATGAGAGATGCATTTGTACGAGGAACCTATATTTCCACCGAGATGCTAAGGTACCCCTTACAAGATTTTATTATAATTCATTTAGCAGTTTTTACGTGATGCGAACGTAGACAGACAGCCAAAAATTGCAAAAAGTTTAGAGTTTTGTAGTCCATATCGATTTGTATCTGCACCAGCAATGAAATTTTCAAAAATAAAATTATTTCAAGTACAGACACGGTCCTGTTAAAAGTTTTTTATCTGTATAGAGTACTGACCTACGCCAATACAGTGCTAGAGAAAAGCAAAGCTTGAAAATTAAATTCCGCAATTAAGAAAAACCATTCATGCCTTTCTAGCAGGCAGTTAAGTTTTGTTTAGCTTAACAACAACAAAGTTAAAATTATATTTTTAAAGTTACTTAAACTGTCAGCATTCCTTTTATGGTACAGAAAATAACTGGTTTAGGGAGTTTTTGATTTTTTTTTGTTGTTGTTTTGCAATTTTAAATTTAACAAAAGGAAAGAAATATAATTTCGCATTGTTTATTTATAGACAGAAAATATAAAAAGCAAAGCATTTTAAAAACCCTTTAACAAACAAATACTTTTTGTTTTAAAATTATTTTGTGCATGAATGCTGCAGTCGTCGTCAGTCAGCCAGCGAGCCCGCCAGCCAGCCAGCCAGCGTGCAAGTAAGTTAAAAATTTAAGTACAAATGAAATGTATGTATGGAGTCGACCGACGACAACAAGTTGCTTTAAAAGTTTCTCTTTTATTTGCCAGTTTTTAATACTAAATTTTCTGAAAAACAAAAAACAAAAATAAACTACAAGCTAACGCTGAGATGCCACACATATTGTGAGCCAACTAACTATAGCGACTATAAATTGAAAACAAAAATTAAAAAAAAAAATACTTTTTCTTTTGGCAAAATATAATGCAACAAACAGCACAGGCAGCAAGAGCGGCAACATAAACAATGTATTTTTCAGTAGGTACGTAACACCACAACAACAACCATCATTTCACATACATTCACAATACAAATTCACTCATTTTATAAAATAAAATATTTCAATGCAATCGAAGGGCTTTTAAAAAATATACAAAACAAACAAAAAATACATTTAAAATCAATTTTCGCATTTGGGTTTCTTTATTTCTGTAAACCTAAGCGAACGAGCAATAAAATCATAAGAAAAAATATCTACAACGAATATGGATGAATATCGTTTCCAAATTCAAAATATTCGGTTAATGTTCTTTCTGAAATTTTCATTGCAATCGCTAGGCGTTTGTTCACATGTACCTGTGAGTTTTTATTTGAAAAATTATTTGAATGTGAAATACTGATCACCACCAAGGTTAGCTTTTTTTCCATTTTCTCTCGGAAATAAGATAAATTTGAAAAAAGTATCCTTTACTGAAGTCATAATACTAAGGTACCTCCTCACAAAATTTTGTTAAAATCCATCCACTAGGTTTTACGTGATGCGAACACAAAAAAAGAAAGACAGACAGACAGACAGACAGGAAATGAGTTACTATTTTATTATATGTATATATGTATATACCTAGATTTTCAATTTTTATACATGTACACCTCAGGAAGCTTTCACTGTAAAAGTTTCAAGACCTCACATAAAGGGTAACCCGTATGGAATGGCTTAGTGGTGGCAAAAACCGGGCGAATAGGCCCGTCTAATATACACAGTGACCATAGACCGAAACTTATACATATACATAAAATTCATTGAACACTCTTTAAATTATTATTGAAAAAAACCAACCTCAAAACAGATATGAGGGCACCAATTCTAAACTAAAAATGTAAGAAGTAATTAATGTAAGACTATGTGAATGTCAAGCCTCTCCCTATTACTGTTCAAAAGTTAAGCTATTTTCACCAGCACCCATCTTTTATGGGGACACCATTCAAGAGTCTGAGGGGCTGTAGCTTAAGTGGTTAGCACGTTGACTACTAAACAATGGTCACGAGTTCAAATCTCAGCCGTGGCAACATCAATTTTTCTGATATGTATTATTCTTCATAATAATGCATATCACAGCGCCCTCCTTCGCCGGTATTATCACATAGCACTAAATCGCCGGCGAAGTAAAATAATTATAAATTGGCTATGCTAGCTTCGAACTAATTCGCCTAAATAACACCAGAGGCGCTGCAATACCGTTCTAAAAATAATCATAACGTGCAATTGCAGTGTTGCCAGAATCGAAGCTTTACTATCACTAACCATCTGTCTTATCTACTACTATCCCTTTCCAAAGGAAGTACCACAGTTAATGTAGGCATTAACTGCCTGAGTGGTACTTCTCTTTTTAAAAAAATAAAAAATAAATAAAATAAAATAACGGTTGCAAAGATAGGGTCACATATATTAAATAAAATCACCTATTGGGACACCCTTTAATTTACAATTTTAAATTAAAGACCTTTTGTTATAGAGGACTTGGCCACAACGATTCCAACTATAAATCTATAAAGGTTCAAAAGTTTGGCCATATATATCAAATTACATGAACTATAGTGGACATTCTGCCTAATTTGAAGTGTTTGTGTTTTACGCTTCAAAAGATAGGGCCATATAGATTAAATAACATCATTTTTTTGGACACCCTTTAATTTCTAAATTCAATTGTATGCTTACTATAGTGGACTTTGTAATACAGGTTCCTTGTAAATTTCAACCGACTGTCTATAACAGTTCAAAAGTTTGGCCACATACATAGAATTACATTAACTATTGGGACACCCTGTTATTTCCAAATTCAAATTTTATACTTTTTATTATAGCGGACTTGGTTCTTTGTAAATTTCAGCGGTCTGTGTACAACTGTTCAAAAGTATGTCCATATACATCAAATTAAATGAACTATTGGAGCACCCTTTAATTTAAAATTTTGAATATTTATACATTTTATTATAACGGTCATAGTAAACAACATTTTAAGGTTCTGTTTATAACGGTTCAAAAGATAGGCCCATATAGAGCAAATTATTTCACCTATGGGGACAACCTTTAAATTTTAAATTTATTTTTATAGCGACACGCAATTTTTTAAATTGGTGCCCTTTACGGTTTTTAATACACGTAAAAAACTTGTATCTATGTTGTATGGGGACACCCTTTAATTTTTATAATGAACTGTTTTTAAAACGGGACCAAACTGAAAGCATCACCTTTCAAATAAAGAATACAATTTTAAAATCGGTTCTGAAATGGCGGAGTTCTGCGGTTACATACATACATAAAAAAGCAATCTTCAGACGAATTGATAACCTCCTTCTTTTTTTAAGTCGGTTAATAAAAAAAAAAAAAAAAAGCAACACAAAAGGCAACACAAAAAGCAACTGAAGCTCTATAAAAGTAAGACGAATTGATAACCTCCTTCTTTTTTTGAAGTCGGTTAATAACAAAGAATATTTTATTTTGGTGCTCAAATCAAATCAGTATGATTTTTTAATAAAGTTTCCCATCCATAATTTTTATGGTTTAAAACTGAGATATTTTCAACACGGTATTTTTCAACATGGTTACATGGTTTTCAACACACTTTTTTAATTATTTTTATTTTACTATTACGCAACAGATGGCGCCAGTTGAATACAATTTGTATTTTTACTTTGTGGAATTACATTGTTATTAAAATATTTTAAACACCACTTACAGAGCTTTACAATAGTTTGGAGAATTTTAGAATTTTTTTATAAAGTTTAAAATTTTATTCCAAGTATGGTTTATACCTTTATATAAAGAAATACATAAACCATAACTGAAGCACTATAAAAATAAGAATCTTACAATTGATGTGGAATACTTTCAAAGCAAAATCGAGTAAAATGTTGTTAGGACGCCCACAAAGTGGCGGGCACAGCTAGTCCTTAATAAATTTCATATACACAAATATAAATAAAAGTGAGCCTTTGTAAACATTTTCTTAGTTTTTTTTTTCATTTATTTTTCAAATGACTCTAAAGTAGTAGGTAGGACAGGACGGTCGAATTGTATCCTTAAAAAATTGTTTTTGTTTTAGTTGGATTTCTTTAAGGTCTGTGTAGTTGTGGTAGAAAGGAAAACAGGTTTGATGCTGTTTGCAAAATTGTTTAGGCATTCTGTATCTTAGTAGTTTATTATTATTGTTGTTTTTTCTTCTTTGTTAAGACATTAAAAAACGTTCTGTGGTTTTTACAAACATACTTAGATATAGAATATATACTAAATCACATTGAAAGAAATCTTAAAATTAAATCAACTGCTCCCTTATGTTTCCAAACGTTCCCAAAAAAGCTGCTAAGCTAAGCTAACCATATTAGGTCATCACTGTTTACCAGTTCTGTAATACAAGATGACACAAAGAAGTCATTTTCACTGCGTTTTAACTCCAGTTAAGAACAAAAAAATAAATTTTTAATGATACAATTTTAGGATTTAAAAGAATTTACATTTCTTTGCACATTAGTTAGCAGCATGGTTGCCAGATTAGGGGATTTTCCCCTAGATTTAGGGGATTTTTTTTCATTTAGGGGAGAATTTTGGGTTTAAAATTGTTTAGGGGAAAAACTTGGGGGGTTAAAAAAAATATTTAGGGTGTTTTTTGGGGGATTTTTTTATGTTTTACCAGATGCTTAATTGGTCTTCACCTCTTTTTTTGCAATCAATAAATTAAATATATGTAACAATCAACTTTATGATAGGTTCTTCTAAGCTATTTAAACAACGTATTAGAAAGATGATTTTTGGGTTATGCGTGTAATACGTCATGAAACAAGTAACGACCCAGTGGTAAAATTAAAAAGGCCTTCTCACTTCAGGTCTTCTATAAGGCATGCTTTGACCTTCTCTCGGATCCTCATTTTTTGTGCCTTCCAAAGAAGGCCTTTTAGATGGCATTGGCTCTTTCTTCTAAAAGATTCAAAGCACATTGAATTGCCTTTATCTACTTCATTGCTGCTTGAAATTGAGATGCTTCGATAGACTAATTGGCAATGACTATCAGCCTAGAGGTTGATGGTTCGGATCCCAAAAAATTTTAATATTTCAATTAAAAGTAAATTAAAAGTGCTTAAAATTAGAACAAATTTTTTTTAGTTTTTGCTACAAAGACACATTTAATTAAAGGCCTTCTAGCAGACAATTTTCGGAAGGCCTTCTGGAACGCTTGTCGGCAGAAGGGACACTTCGAAGGCCTACTTCGCAAAGACATGAGAATGGAATGCCCCCAAAAGAAGGGGTAAAGAGACCTTCTAGAAGGCCTTTATACTACTTCTTTTTACTACTGGGTATATTTGTATACAAATACATATCGTCACCTAAAATGCAAAAGGCCGTAACTACACTTTTTAGTTTTTTACAGGAGAAGGAATAAACGTTATAAGTTAAAGACTACTTAAAACTTAATATCCACATTTTAGATTCAAACTTAGAAAACAAACATAACACACATTGAAAGACAATCAAAGCCAACATTGTTTTGATTTTTTTTTTTTTTTTTGGAAAAGTGCAGTTACGGCTTTTTGGTTTAGTTGACGTTGCAGTTACGGCCTTTTGTTTTTCACCAATAAAGACGTTATTTTTGGACGTATACATGTAAAATTTGCTGTGTAGATGTGTTTCGGTTAAGTTCGTCATAATCAATCAAAAAATCAATTTTGAATTTTTGAGTAGTTACGGCCTTTTGCATTTTAGGTGACGATATGTATATTTATAATACATATGTACTTTAATGAAATGAAAACTCCTTTTTGTTTTGTTTTGGGGGATTTTTGTTAAAATTGAGATTAATTTAGGGGATTTTTTTATTTTATAAATTTGGATTTAATTTTTTTAAAGTTACAGAAAAATATTTATTTATGTAATCAAGAAAAATTATTTTAGGGGATTAAAAAAAAGATTGATTTTAGGGGTTTTTTATTTGCTTTTAGGGGAGAGAGAAAAAAAAATGTGGCAACCGTGGTTAGCAGTATGTACTTATTTTTACTCTAACTTTCAGTCTTTCTAGTGTCAATTAGGTTTTTTTTGTAAGAAAATAGATGATTAAACACAAAGTAATTCTTGACTATTTAAAAAAAAATGACGAAGAGATTACGCTGAGAGAAATAAGTATAAGATCGATATAAGATACAAAATTTGTTATTATTTTGTCCTTTTAGGAAATTATAGTAACACTTCCGGTATTCTGTAGTGAGTGTCAAGGCTAGAATAGGTTAGGCAGCTGTGTTTGCACTGCACACATGGCTCCAATTGCTTGGCACCTTACCTGCGAAGTAGAAGAAAGAAGAGAAAATAAATGATAAAGATATGATCCAGGGAAGGATTGCGAGTAAAAATAGAGAAACAGTTAGGCAGAGGATGCAAAGACAGAGACGAGTGGAAGAAAGGTAGATTGTGATAGAAGGCTCACTGGCCGAGGCATGCAATCAGTTAAGCAGCCATGCCTCGCCTAATAGCAGTGGGCTGGAAAACCAAACGCAACTCATTAAAAAGGAATTGATCCTGCTTAGTATGTAAAAAAAAGTTGATTTTTAAAAATTTTCTTTTCTTCTTTTAGGCTAAAAAATAAAATTGCTAACAATTTTTGATAAATTATTGATTAAAAACTGTTCATCTTTGTACTTTTACCAATCGGGTTAAGAATTTTATTACTCTACAAATAGGCGATTTCTGGGTAGAATATGGGGAAATTTGGACCATTCTGAATGAGGTTGCGATATACCAGGTTAAAGCTTTAAGGCAGTAGATTCCAAAACTGTAAACATTATATTTATACCTTGCTCCGGAAATGCCCTAGAACTGGTACAATATAGGGTACATTTTTATATATGTATGTTTGGGGACCAATGGGGGCCCTTTAGAAGATACCTGTAAGGGGTTCTGGTATATGTATATTGTGAAAGCTATAAGAGAAAAGAACTTAAAACTGGAAACAATACATTCAGTTGTTTCTCAGGGAAAAATCTAGATGGGGTGGAATATAGGGTGGAAAATAGAAAATGGCCATAACTATAGAAATATAAAAATTGGTTATTTGGTAAATTTAAAACAGACCTGAACGGGGTTCCTGTATATCCTGTTAAAGCACCAATTAAGTAGAATTCAAAACTTTTTAAATTAGAGTGATTCATTTTATTTGCCTGTCATTCCAGGACTAGATTTGATGTACTAGTTACACTTTAAAGGGACATGATAGCGGTATATACCTGTCGGTACAAAACTAATTATCCCTATTCGATATTCTCTGGTACTTTAGCCAGTTTGCCGCCTTTTCGGTAACATACATTTCTGTTTTCTCTTTTCAATTTTTCGAAAGCTTTTCGTAAAATTTTTGCTTTAAACTTCTTTCTTTACTTAATTTTGGCTAACTTTTATACGACTTCAATGAATTCTTTTAAAATCGCTCGCTGTAGCCAAGACTTGTTTACTTTACTATTCGCTTACGAAAACACAAATGAAATTTACCCTGTGTTTGACAGAATTTCTACCTATTTCACGAGTATGATTGATGGCAAACACATTATCAGGCATGTCACAAATTCCGTTCGAAATTGAAATGATTCCGTAGTTACCATTTGTATTAAAAAGACTGAAATACTTTAAAAAGCAAGGTTGCAAAGCTGTGCGGAAAATAATTGTTTTTTTAAAACTTGTGCATTCATCAATTTGTGCAGAAAATATTGGACCTTGGGTCAGAAAAATTGTTTTGGTACCCACGGTCGCAGACCAGCGCATATATAATGAGGTATAGGAGTGTAGGGGAGGTTTTTTTCGTTTTACGTTTTCTAGAGAAGCAAAGTACGGAATCAATTCCACTTCCGAACGGAATTTAGCTCGGTGACATGACTGTATATCAACAAAAAAAATAAAAAAATTTTGAAACCATCAAGCGTGGCTCTCAAACACGAATTTTGCCCTATTACACGAGTATGTTGGCATGCCAACAGGCCGTACTCACATGATGCGTTTGATCGTCTAATAGTCGCTTAATGCATCCACATTTCCAACGAACAGTTAGTTGTTTAAGGCCAGTATTCACTATCCTACACAATCGAACGATTCAATCGCAAGAAAATCTGACAGAATTCTGTTCTACTTAAAAAATCATTTTAAGATGGCGTTGTAATGGGTGATTTTTTTGAGGTTAGGATTTTCATGCATTAGTATTTGACAGATCACGTGAGATTTCAGACATGGTGCCAAAGAGAAAGATGCTCAGTATGCTTTGACATTTCATCATGAATAGACTTACTAACGAGCAACGCTTGGAAATCATTGAATTTTATTACCAAAATCAGTGTTCGGTTCGAAATGTTCAAATGTGACAAATTTTGTTCAGCGATGAGGCTCATTTCTGGTTGAATGGCTACGTAAATAAGCAAAATTGCCGCATTTGGAGTGAAGAGCAACCAGAAGCCGTTCAAGAACTGCCCATGCATCCCGAAAAATGCACTGTTTGGTGTGGTTTGTACGCTGGTGGAATCATTGGACCGTATTTTTTCAAAGATGCTGTTGGACGCAACGTTACGGTGAATGGCGATCGCTCGATGCTAACAAACTTTTTGTTGCCAAAAAATGGAACAACTGAACTTGGTTGACATGTGGTTTCAACAAGATGGCGCTACAAGCCACACAGCTCGCGATTCTATCGCCATTTTGAGGGAAAACTTCGGAGAACAATTCATCTCAAGAAATGGACCGGTAAGTTGGCCACCAAGATCATGCGATTTGACGCCTTTAGACTATTTTTTGTGGGGCTACGTCAAGTCTAAAGTCTACAGAAATAAGCCAGCAACTATTCCAGCTTTGGAAGACAACATTTCCGAAGAAATTCGGGCTATTCCGGCCGAAATGCTCGAAAAAGTTGCCCAAAATTGGACTTTCCGAATGGACCACCTAAGACGCAGCCGCGGTCAACATTTAAATGAAATTATCTTCAAAAAGTAAATGTCATGGACCAATCTAACGTTTCAAATAAAGAACCGATGAGATTTTGCAAATTTTATGCGTTTTTTTAAAAAAAAAATTCTCAAGCTCTTAAAAAATCACTCGTTAGATGTTACACTATCATACAAAATAAAATTTTGCAACTCTTATCGCATGGAAAAATACTATTTTATGAATTTTTTCAAAAGATTATGAAATCGTACAGACCTGTCAAAAAGTCTGCCACACGCATATCAAACTTTTTTAGCACACATGCTGTTTTTGATACATCGTACGACTGAGTATGGTAGTATATCATGGCCTTTAGAAGGAAAATAGATTTAAAAATTAAAATAAAAATAATATTGGTAACAACGAAAAACAAATCCAAAGCATATTGTTAACAACAATCCGTTTTAATCAACACTTAAGTGATGCCAAAAAGAATATTTTTGTTGCATGAAAATGGAAAAACATTATTTAAAAATGTGACAAAAAACAAATAAAAAAAAAACAAATAAAAATAAAAATAAAAAAACACAACCAACATATCTCATGTTTCAATGAAAAGCAACGTGGATAGATACACTTTGTGATGAAAAGGGAAGGGAAAAATTAAAAATAAAAAAACAAAAAAAAAATAAGCAGGAGACAAAAGTGAACGAAAAGCTGTAATCAAAACAAAAATTTGTGCAAAACAATGTTCTTCTTCTTGTCAATATTTTTTTCTTTTCCTGGTTTATTCTTCATTTACAACTTTTTCTTTCTTGATTACTTTTTTTTGCTGTTTGTCAGTGGCGTGTGTTTCTTGTTATTGTATACTACGTCGTCATCGTCATTATCATCATCATCATTATCTTTACTTTTTGTCTTGTTTCATGGTAAAAAAGAAGAATATTATTTTATATATATGAGCGAGTGTTGAGTAGTAGCGAGTGTTGGTTTTTAATAATGAAACGTAAAAACAGCAACAATGAAAGTTAGAACACAACAACAGACCAAACGACTGACAGTTAAAATAAGAATAACATGTGGCTGACTATTTATTATTTTACACTGGTTCTTGGCATTTTTCTATTTCTTTTAAATGCCATGTTTAATTACCATGTTTTTGCTTAATAGAAGAACGTACACAACCGTGTATGTGTCTAGATACATCCATATTAACATTCTTTAGCAATTCCTTCTTAACAATGTTGTTCTCTCCATTTTCTACCACTTTCTAAACATTTCGTTCATTATGTATTCATTTACTTAAGTGCACGACCACCTTATTTAGAACTCAACTAACAAAAAATTAAATGAGCTACGAGGGGCAGTTAATAAGTCTTTATCAGAAACTTGTAAGGGTTATTAATATAGTGACCAGATATCCCGCTTTTGTTAAGATGCTCTCTCTTTTTTTTAGGTCGATCCCGATAAAACTGTATGTATGTATGTACATACCGCCGCTTTATACCCTTCACCACAGGTAAAAGTTTGTCATTTCGTGTGTAATTTCTACAATATTCATTTTGGACCCCATAGAGAAGAAGTTGATTTTTCGATGTCCGTCTGTGTTCGAGTTGTAATCAACTTCACCAAGGCACCAGACGAAATACAGAAAATTTAAGCCGACCAATCCGCCAGGCATAGTTTTGAAAATTTCGCTAATGCAATTAAGCAATATCAGACCATTCCATTCGAGGCTGCGGGCAAAAAACCACCCCCACCTATATTTCTTCACGTTGTTTTTATATTTTTTCGGTTGCAATGATTTTTTTTAATAAATATTAGACTGCAATCAGTAAGTAGTTCGCATGGAGTACATACAGATCTCAGGGGATAAATAACCCCACCCCCTGTTACAGGAGATTTTATTTTTTTTTTAGCTTGGAGTGTTTTTCTGTTTTGATTTGTATTAAAGACCTTTTTGTACAAAAAAAAATTCTATAAAATTTTACAAAAAATTTTCATTAAAATTTATACAATTTTCTATAAAATTTTTACAAAAAATTACGATAACATTTTTACAAAAAAATTATTGATAAAAATTTAAGAAAAAAATTAGGATAAAATTAATACTAAAAAATTTCGATAAAATTTTTACAAAAAATTTTCGATAAAATTTTTACAGAACATTTTCGATAATATTTTTACAAAACTTTTTTAATAAAATTAAAATAAAATCTTTATCTTATCTTTAAATTTTACAAAAAAATTTCGAAAAATTTTTACAAAATAAATTCGATAACAATTTTTAAAAAAAATTATTGATAAATTTTTTGGTAAATTATTACCAAAAAATTTCGATAAAATTTTTACAGCAAATTTGCAATAAAATTTTTACAGAAAATTTTCGATAAAATTTTTACAAAACTTTTTTGATAAAATTATAAAAAATAATCTTAATCTATCTTTAAATTTTACAAAAAAATTTTATTAAAATTTTTACAAAAAATTTTCTATAAAATTTTTACAAAAAAATGATTTTTACAAAAAATTTTTGATAAAATTTTACGATAAAATTATTACCAAAAAATTCCGATAAAATTTTTAGAACAAATTTTCGATAAAATTTTTGCAAAACATTTTCGTTAAAATATAAAGAAAATATATTTCATAATATTTAGTATTTTGTTCAGCCTTATTAATATTGTTTAAATTAAAAAGAAAATGGTCAAGCTTGAGGAAAATATACATTTTTCTTTTTCTTTGTATTATACCTATACTTGTAATAATAAAGTTGAAAATCATAAAAATATAAACCGAATGTATGTATATTATTGTAAAATTTGGGGAAATATAACAGAGTAAGGGAATAGTTAACATTACTATGGTGAAGGGTATATAAGATTCGGCATGGCCGAATATAGCACTAAAATTCCGTTTTTATGTTTTTCGTTTGTTTTTTTTTTTTTCTTTTTTCAATAATATTTTTTTGTTTTAAGTTATTTATGGGATCATTTAGAAGTGATACATAAAACGTCTTTCGTACATATATGAAAGCTTCCGGAGCAAGAGCGTATAAATTTGTTAGCAATTTTTAAATACATAGCTATTTTCCGATATGCAAGGTGCTTTAAAATTTTCTGTAAATTTAGATATAAATTTCTAGTCTTAAGTTTTGTTTCTGCTAATATTGTTATAATTTTAAGTTTGTTCATATAAAGAAATGCAAAAAAAAGCTTAATAAATTTAAAACTTAAAACTAAACAATGTTTTGAAGTTTTAAAAAATTGTTTTTTTTTTTTTATAGGAGGTATCGAACCTACAACATTCCGACTAATTTTTAATTTTTTTGTATTATTTACGCTTTTTTGCATTTTAGCTAACGATATATTAGTTTATATTTGAACGAAATTAAAAAAATTGAACTACGTGGGCTACTTAAACTTTATAAACCAAAGAAAGGCTTTATAAATACTATCTACCCACCATCAATTTCAATGATTAAAAATCGGTTTATCGATTTTCGTTGTGTTCGCACCAGCATAACTGACGCCATTTAGGTCGATCCAAAAGGGGTCATCACGCCAGAAATAATCAATATAAAATCCCAGTAATCATATAGGAAGATCCCAGAATGAAATTTGAATAAATCGGTGGGTGGTTAAAGATTTAGGTCATAAAACAAAACAAACAAAAAATACTAAAAGGAGAGAGAGGAGACTATGTTTAGAATTTCCGTCTAATTTACATAGTTTATATACAAATTCACGGAATTAAGAAATTAGGCTGTCATGGTCGTTACGATAGTTTTTAAGTTGCGCCCGAACCAAAAAAAAGTTCCAATAAGGATAATAACTTTAATTTGTCAAATATAAATTTCGCCATTTTACAAAGAAAAACAATAATTTTCTGGGACTTAAATAAAACGAATTCCCATACTTTCCTAAGATGTAGTAAATAAAAAGAAAATACATATGTACATGTTAACACACCCCCCTCGAAAATTTTATTTAACTGTTTTATTATTATTAAATTAAATTAATTAATATTAAAAACGATTGGAAAGAGAATCCAAGAGTAAAAATATAATTCAGGAATTTGCTTAGTATTAATAAAAGACAATAACCAACCAGAGCAACACAATAATGACAATCAACAGTGTTTATTCCATGCAAACCACACTAATGGCAGATGAATTGAATGATAATCTGGCAGTCAGTCGTGCCGTAATAAAATTCGTGTCGTCATTTATTTGGGTAGTATCTAGGCATATTTATCAGGTAGCCTCATTACAGATTTTGACAGTTTAATTTTGAAGTTTCCCCCTTAAATGTTTCGTTTAGCTGTCAAACTCCATATAAAAAATATAGAAATTATTGCTTTAATATTTTCTCTCCGTAGTGGGTCTACCTGGTAAATGTTCCTGGGGAAGTATACAATTTAAAAACTAATAGAGTAAGAGGTATAATTGAGCATGTGTGAACACTAAGTTAAATTATACAGTTAAGATTAAATTGGGTGCCTCGGTGGGCTAGTAGGTCCAAGAACCAAGGAGCTTGGATATAATCTGGATGCCTATAAATGGTTAACTGCGTTAGTGACAGGTCACGGATTCTCAAGTTTTATTAAAAATTGATTTAATACGACACTTGCAAATATGTAATAAAAATAAGATTAAATTGTCTCAGTAAGAAAACATGTCTGAACATAGCAATATTGCTTCGATGTTGTAAAAATTTAAATTAATATTAGTTTTTAACTAAGAATAGCAAGAAATTATAAATAGGTTAAAAGACAAGTCTGTATATTTTGCCTCAAAAATGTCAAACATCTTGCTGCTGATACAAAAGTTATGAAGTTGTTATTTTTATTATGTCGCTCTAATGTCTGTCAGTTTCTCACACCACTATATATCATAAACCGACAACTTGAATTTTCACAGAATATATAATCTCCGCGGCCGCTACATTTACATTTACATTTTTTATTTTTATTATTTTTGGTCCTTAATATTGTTTTTAAAATTAAATTATTCGTTTTAAAAGGTTAAACTTAACGTGACAGGATAGATTGTGGCAAAAGCGGGATCTGAATTTTGAAAAAGCGACATTCTGAGAAAAATATTTCGCCTAGTGATCGGCAAATAATATGTGATGTTATTGATATTATCAAGAGTATTCATTGATTAAGGATCAACTTGACGCTAGTCCACAATCGGATTATTCAATATGGCAGGCAACAAAAAAACTTAATATTCGGCTCTATTCCCGTTGGCTTGAGGTTTGAAAACGAAATAAAAACATCAATTTGGCATTACCGTTGGCATTAACGACACTCGGTAATCGACACTCGCAAAGATAGAAACGACAATAACACATTCGTTCTCTGTCGTCATAGTTGTAGGCAACGAAATTCAAACGACTACAAGAAAAAAAAATTTTAAATAAAAAAAAGTACATCAAGGCAGTTCGATATTTTAGTTTTTTAAATGGAAAAAATGCCGCTTATGCTAAGGGTTTTCGTACGGGCATAACACCTTAAAATTTAGTGATTTTTGATGCGAAACTACCGATAAATTAAACCCGTTTGGGCTTCCAGTTCTTGATGGAGAAGGTTGGGTTGGCAAAAAGTAAAACTAAATTAGGAGAAAATATCCATTAAATTTTTTTTTATTAAAATATATCAAGATGAAAAGGAAGCTCTGAATCCAGAGCAACAGTGGAAGGCTGTTATAAACAGGTGCGATTGTTCCCACTGTAGGAAGCGGTGTGAAACCAATTAAAATTTGAAAAACAAAAAAACCCGAAAGGAATGATATTCGCCGACCATGAAGAAGTTCGATCGCAACTAATCGAGTTATAATATTTAGAATATGGAATGGCAAAAATGTTAACGTTCTGTCGTAGCATCTTCCGATGTACATATATTTATATCCATTATTTCACCATCACTTGAACTTGAAAAATAAAATTCAGTACTCGCCATATTTTGTTAAAACTTACAAAGAAATAACAAACTTTTCAGAAAATTACAAAAATGTGATAAATAATAACACAAAAAATTGAAGTGCTATCACACTTTAGTAATTTTTCTTTTTGTTTTCGATAACGTTTCTTCATCGTTTCAATAGAACTTTAAATTGTAAAAAGTAACACAAAAAATTAAATTTTGATGAAACATTTTTTTTATTTGTTTCAGTATACTCTGACAAATCATCATGAATAGACTCACGCTTGAACAACGCCACGAAATTATCCAAATTTACTTTGAAAATCAGTCGTCGATTCGCGCAACTTATAGACGACTTCATTGTGTTCAGCGATGAGGCGCATTTTTGGCTTAACGGGTTTGTTAATAAGCAAAATTGCCGCATATGGAGTGAGACCAATCCACAAGAGACCCTACAGACTCCATTACATCCACAAAAATGCACCGTTTGGTGCGGATTTCACGCTGGTGTCATCATCGGACCTTATTTCTTCAAAAATGAGGCCGGAGCTCGCGTTACGGTCAATGGAGATCGTTACCGCACCATGATCAATGATTTTTTGTTTGAAAATATGGATGACATTGATCCGGAGGAGATGTGGTTTCAACAGGATGGCGCTACGTGCCATACGGCGAACGCAACCATCGACTTATTGAAATCAAAATTAGGCGATAAGTTGATTTCGAGAAATGGACCTGTCAATTGGCCTCCAAGGTCGTGCGATTTGACACCTCTCGATTATTTCCTGTGGGGCTACGTGAAGTCACTGGTTTATGCTGATAAACCAGCAACAATTGACGCCTTGGAGGACAGCATTGTTCGTGTTATTCGTGACATACGTCCAGCAGTGCTCGAAAAAGTGGCCCAAAATTGGACGTCCAGAATGCGCTTCGTCAAGAACAGCCGCGGTGCCCATATGCCCGAAAAAAAATTTTGATTACAATTTAATTTTTTGTGTTATTTTTTACAATTTCAAGTTCTATCGGGCTTAAAAAAACACCCTTTATTTCAAGAATACGAATTTAGAAACTAAACAACGATAAAAACGACATAGAAACGATTTATTTTGATTTATTCACCTAGATTTTCTATCAGAGAGTCATTACAGCGTATTTTACAAATGTGATGTTATTGATATTATCGTGATTAAGGGTAATAAAGATCACGTTGACGCTAGTCCAAAATCGGATTATTCAATATGGCGTGCAACAAAAAACCTTTTATAAGTAAGCTTGTTCAAAGTTAATGCGATGAGCCAGCCAGGTAGGTTAATAAAATTATCAGATGATCCTGATGTGTATAGCTCTTAATGTTAGTTAGACTTTTCTTTGGAGAGAACTCATAGAAAAAATGGATTTGCAGCTAGGTAGTGCCTCGATTTACAAAATAAACCAAACCCAAGTTGAGGAGATTCAAAAAACATATGTGATTCAATAGGAATCTTAAAAAAAGCCAGGGTTATTGATGCTTTGGAAACAAACGCCAACGAAGTTAAGAAGATAAAATCTGCGACTCATATCTAACAACACTCTAGGTACTAATTTTAATAATTTTATTATTATTATATTATTCTTCGAAATGCGGCAAAAAACCTGAATGTTTTCAAAATACAAATAAAATAAATAATTTTTGTTTTATTGCTTTCGTGATTAATTTTTTTTTTTTTGCTCTTTCAAATGGCATAAACAAATATTCTGTAAAATATTTGTGGAAATGTAAGAAATCCTTAAAAAAGGATATGGGGCTATAATATTGCACCGCAGTGTACTGAATTTTGTTTTATGCTGTTTTTTCCTATTTAAAAACGACATACACAAGGCATATTAATCAGGTAGCCTCACTATTGAGGGGTAATATTAAGGCGAAAATAATCAATTTTTTATATGGATTTTGACGCTTAAACTTACAATTTTTCCCCTTAAATATAAAAAAAAAATTTAAAATTTTCGCCTTATTATTTCCCCTTTTTAGTGAGGTTACTTGATGAATGTGCCCTGTACTTACACATTTACTTAATTGGTTAAGAATATTTTTGGCTGATTAAACTATAATAAAATATGAGAATATTTGGAAATGTTTCCGTTGTATCGTCACCAACTGAATGTAATTTCATTTCTAAATATTTTATTCCATATGAGGAATTTTGCTAGAGATAACTTTGTTGCATTTCAATAAAATAAACACATCTAATAACAGGACCAAAATACCGCGACGGTGAGTATCCGGTTACGAGAGGTATGTAGTGAAACCTCTCGTAACCGGATACTCACCGTCGCAGTATTTATGTATTAAAAAAATCACATTTTAAGTTCCCAGATAACATTTGTAAACAATCATCAAATTATGCAAAAGAAAATAGTCAAACTCTGCTAAAGTCTCAAATCAAGTTTAACTTCACACGATCTGTACATACATGTGTTCCTATAATGAAACTGTATCAGGACCATTTCTGTACATGAAATATATTTTGGAAATTTTGTTGATGGCGCAGTTTGGAAAACAAAAGAAGTAGTGAAAGTACGCAATTTTACCAATTTTAATGTAGGTTAACTTGGCAGCACATGAAAGCGGAATATTTTAAACACTATTTACAGAAATCTACAATAATAATAGAACTTTGTTAAAACTTACAAAGAAATAACAAACTTTTCAGAAAATTACAAAAATGTGATAAATAATAACACAAAAAATTGAAGTGCTATCACACTTTAGTAATTTTTCTTTTTGTTTTCGATAACGTTTCTTCATCGTTTCAATAGAACTTTAAATTGTAAAAAGTAACACAAAAAATTAAATTTTGATGAAACATTTTTTTTATTTGTTTCAGTATACTCTGACAAATCATCATGAATAGACTCACGCTTGAACAACGCCACGAAATTATCCAAATTTACTTTGAAAATCAGTCGTCGATTCGCGCAACTTATAGACGACTTCATTGTGTTCAGCGATGAGGCGCATTTTTGGCTTAACGGGTTTGTTAATAAGCAAAATTGCCGCATATGGAGTGAGACCAATCCACAAGAGACCCTACAGACTCCATTACATCCACAAAAATGCACCGTTTGGTGCGGATTTCACGCTGGTGTCATCATCGGACCTTATTTCTTCAAAAATGAGGCCGGAGCTCGCGTTACGGTCAATGGAGATCGTTACCGCACCATGATCAATGATTTTTTGTTTGAAAATATGGATGACATTGATCCGGAGGAGATGTGGTTTCAACAGGATGGCGCTACGTGCCATACGGCGAACGCAACCATCGACTTATTGAAATCAAAATTAGGCGATAAGTTGATTTCGAGAAATGGACCTGTCAATTGGCCTCCAAGGTCGTGCGATTTGACACCTCTCGATTATTTCCTGTGGGGCTACGTGAAGTCACTGGTTTATGCTGATAAACCAGCAACAATTGACGCCTTGGAGGACAGCATTGTTCGTGTTATTCGTGACATACGTCCAGCAGTGCTCGAAAAAGTGGCCCAAAATTGGACGTCCAGAATGCGCTTCGTCAAGAACAGCCGCGGTGCCCATATGCCCGAAAAAAAATTTTGATTACAATTTAATTTTTTGTGTTATTTTTTACAATTTCAAGTTCTATCGGGCTTAAAAAAACACCCTTTATTTCAAGAATACGAATTTAGAAACTAAACAACGATAAAAACGACATAGAAACGATTTATTTTGATTTATTCACCTAGATTTTCTATCAGAGAGTCATTACAGCGTATTTTACAAATGTGATGTTATTGATATTATCGTGATTAAGGGTAATAAAGATCACGTTGACGCTAGTCCAAAATCGGATTATTCAATATGGCGTGCAACAAAAAACCTTTTATAAGTAAGCTTGTTCAAAGTTAATGCGATGAGCCAGCCAGGTAGGTTAATAAAATTATCAGATGATCCTGATGTGTATAGCTCTTAATGTTAGTTAGACTTTTCTTTGGAGAGAACTCATAGAAAAAATGGATTTGCAGCTAGGTAGTGCCTCGATTTACAAAATAAACCAAACCCAAGTTGAGGAGATTCAAAAAACATATGTGATTCAATAGGAATCTTAAAAAAAGCCAGGGTTATTGATGCTTTGGAAACAAACGCCAACGAAGTTAAGAAGATAAAATCTGCGACTCATATCTAACAACACTCTAGGTACTAATTTTAATAATTTTATTATTATTATATTATTCTTCGAAATGCGGCAAAAAACCTGAATGTTTTCAAAATACAAATAAAATAAATAATTTTTGTTTTATTGCTTTCGTGATTAATTTTTTTTTTTTTGCTCTTTCAAATGGCATAAACAAATATTCTGTAAAATATTTGTGGAAATGTAAGAAATCCTTAAAAAAGGATATGGGGCTATAATATTGCACCGCAGTGTACTGAATTTTGTTTTATGCTGTTTTTTCCTATTTAAAAACGACATACACAAGGCATATTAATCAGGTAGCCTCACTATTGAGGGGTAATATTAAGGCGAAAATAATCAATTTTTTATATGGATTTTGACGCTTAAACTTACAATTTTTCCCCTTAAATATAAAAAAAAAATTTAAAATTTTCGCCTTATTATTTCCCCTTTTTAGTGAGGTTACTTGATGAATGTGCCCTGTACTTACACATTTACTTAATTGGTTAAGAATATTTTTGGCTGATTAAACTATAATAAAATATGAGAATATTTGGAAATGTTTCCGTTGTATCGTCACCAACTGAATGTAATTTCATTTCTAAATATTTTATTCCATATGAGGAATTTTGCTAGAGATAACTTTGTTGCATTTCAATAAAATAAACACATCTAATAACAGGACCAAAATACCGCGACGGTGAGTATCCGGTTACGAGAGGTATGTAGTGAAACCTCTCGTAACCGGATACTCACCGTCGCAGTATTTATGTATTAAAAAAATCACATTTTAAGTTCCCAGATAACATTTGTAAACAATCATCAAATTATGCAAAAGAAAATAGTCAAACTCTGCTAAAGTCTCAAATCAAGTTTAACTTCACACGATCTGTACATACATGTGTTCCTATAATGAAACTGTATCAGGACCATTTCTGTACATGAAATATATTTTGGAAATTTTGTTGATGGCGCAGTTTGGAAAACAAAAGAAGTAGTGAAAGTACGCAATTTTACCAATTTTAATGTAGGTTAACTTGGCAGCACATGAAAGCGGAATATTTTAAACACTATTTACAGAAATCTACAATAATAATAGAACTTTGCATTAATTTTAGAATTGTACCCAGAGATGGGTACTTCTATTACTTCTATATAAAGAAAATATATAAACCATAACTCAAGCTCTATATATTTTTTTTTTTTTTTGCTTTACTTTTGTATGTGCCAGCCAGCTGTCAAAAATTCGTTTATTGTTTTTCAACTTAAAAAATAATTAATTTTTTTTTCTTTAACTCTAAATTTGGTTGGCGGAATAATCGTATTCACAAATTGCCAGGGTATACTCCATTAGCCTCCTTCAGGATCTCTTACGCGACCTATACCTTCGTATAGGAAGTCCCAAATTCAGCTTCGATTAAAATTTGTTAGGTTATACACGATAACCAAAACGATTGCACATGGTGAATAAAGCAAACACCAATAACGGTACCGCAGTACAGCTATTTGAGGAAGCCAATCATGCAGTGCGAGAGTTAGCCGCAAACCACTCGAAGGCCGAGCAACAAGTACGGCCTGATTGACTTTAAAAGATAACGACAATGACGCGCGAACGATGTTCCCCAACCCAGAGCTACTTTACGACTGATTAATTTTTAAAAAAAATATTTAAGTAAAAAAAATAACACTTAACAAAAAGAGTAAGGAAGAAATGTTTCTAGTTGTTGGATGTGATGCCCGTTTCACACTATTATATTGAGTATTAAGATGTTCATAGGATTTTTTAAGAAACCAGTCAAATGTAGTGATTTTCGAAAAAACGAACGTAACATAACATTTCGTTTTTACACAATCACACTACAAATAAATTCAAAAATATAAAAAAAGAAACAAGCCAAGACAAGGCATTGAAAAGCGGCGGTTGAGAAAAATATCATCGACGGCCGCGAAGTCACACAGCTTGGTTATTTGCTTAAAAAAAACATCCCTGATAAATGAAAAATGTTACAGTTTAAAACAATTTCTAAAATGTTTTTTTGTTATGGGATGTCAAATATCTTTCTTAACAACAAGATATAAAATTAAATTTAAAATTAATAAAAATAATATAGGCAGTATATTTTATCGTCATAAAAGCCGATAGCCGCTAGTGGTAATTACCTTTTAGTTTCAATTTTAATTACCTATAACTAAGATAAATAAAATAAACAAATAATCTTCAGATAATTTTCCATAATACTTATTAAAGTTTTTGACTAATCTTAATACCATTATTATAGTGTAAAATGGGCTTTAGGGTGATTTTGGTGATTTTTGGTTGAAAGATTATCAGCTGTTTCTTGCTTTTACTTAATATCGTTGTCAAAGTTTTGTTTTTAACAGGTTCGTTCGCAATAGAATGGAACGGATCAGAAAAACTAACTCCATGTACACATTTCTATTTATTAAAAACAGATCAGCTGTTTCGTAACAGAACGGAAAGTAAAAACTAATTCTACCTTAAGAATCAGAGAAACAAGCCGTGACAAGTCATGGCGGCGGCGGCTGCACAAACGGCTGTTAGTCGACTTATGCAGACTATAAGCAAAGGGGTGTTGTGTTGAGAAAAAAAGAACAGCAGAAATAAACTAAATTTCTTACATTTGTAATTGATTATATGTAAATAAAAAAAGTTTAAAATAAAGCATAAATTATTTTGTAATAAATTTTTTATAAAGGATACCTTAAGTAAACTTTGTTACTTTCGTTACTACAAATAATGTTTTTAAAATATTTATTTGCTTAATAATATAACCATTTTCATGCTTAAGATCGTTATTAGAAACAGAAAAATAATACGAGAAGTTTATTTAAAACATTTTATAACTAAAATTGTTTAATAACCTTTTATAAACCGAAAATATGTTTCATGTGTCGTCTCGGATTTAACAAAAGACGACGGCGGATCCTAGCCGGCTGCGAGCCGGCTGCGAGCCGCTCGACTTGTTTCTCTGCTCAGAATCGTTGATTTTTTTTTGAATGATTAAACTTAAATAGGTTGTTCATGATAGTAAGACATCTAATTTGCAGTTTGAAGAAATACTATTTATAGGGATTTCCGAATTTTTGTCTGGGGTATGATTTTCACATCCACATGTTTTTTAAATGGAATATTTTGACAGAAAACTAAAAAACTAAAAATATATTTCACTTTCCATTGAATATAAAATTACAAAACATACCTGATTCGTAGGGAAACAATATATGTAGGTAGGTACAAATTTTGTGTTAATTAAAAAACTTTTAATATTTACATGAGAATATTTTTTATTCATAAGAAATAAATATAATAACATATGTATATAAATAAATGAATTGATATATTATAGGTACCTTTTAGTTTAGTTTTGCAGCAAAACTATTTTAACGACAAAATTTGAATTTTATAGTTGAATATCGTTGCTGACGTATTTGATTTGAATTGTTCTGTTCTTATTGAATTTAAAGGAAATTTGCATAATTTGCCAAAAGAAAACCAGCAAAAAATTAAATATTGTTTTTGTATTTTTCTTTTTTTTTAAGAAGAAAAATCGAAAAGAGAGGGAATATCAAAGTGCCAATAACAGAGATGTAAATATGTATCAGTTAAATTGTTTTAATTCAAATTGTTGCTGCTTATAGTTTGCACTAAATACAATTTATAATTCATTGATATTTTAATGGATTTTTTCCAGTTTCATTCAAAAAAATTTCCAAAAATTTTTCGCACAGCGAATTTGCGTTTTCTTTTAAACTTTTCTTTTTGGGCAAATGACACTGAAATATTTAAACAATTATTTACTTTTGTTTTTTTACATTTCAAGACAATCTCTTTTTTGGGCTTTTCACTACGTTGTCTACAGTTGTTATTTATTGCATTCCACTTTAAAGTTTTTTTTTTGATGACACTTTTATGCTTTAACGTTTTTTCACTCAAGGTCTTGTACATATACTTTTATAATTTTTTTTTCTTTTTTTACATTATTAATCTTTGCAAAACACTTTTGGTCTTCTCCAAAATTTACCTGAATATTGTTGTTATTCAATTTGATTTCTTTTTCCACAATTACTTTTCTATTTTATTTTTGTTGTATTTTAATTATTTTCCTTTTTAATTCAATTTTTAGACACAGACATGAAGGAATTTCACTGGCAAAGCGTAATTTCGAATAATTATTAGAAAATGGATTTTTTCACTTCGTCATTCTATTCGTAGTTCTTCGTTGTTTGTCGGTATCGCCATTTTCGTTGTATTTTTTGTCGTTTTCTTCGTTCAGTTCGCGCCAGTTTTTTCTCTTTCTGTTTGCTTTTTTATTTGTGCGTATGTTATGTGCAGTTATCTCTTTCTGTTGTTCACTCGTACATTATTGATTTAAATTGATGTTGCCAGATTGTTACTTTTTAAGTTGTTATGTGGGTATTATATTACGTTATTTATCATGATTACATTTCTTTCAATTAAAGACCCTTTTTTAACACTGATTGATACAAGTTTTTATATGAAGCGACTGTAATTTGAGGAAACGTAAAGCAATGTTTATTTTTATTCCAAAAATATTTCAAGTAAACGGGATCTTTTCAAACTTAGAAGCAAGACGGGGTCTTAGAAGTAAGACGGGGTCTTACTTCTAAGTTTGAACAGCCCCTACCGGTTAATGGGAAAATTATTGAACTTTTTAATAATTCATAATATTCTTAACTGTTTTCAAAGTCGACTACATTTTAATTATCTTCCTAACGAGTATCCAATAACCACGTGGTTGATGGAGCTCTCATATGAGTAATTCCGTTTTCCGGAACCCAGATAAGTTAAATTTCATAACTTTGTCTTTTTACGCTACGTCCAGCATTATTCGAAAATACGTCAGTTTGGTTACATAGTTTTAAGCACATTGTTCCAGTTTCAACACCCTTTGAGGCAAACAACAACTTTTACGATTTGCAACAAATGTTTACTTTTTGAAACGGATTTATCTTCTAAAGCTTTGGTTTAAGTGATAAAATCACATCATAGCATCACATCTTCCTATTTTAGGGCTATAATTTACAATATCTTTTTTTTTTTTTGTTTGAGTAACAGTCTAATATTTTTAGATTTTATTGTTTCCGAAGCCTAAAAACAAGCCATTGAACAACCCATGTACGTGGCAACGCTGCGAATGCAGTAATTTTTGGACTATTCTCGAGTATAGAAATTCAACTCTATATGTATGTTTTAGCTTTGTTTGAAGATTTATACCCACATAATTAATACCAATAACTTATGACTAAAATACATATATAGTTAAATCTACGTTGTCTGTAGTCTGGCTGGCACGAGTGTGTTTTGTCGTTGCCCTATCAGTAGATCGATGTTTCTCCTCGCGCTGGTGGCCAGTAACAGACTCTACTAGAATGCTGGGTAAATTAGTCGAGTTAACTCTCGATATCCTATTTGACTATTAATTTATCTGTACGTATGCAGTTCGTATAGAGATCTTTTATACATTTAGAAATTCTAAATTTAACCAACAGAAACGGTAAAATCGGAAAGCGATGGAAAACAATACCTAACCCTAATGCTGGTTAGGATTAGACTTAGAACCAAGGGCAGACACATATTAACTCTAAATACTATGGGTGACCTAATCTTTAGACAAATGTAAGCTATAACGAGAGACTTTTTGGTGAGAAAGAAGATCAAGAGTTACCATTCCACAGTCTTAAGTCACAACAGTCAGGAGTAAAGTTTAATGACAGCGCGAGACCTTTTAAAAATAATCCATTGAGAAACAAAGGGGTCGAAAAGGAATGCACAAAGGTAATGATTGGTTTCAACACCACTCCCACCCCTCCAAATATACATATGTATTTATATTTAGTTCTGTTCATCGTCAAATTAATTTTACTTATCTTTTCATTTAAATTATAATTTTACGCAAAATGTCGCTTCTTAACGACCTGCATATAAAGGTTAATCATCCTCGTACGTACCAATTTGGTAGCCTTTTCAAGTTTCAGTAAACGACAATCAACCGTTGAACCGGTTTTTAACATTGGCTTAAAAGCTATTAATCTTTTTAACTGCTGTGGAATTTTCCTAAACCACTTAATTTTATACGATGCATGTCACGCGTCACGTAATAGATTTCCTGGAATTTAGTGTTACCATATGGTGTTACATTTGTTTTCAACAAAATGCCACGTCCGGCAACTTTAAATTGTCTATAAATACATATATATCTGTCTTCTTCATACTAAAACAAATTGTTGAACGAGAGAGAATGATTAAAGGAACAGAAAAGTTTTCTAGTCTTTTGGCTGTTTTTGGACTTTAGCTGTGCTTTTTTCGCATTTCGTCTAACTAAATTCTATTGTTTTCTTTTCTTTTGTGTTATAGTTCTTGGAGTTTTTGCTTCCATTTCTTTAAGTTTTATTGTGATAGGCCTTTTTTATGAAAATCATTTTCTGCACAGTAGCCAAAACAAAGAAAATTAAAATAAACATAATCAAGAATAAAAGACCCAATCAAAAAAAATGTTACTAAACCATGGAGGTGGGTGGGTGGTGTTGAAAAACACAAAATAAACAAATTAGTTTCTACTATAAATTGCCAATTTAAAATGAATGAAGAAAATATCATTTGGAAATTAAATTGGCACAGGGGTAAATTGATGGAAGGAAAATTAAATTTGAATTGAAATGAAGGGGTTTGGGAAGTAAAAACTAATTGAAATTATTTGATTAGGTGTTTACAATGCACAATAGGTACATGCAAAAACCTAAACAGGAGCTTACATTTATTTTTGTAATAGGTATTTGTGAAATGTAAGCAAAAAAAATATTTTTTAGTTAAACAACAAATAGAGAAAAATGCAAAATTACAAAAAAGTGGGTTACACAAGTACTCGAAATGTGTAATGTGAGTGAGTAGGGTCTTTGGCACTTAAATTGCATGCACAAAGTTATTTTTGTATACGAAGTGAGTGTGGTATGTGGCACAAATAGGGGTAATCGAGAAAGTCGTTTAAATTTCGATGTACATATTTCTTTCAATTAATTACGAAATTAAGAGGTAAAGTAAACTTCGTCTAAAGCCATTTCAAGAATACAGCGTTTGTATATCGGTCCTTTAACAGGTACATCACAGCAATATCCTAATAAATTAAACTTTGTAAAATGCTGTTGTAGTTTTCAAAATATGAACATAGGTATATATATTTGAATTATAAGTGGACAAAAATACACCTGGATTACTTCGTTTTAGCTTGAAATATAGGTAATTCTGAAATTTATTATACAGATAAAAGAACCCTTTGGATTCAAAAATTTAAAACAAAAACATTTTTTTTAAGGTATGACTATCTTGCATTAAAATAACTTTTCCAAGTAGTTTCCGTTATATAGAAAAAAATAAAATACTTAGGATTTTAGCTAATCAACTATTGGGGATAACTACATATTTGATTTGAAAATAACATTTTTCTACTGGCTATGTAATGTTGACATATTAACGAAATGGCATTGCTTTCAGCAAATCGAAAAAACATAGTAATATATGATATATCAAAGCCAAACCTTGAGATATCATACATAGGCTTTTAAAAATTTGTCAACTTTTACGCCAACGAAGTTAAAATCTTGATAAGAAAAACAAAAGTTCTGCAATAAAATAGAACAGGCCGTTGTAAAAAAACTCCGACGGAGATAATTCCAGTAATCACGTAACTCCTAAGCAATGTCAAAGAAATCTATACGTGGAACATTTGCTTCTAAGTTTGCCCTCGTACGTATGCATTTTTATTTAATCCGCACAAGCAAAAACGACACTCGTAACAATCGTGTTATGCAAAACGAAAGTGCAAAGTATTTTCACATTTATAAATTATCTAAAATAATAATCATCACTAAAAATATTTCACTTGAAAATTAAAATTTACCCCATTCAAAAAAAGGACGATTAACTAATCTGGCACCACTGATTTAGGTTCATGGAGAAGATTTTTAATTTCAACTATGTTGGCTACTTCGTTTTTGTTAATCTTAAGTTTTGTTATTTCTTTTATATAAAAAATCCGATGAAATATAAAGAAACTTGTATGCTTTCCCAACACAAGACACAATTTATTTGCAATAAAAGCAGACGTATTAAAATTAAAAAGCAATCAGAAACAGTAATAAACGAATGTGCACAAATGAAACGGCTGATAAAGTTTTAGAACGTACGACAGTCATTTTCACAACAAAACACAATAAAAACGGTGGGTAACGACGACAAACGACGATGAAATACCAGCATGAAACGAAGCAACAATACAATTTATTATGTCAATATAAAAAAACACTGGTTTGTGTGTGTTTCTAGACAATATAAAAAAAAAACTGAAGCACAAAAGCAAATGGCGGCTTAAAATTTTATTGTAAAGAATTTATAAATCTTGCATGTTATATGTTTTTTAATTTTATGAAATTTTGCCGCTTTTTATCGTTTTATTTGCTTATTGTTATTTATTTGTAAATTTCGTTTTGCCTTGTTTTTGTGTGCTTTTTTTACACTTTTTTGGTATTCTTACAATTTCACACTCCTCGTTTTATTCCGAGTAATTCTCCGCTTCTACACTGTGTGGTTGATTTTTATTGGGATTTTCTTTTGCGACTGAAACGAATTATTTTCAATTATTGCCATTTCTTTATTTGTTCATGCAGCAATCTTAATTCCGTTTTGTGTTTCAATTCCATATTTATTCATTGCTTGCTGACAATTCCAATTAGAAAAATGCTAATAGCATTGCCAGCATTCAAATGTTGAGTAATACATTTAATAACGGAATAAAGATCATTTAAATAAGTTCCCTTTGATTTAAATAATGATTTTTTTTGTTTAAAAAAAAAAAATTATTTAATTGATTATAACTCGCTCATTTTGAAACATGCTCATGTCAAATGTTGGATCAATCGACATAGCCCTTTACAAATGGCCGAGTTATTTCCAATATATTTTGATTCTGTCCCACTGTGCAGTGCAAGGTTATAAGCGACAATTGATCTTTGCAGTTCATTTCTAAGCATTACTGGCCCATATCCCAGCCATTTGGTTTTAAATTATCAAAAAGTTATTTAACCAAAATAAATGTTTGTTTCTATAACGATTTATCGTTTGGTTTTACGTATAATAAACCTATTTTTTGTTATAGTGCATTTAAACTAGAGCTAAATCTAGTAGATTTGATTTAAAATCTTTCTGCTAGCAGTGTAAACTAGGTAGTTTACACCGTTTTTGACACTAACAAATAATAGTAAAGTTACCATTTACTTGTAATTTGAACTTCAATTATTTTTAATACTTTTATTTATCTTTTCCGTTGAATTTTTGTTTTCTTAAAATTTTTTTAATAAAAAATTAAATATTTTAGAAAAAAAAATAACATAGTTTCATCACTAATAAAGGTGTGTTTACATTGAGTGTACAAGTAATATGTACTGTCAAAATTGCTATCCATATGGAATTTTATGTGTATGTCAAAATCAGTGTTTTACATATGGTTTATAATTTTTGTGTTTAAACCAAGGCGAATTCATACCAGGTGGAGTCGATTGGGCTGATTGTTTTTTCTCTCGTTTTTTTGCTAATGTCTTGTCAAAAAATATATTGTTTCATATCTGCTAAGCTAATGTCAAAGTTGTTGTTTTGTTGTAGTTGTGGTCCTACTGCTCACACCTGGTATGAATTCGCCTTGGTTTAAACGTACCCATGTTACATATGACATAACCTCCTGTTTTTGAAAAAAAAAATCAAATATTTAAAACAGCTGGTCTCAAAAGTGTGGTTTATATGGATTATTTTTTAAAATTATTAAACTATATAATAAAACTATAATACTGGCATTATTGGGACTTGCTGTACTAAGTTATTAGGCAATTTTGCATATTTTTGCCGCCATTTTAATTTATTAGAAACCCGCTAGTGATGTCAACTATGCAAAAAACTACCGTTTTGTGTTATCATTTGGGAGCTTCTACAACAGTACAGAAATCAATTTATAAGAGACTTGATTTGAACTATATCAGCAACAATTATGAAGTGACGAAGTAGATATTGTTTTGAATGGGAATTCAAGTAAAAACAACTATATTCTGCTCGTAATCTCGAAAATACTAGATTTTGGTAATGTAAATACACTATTAGTATTGTAATTTGAAAAAATCTTTAAAAGGTTTTTTATTTTTTTTTTAATTATTTATTGTATCCTCATATATCTCGTCTTAAGTATACAAAATAGCACTTATTTAATTGAAGCCAGTGCAGGGGAAAAGTTTACAATATATGATTGAAAAATACAATAATAAAGTGATATGTGGATTTAAAAAATATAAAATGAGTTCATATATCAAACAATTTTTTAGTTTTTGTTTTTACATATTTTTTGTAAAAAATGGAACACTTTTAATTAAAACAATAACAAAGGCTGAATATATATTAATCGTCTCAAGTAGAAAAATCCTAACTCGTATTTATTACGAAACTGAGTTTTTCAGTAATTCCAATACATTATATACAAATACACCTCCTCACAAATAGTATATAAAAAATAACGATCTTACAGGCAGTTGTACATTACAAATTACATTGTAAATATTATAGTTTCTGTTATGTTTTTCACTTCTCGGGTAAAGTTAAAATTATTTAAGTTAGGGCTTTCTATTTGGGACCAACGATATGAATGAAAACTCTATGTCCTAGGTTTGTGTAGCTGATGGTGTAATATTTTTTTTGCAATGATCAACACTATGTCTAACCGGTAGGTGGTTGTTTTTGCTAATGTTGTGCTTATGTAGTGTTGTGAAACGTTAGTAAATGATAAAGGCAGGTAATGCTTATACAATGCTATGAAACGTAAATAATAAATGCAGGTCGTCAAATAATACCCTCACAACGAAATTTTTATTACATTTCTGCTTAGATTGTGCAAATTAGACATCAAATCTTTTGAACAAAAATCCATCAATATTTTTCTGTTAAATTAAAACATCAATCATTTTTAAATTGAGTTTTTAACTATACAATTTTAATTAACATATACATATATTTGTTTCTACAATGAGTCACTTAATTTCAACCAGCATAATTTAAATACTTGCATAATCTCAGCTTTGTTAAGTGGTAGCAAATTTATATTAAAAAACCAGTTATTAGATATTTAAAATGAATTATTTATCTTACTTACATACTAATTTAAAAGACAGATGCATTATTGTATTTGTGTTTATTACGTTATAATTTATTTTATATTTTAATTTGGATCGCGTGTCAAAAAATAAGATGTCGTTTAGACAGATTTATACAGTTGCTAGCAAAATATTCAACTCTGGACCTTATGATCTTTGAGTTTAAAATTCTTTTTGACGAAAATTGCATCTTTAATCCTCTGCAAGGCGAATTCATACCAGGTGTGAGCAGTAGGACAACAACTGCAACAAAACAACAACTTTGACATTAGATTAGCAGATATAAAACAATGTATTTTTGACAAGACATTAGCAAAAAAACGAGAACAAAAAACAATCAGCTGAATTCACCTTAACTGTCTGTCTACATTAGCCATAAATTTATTTTAACAGAATATAAATAAAATCAGTGTAATGTTTTTTTATATAAAGTTTGACTTTTGCAAATTAATGACTAATGTAGACGGGATTTTAAGGCCAGAATTCACTAACCTTCACAATCGTTCGACTCATTACGAAAAATCTATCAGAATTCGGTCCTACTCCAAAATCGTTTCAAAATGGCGTTGTAGTCACTACGCTATTATAAAAAAAAAGGTTTTGCAACTCCAATGGCATGGAAACAAATATTTTATGATTTTTTACAAAATATTACCAAATCGTAAAGACCTGTCAAAAAGTCTATTACACACATATGTACACTTCTAATCAGCACTCGTGCCTTTTTAGCAAGCATGCTTTTTTGACAGATCGAACGACTGAGTATAATAGTGAATCATATCCTTTAGGAAACTTCTGAATAATTGATGGTTTTTATTTATTTTTTTTTGTGAATTTTCGGTTTTTAATGAATTTAAAAATGCCACTCACTGCGGAAGGGTAATATTAAAGCGAATATTTTTAATTTTATTAATATGGATTTTGGCAGTTAAGTTTACAATTTTTTCCCTTAAACGATAGTTTAACTGTCATACTATATAGCAAGATTCTTTTTATTTTAAAAACTTTTATCATATAAAACTTTATGTTTTTTACTTCTTCTATTAATTTTTCCTCCATTTGAGAAGAATCTTTATAACAAAATGAAACGAAGGGCAGCTGACGAGATGTCACATTACACATATGTAATGCTGGGATCAGAACCGAGACGAACGACTAATTTTTGGCCACGAATATTCGTCGCCAAATATATAACACATACATATGTAGTACGTGCATATGAAAACGAACATAATTATGACGTCGGTCGTAATTCGTTATACTTGGCGAACTCTGAATTATATTTATTTCTACTTATTACGCCGGCATACGAAGAACACAACGGTACAATGTGACCATGTTTGGTTTTAGTTTCAGGCATTTTAGTAAAGTTTTTTTTTTTACATTAATAATTAAATTGTTTTTATTTTATAGCATTAAAAATAAGTGTACAAAATGGAAGTTGGAAATTGTTTGTTGTGTTTTTGTTAATGGCTCATTTTATATTAACTATTATTTTATATGGTTACTCTATTAACATCGTTTTTTATAAATGTTTACTGGCCGTACCAAACAACTCATTCTTAAACATTTATGTACGTACAAGCAAAAACCTTTTACTATAATAATCATTATATTTATTATTTTAACTAGCCCACCACTTCCCGTCAACTTCCTTCAATATTTTGTTCGATTTTGCTTTGAAAGCAGTCCACACCAAAGACGCTTACGTTTTTAGTTTTTTTTTTTTTTTTTTAATTAATGCCTATATTAACTGTGTTACTTTCTTTAGAAAGGGATAGTAGTAAGACAGATGGTTAGTGCGATAGTAAAGCTCTGTTCTTTAGGCGAATTAGTTTGAAGCTAGCATAGCCAATTTATAATTATTTTACTTCGCCGGTGATTTAGTGGTATGTGGTAATACATACCGGCGTTTTTAGTTCCTCCTTAAGATATGCTACGTATCAGTTTATGTATTTTTTTCTTTATAAAAAGTAAAGTATTCATATCCGGTTAGATCAACCGCGTAGTTTCACTGCTTTTTCGCCACTTTCTATCCTATATTGGAATCAGGATACGATACCTACGTATCGTAACAAAATTTTGTTAAAATCCATCAAGTAGTTTTTACGTGATGCGAACGTAAAGAAAAGCAGACAGACAGACAGACGAATATGAGTTACTATTTTATTATATGTATAGATATAGATAATTTTCACAAAATTTTTAACTTCTTTAATTAATTTTTTTTTTGTTTGTATTTTTTCCTTCTTTGCACAAACAGTAAGTAACTTTCCCAATTATAACAGCTGTTATTTTTTCGTCGTTATTGTGCTTCATACGACGAATTTTTACCGATGAATTCGTTGTGTTAAACGAAATTCGTCCTTCATCCCAGTTCTATTCCCAGCATAACGCGCAAAAACTTAAAAGTTAACCAACTGCATGCGGCAGACACGTTACAAACTTCTTTATTGACCTTATACTATGAAAATGCTCTATTTCCACTTTATTTGACAGAAGCGTATAACGCGTTGAAGCGCGCAAAGCAAGGTATATATGTACTTTCGCTTTTATCAAGTATTGTAAATTTTGCCAGTGACGATAATTGCAAAGAAGAAAATTGCCATAAATTTGTTCACTTCTTATATATTGGATTTAACACTCGATTAGTATATTCAGTTGTTAGTGAAGTCAGTAAGGTCCCGCTGATACTTCTTGGATAACAAAACACACGTTCAAAAGGAAATGTTATGTTTTTTACTGCATGTAAAATAATTATTATTTTATTATTTATGACTTTAACTGAGTCTGTCTACCGACAACAACAATAACAGATAAATCGCAACTAAATTGTAAACTTATAAACATACGGGGTCTGTTCAAAAGAAAAGGCGAATTTTGAATTTTCACTGGCTGTTCATATTCGATTATCGAAATTTTTTTGTTATGTTAGAACCAAGGTGAATTCATACCACGTGTGAGCAGTAGGGCAACAACTACAAGAAATCAACAACTTTGAAATTAAACTAGCAGAAATGAAACAATGTATTTTTGGCAAGACAGCAAAAAAAAAAAACGAGAGCAAAAAACAATCAGCTGGGCTATCGCCTCCACCTGGTATGAATTCGCCTTGGTTAGAACAGATGTGTTAGCCATATGTTGGCATTATCAGCTAATTTGGATTTGTAGTTTGTTGACAACCAAAGCGAATTTATACTAGGTGGAGCTGATAGCCCAGATGATTGTTTTTTGCTCTCGTTTTTTTGCTAATGTCTTGTCAAAAATACATTGTTTCATATCTGCTAATCTAATGTCAAAGTTGTTTTGTTGTAGTTGTTGCTCTACTGCTCACACCTGGTTTTGACTTTTGAAAAAAAAATGGTTTAAAGAATATTTATTAAATTTTGCGTTAAAAATGTAATAAACTGCTCAAAGGCACTTGAAATGTTGAGTGTGGCATTCGGCGACTGCACTTTGTGTGAAAAAAGTGGTACAAGCGCTTTGCAGAAGGCCGAGAAAGTCGTTGATTACGATGAGTGTCCTGGAGTTGCAACCACGTCAACAATTGAAGAAAACATTGAAACAGTGAAAAAAATTGTTTTGGAAAATCGTCGAATCATGCCATGCAATTTTCTAGAATGTTTTGGATATGAAACGTGTGGCAGCGAAAGTTGTTCCAAAATTGCTTAATTTGGAGCAAAAGCAACGGCATTGGTATCGCTCAGGAGTTGTTGAATGCCGTCAACGGCGATCTAGGTTTGTTTAAAAGGGTCATAGCTGGTGACGAAACGTGTGTATATGTTTATGACGTCGAAACCAGAGCCCAATCATCCCAATGGAAGCGGCCAGAAGTCAACAAACGAAAAACACGCAAACGTTACTAATATTTTCAGTTGTCGACAACAAACTACTGATTCAATTTGGCTGATAATGCCAATATATGACTAATACATGTGTACCTAACAAAAAAATTTCGATAATTTTTTGAACAGACCTCGTACATATGTATGTACTTATGTATGTATGTAAGTTTGTGCAACAAAGTATTTTTATGTTCGGTGCGCATGCAAAATTTACGAGCATGTTTGAAAAATTTAGTTTTTAATAGAGATGAAATTTTATTTTGATTGTTTTGTAAAACAATTTAAGTCGCTTAGGCCATTGTGAAATCTTTCACCTAGCCATCTAGTCCCATGGCCTTGTAATTCCGCGCAGTAACATAATGTGTTCGAGACTTTCCAACTTTTCTTTTTCCGATGTACCGATATTCAATTTACTTGTTCTTGCCCTTATGGCTCAATGAACAGTGATCACACCTACAACGTGTCTCGATCATCCCACCTCGCAGAATCGGTCCAAAAGAGCTGTAATTCGGAGAAACAAGAATCTTGAATGGGATTCTGAGCCCATTTCCTTCACGCTCGATGAAGTGAAATATATAATCTCCAAAGCGAAACCCTCTAAAGCTCTTGGTCCTGACGGCATCTCTATGTTAATGTTAAAGGAACTTATCACAGTATCGCTGGAATATCTAGTACGCCTTCTAGAACTCTCGATTCATCAACTGGTGATTTCAGATATATGGAAAGTTGCTCGGATAATTCCCCTCCTAAAACCTGATAAACCCACTACAAAAGGAGAATCATACCGCCCTATCTCCCTTTTATCACCCGTAGCAAAGCTTTTAGAAGCTTTACTATTGCCAACCCTGAAGAAGCATTTCTCGCTTGCCTCTCACCAACACGGCTTCAGGGAATCCTATAGTACCACGACAGCTTTGAATTTGATAGCTAACCAGATCGCAAATGGCCTCAATCAGCAGAGACCGTGTGAACGCACAATTGTGTCAGCCTTAGACTTATCTAAGGCTTTTGATACGGTTGACCACTCTTTGCTAATTAATGACATCTCAAACTCTACACTTCCCAATGATGTTAAACGCTGTGTTGCCAACTATTTAAGTGGCAGACAAGTGTTTGTTGAGTTCAGAGGCCAGAAGTCTAAATATCGCAAGATTAAAATGGGTGTGCCACAAGGAGGAGTACTGTCTCCTATACTCTTCAACTTAATCTTGCACAACTTCCTGCCCCACCACAAGATATCAAGATGGTGTCTTATGCAGATGATTGCACCATCTATTCATCTGGTATTAACATCCAAGACATAAGTGCTAAAATTACTCAATATTTGGCCACCATCTCAAAATTTATACAGGAACGTAGACTTCAGCTATCACCCTAAAAGCCTTCAGTGTCCTTTTTCACTTCCTGGACTAAAGAAGTAAGGATGAAATTAGATATCTCTATCGAAGGCCCACGTATCCCTACGGTGCAAAACCCAAAAATTTTAGGCGTGGTCTTCGACAGCCTCCTTCACTTCGCTTAACACGCCACTTACATCTCGGAACAAAGTCCTAAAAGCTCTTGCAGGCACCTCTTGGAGAATGACTAAAGAGACCATAATAACAACTTTCAAGGCAATTGGTCGCTCTCTCTTTAGTTATGCTGCCCCTATTTGGACCTCGTTCCTCAGCGATACTAAATGGCGAGTTTTACAAACTGCACAAAATAATGCACTTAGAATCGATACCGGATGTGTCAGAATGACTGACAAAGCAATACCTGGTGGCTTGTCACCTACCCACCCACCCTAACCATGAAGTGGTTATTCAAGATCCGTCTCCCCGTCACATCCGGCAGGACTTTCGTCTATATCGCAATGACATTCGAGATATTATTCGATCTCTTATAGATCGAGTGGCCATTGCAGACGCCCAAAAACTGTTACATAAACAGGCGGTTTTAGGAGCTATGAATGGCTATAGATGTAATAGGGTCCTTAATGAACACCCCCCAGCGATTGCAGAATATGAAAGGCTTCTTCCCAGGCAAACAAGAACCACCTTAGCACAATTAAGCGCCGGATGGTGCAGTATTCTTAACTGCTACCGCGAGCGTATAGTTCCCGGAACTTTAAATCGTTGCCCAGCCTGTCTTGAAAGCCCCCATGACACGGTGCATCTATTTCAATGTCCCAATAGGCCTACGGATCTGCGCCCCATAGACCTATGGTTAAGACCGATTGAAGTTGCGCAATTTCTCCAGCTCCAAGTGACACTTTTACAATAATTAATATATACACCTTAAATCTTTTCAGGAAAGAACTTCCGACAACAGCACAGCTGTTACAACAACAACAACGTGTCTCAGAACTTTCCTGTACAAACCCAGAATCAGTTTAGTTTTTGCTATATCCAGACTGGGCCAAATTGCCCGTGAGATTCTGCATTCTTCTCTAGCTTTCAAGGACAGATTAGTTCTTCCTACGGCCCAGTTAGATAGAAGTCTATAGTAGTGACTAGTTGGCGGCTTCACCGATTCTACTCTCTCTGAATTAAACTTTATCCCAAACCCATTGTTGCAAGTTTCTCGGTAATTTCGTTGCCCTTGACATTGCAGTGACCCAGAAGCCAACACAATCTCGCTCTATGTTTGTCCGTCAGAACATCAACAGTCTTTCTGCTGCGCTCGTCTGTCGACGTACACAGTGCCCTCCTCTCCTAACACTTGTTCAGACACCAATTCGGTGGCCTTTAGAATTTTTATCCAGATATGGGTACTTTTAGAATTTTATCCAGAGATGGGTACCTTTATATAAAGAAATACATAAACCATAACTGAAGCACCACAAAAGTAAGAGTCTTACAATTGGTGTGGAATACTTTCAAAGCAAAATTGAGCAAAATATTTTCAGGACGCGCACGACGTGGCGGCCACAGCTAGTACTTATATAAATATATACATACATATGTATGTATGTATTTGCTATGTTATATTCCTTTTTATATACATAAGTAAAACAATTTTTATTCTTCATTAAATATTATAAAAAATAATAATATAATAAAAAATATAGATTTTTTAACAATAGCAACCGCAACAACTGTTTTGTTTAAAGCAGGCAAAAATTGTTTTTATTGTTGTTGTTACTTGCTTAAATATTTTTATTTCATTTAAATGCTGTTGCTGCTGTTGATCAGCAGCGTTGTTGGTAACACGTAGTGCAAACAAATGCATGTTAATGACATCAATGTTGAAAACAATTCATGCTAAAATATTAAAATAATACATATGTATGCATAATTACATACTTGCATATATAAAGTATCTATTTACATACATACATATATATGTATATATATTAACTAGCAACAATTCAAACTGATCATGCCTGTGCATACTACGTACTTCTACACGCAGAGAAAAAACATGGTTATGACATGGTCACAAGAAACATTTTATGTTCTCTGTAACAATATGTGGTTCCGATGAACAACTTAAAGGTATTTTAATCATTACTGTGGTCACGATAAACTAGTTTTTGTTACCATTTTATCATTTAATGGTTACAACACCCAAAAAATGCAAAACGGTTTGTTTAAACTATTTAATTTTCAAACCAAAACCAAAGTATTATTAGCATTTTAAAAAAAAATGTTGCATTTATAACCATAGTATATTATTAGTAAACAAATTATGATTATTTTGCTTATACGTAACCACAGTATGACTAAAAACACACAAATAATTATTGGTTTTTAGAAGTTTTGTGTTTAGTTTATAGAAATTATTAAATTCTTATCTCACGTTTAAAAAAAATAAAATATCAAATGCTTAAAAACTAAAATAATGAATAATTTTTTTATTATAAGTATATTTAAGTACTTGCTGTGCCCACACACGTTGTGTGTGTCCTGACAATATTTGCTCTTTTTGCTTTGAAACTAATCCACACCAAATTTTAAGACTCAACTCAACTTTCCGTTTGGCAGTACGCAGCTAAAAAAAACTAAACGGAATTTTCGACTATTACAGGGATGTTCTAACAAAAAGTGTAGACTTTTTTTCTTTAGCTGAAACAAAAATTAATGTTCAGGCAATTGTTTGGTAACGGAATTTATGACATTTCATGTTTTTTATACATTTAAAATATTTTTTGTTCATTTCTGTATTGATATAATGTTATTGTGTACAATAAACAATAAAGTTTAAAAAACACGACTACATGATTTTTATTTCTACAATCGACCACATGATGAATTTTACTTTTGTAGAAATAAAGGCAAAAAAATTAAAACTGAAATTTCGTAGAGCTGCGTACTGGGCTTAAATCGGTAAAAAAAAAATCGGCGTACTTTCATTGCTTTTTCTCCACTTTCTTTTGGAAATAATATATTTTTGCAGAAAAAAAGTATTCTATATTGGAATAAGGATACTAAGGTACCTCCTTACAAAATTTTGCTTAAATCCATCTAGTAGTTTTATATATGTGTATGTTTTTATAATTTAATTTATAATAAAATAAAATTTCATTATAAAATTATCATATTTTATTTTACAATGTTATTTTTAAGCTAAACAATAATATGGTTCTAACATAACAATATTATTATATTAATAACAATGTGGTTTGCTAGAACCATATAAGTTTATCGCAATTTGTTGTTCTTATATTATGGTTACCTCAACCATGTTTTTTCTTTGCGTGTATGTACGTGTACATACGCCAATCTACAGCAATCAATTAGAATAAATCTCAAATGTACTCGGACGCATAAAAAACCGCACTTAACAAAATTAAAATAAAGGCAGGGAATGAAGTTATAAAGCAGTATTGTCAAATAATAATTCATGCAAAAAAAAAACCGACTTCAAAACAGACAAACTTAAAATCATGTTTCTTTAAGACGGTAACTATTGCGACACCCTATAATTTCCGAATTTAAATTTTATACTAGTTATAGCGGTCGTAGCAATACAGGTTCATTGTAAATTTCAACCGTCTGTCTGCAACGGTTTAAAAGTTTTGTCATATACATCTAATTACATAAACTATTGCGACACCCTGTAATTTATAATTTTAAATATTTATACTTATTATAGTAATGAATATTCTGTCTAATTGTTAAGTGTTTATCAATAACTGTTTAAAAGATAGGGTCATATATATCAAATGACGTCACCTATTGGAACACCCTTTAAATTCAAATTTTAATATAAATACTTTTTAAGGAGGACTTTGTCATACAGATTCTTTTTAAATTTTAACTTTGTGTCCATATACATCAAATTACATCAACTATTGGGACACCCTTTAATTTCCAATTTTAAATATTTATACTTGTTGTTATACCAGACATAGTAGTGAACATTCTGTCTATTTTTCTGTCTATTTTTCTATAACGGGTCCAAAAATGAGGACATAATGGTCAAATTACATCAAAAATGGGGACACCCTTTAATTTATAGATCCAAATTTTATACTTGTTGTAATAGCGGACTAAGCAATATAGGTTCTTTGTAAATTTCAACTGTCTATCTATAACAGTTGAAAAGTTTGTCCATATATATTACTTTTACATTAACTATTGGGACACCCTTTAATTTCCAAATTCATATTTTACACTTGTTATTTTAGCGGACTTAGCAATACAAGTTCTTTGTAAATTTCAACTGTCTGTCTATAACGGTTCAAAAGTTTGGCCATATTATATATATCAAAATAAATCAACTAATGGGACAACCTTTAATTTCTAATTTTAAATATTTATACTTATTATTACAGACATAGTAACGAACATTCTGTGCAACTTTCAAGTGTTTGTCTATAACGGTTCAAAAGATAGGAGAATAAAGGTGAAATTAGTGAATAAGTCACCTATGGGGTCACCCTTTAATTTTTAATTTTATTTTTTAATTACTTTTTATTATTGGGAGCTACAGTGATACGCACTTTTTTTAATTTTAAATTGGTGACCTATAAAGTTCATAATACACGTAAAAAACATGTATGTTGTATGGGGACATACAACTTTGAACTTTGAACTTCTTTTAAAATGGGACCAATCTGTAGCCATAACTTTTCTAATAGTGCAAAAATTTTGAAAATCGGTTTAGAAATGACCGAGTTAAGAAGGCACAAACATACAAAAAAAAAAAAGCAACACACAGACGAATTGATAACCTCCTTTTTTTTTTGAAGTCGGTTAAAAATAAAAAAGAATTAAATGCAAAGTCGATATGTTTATCGTTTAAGTGCAGAAACACAGCAAGCGTCAAAAACGATATTTCCATATATAAATTTGACATAATTTATCGCTCGACGATATGCCGCTAAGATAAGATTTATTTTATTCACTTGTTGATTTTTAAGGTTTTCTGATATTTTGTCTGTCTATGTCCAGGAGTGCAATTTTTCTTTCTGCAATTTTCTTAAATTTCCTTTTAAAATTACATTAGTGTCCATACATTGAAATTTTTGTTTCTGATATAGCCGAAAAGAGCGAACAACAACAAAAAGAGAGAGTCCCAGCAGAGTTGCTTGTACATGCAGTAATACCATTTGTGAAGATTTATTCTATTTTTGAAGTTTTTTGAGCTGCCAAAATGACGAAAAACTTCAAAAAAGATTTATAAAACTTTGATATTTAGTAATTTTAGTCTGTAAAAGGAAATAAAAAATATGCAATTAAAGTTAAATTCTTATGTATAAAAATAACAATATATTCATGTTAATTTTACAAGTTCTTACTAAGCATTCGTTTATTTTAATTTTTTATTTTCTCAAATAAAATAAGGAAAATTAGAAGAAAGTTTTCTTGCCACAGGTCTGATTCTGTGGAAGAGAAAATGTAAATTTCACTGCTCTTTTTCGCTCCTACAAAAATTTGACTTGCTTCAATAAACTTGTCCTGTGTGAAGAACTGTGTGATTAGAAATAAAAAAAGGTATATTACTGGTGGAATAATCATTTAGCAGTGCTCGCGACGTCGTCAGCGGCCTGACAATATTTATATATATTTATATATACCAAAAATTTGTCAACAAATATTTCATGTACAGTAATGGTTCAGTTACAGTGTTATGGTGAGTATAGATTCTACACACCATGTTATCTTTCACTTTTAGATCCATGTAGTCGTAAGTAAAGTCAAAACTACAAGGCTTTTTATTGGATAATTATTTTCTTAGAATAAAAAGTTTTTTGTTGAGTTTAATATAAATAAATTTTTTTTATTTTTTCTTTGCATTAAAGCTTATGTTTAGAATACAAAGTTTATTTTTTAATTTAACTATGAGTACAAACACACAATTTATCTTTTTATAAATATACTTTTTTGTATTTAATCTTTTTTTATGAATTTAACATTCAACTGCAAAAGTCATGGATAATTACTTAGAATATTTTAACAGTAGTGATCGGAAGGAGAAAAAAGATCAGATGGAGTGTTTTTAAATTATTTCAAAATAAATTCTTATCGTTTTATCTATACATATAATAAAACAGTAACTCATTTTCTTTCTGTCTGCCTTACGTTTTTTGTGTTCACATCACGTAAGAACTACTGGATGGATTTTAACAAAATTTTGTGAGGAGGTACCTTAGCATCCTGATTCCAATACAGGATACTTATTAAATATCTTATTTCCTAGAGAAAGTGGAGAAAAAGCTGTAAAAGTACGCCGATATTTTTTTATTTTTCAAAGGTGTATATTTTAAGCAATGTCGCGCAACAGATGGCGCTGTTTTAAAATAATGACTAACTCTTTCATGTCTGTATTTTACAGAGCCTTACAATATTTTTTAGAATTTTATATAAATTTTAAAATTTTTCCTAGGGATGGGTACCTTTATATAAAGTTAATACGTAAGAGTCTTAAAATTTGGTGTGGATTTTCAAAGCAAAATAGAACAAAATATTGTCAGGACCTACACAACGTGTGTGGACATAGCTATTAATCGATAAAATCGATAAGATTATATAGGACGATTGGAGAATGGAAGTGCGTAAGGCACGTAGCTTGTAAGTATGGAAAAAATCCATAAATTTGCTACCTCATCTAGCATAGTCTTCAGATGTAGCCCCTTGCGACAATTTTTTGTTTCCAAATTAGAACAAATAGCTTACTGGTAAGATATTTGGGTAAAACGAAGATTATGTATGTCGAACAAAATATTGTCTGGACGCACACAATGTGTGTGGGCACAGCTAGTAAATATTAAATAAAGCAAGCGCATTTCTACCGATCTGAATTCCTATTAAAAATTCTTGTAGTGTACTACCCAGAGTCGTCATAGACACTCTTTGCATCTCAGTAGTATATTTACCCCACAGTGTTCTCATTTAATTATCTCTTTTTTTATGTGGGCCAGTACTCAGGGGATGACCCCTACTGATGCCATTCATTGTGCCAGAACTAAGAAAATTTATTATGGGAAGAAAGATAGAAGGAATAGTGTTTGACTTGATATTGTAGTTGAAAGGAAAGCCATCCATAGGGAGTTAATTTCTCAAACGAACTGTTCTGGCAAAACAAATGAATTATCTCTATGATGCAAATCGACCGCAAATGGAAGGGATCTAAATGAGAAGCGTGTTGTACGCAAAAATGTGTGAGAATTGGATATAATTTCTCTGATTTCATTAGAGCATATTCCATTGTAGCAACTGTAGAATACCGAAACACATCCCACATTGCGTCGATGCTCCAGTGAGTCAATAGAGTTGCATACACTACTGCAAGCTCATCGCTTATGCAAGGGCGTACCCTTGCCCTTGTAGGGCTCAGAAAACCGAGGTTCTTGAAAGCATCTTTTAAAACTTGAAAAATGTGTTTATCAAGAGCTTCTGATTACTTAATGTCTACATCAGCCATAGCTACAGACATTCAGCCCTACGAGCATTAAATTCAACTCTATTCGCACAACCCTAATTCAGCAATTGTTACAGGATCATTATTGAGCTTATCATTCATGTTTTGTCACTTGGCTCCAATGGCTCAATATGAATGACAAATGCTGCTATCATCTGCAGCAGAGTTGATAGCGTTTTAAGTTTGACGAATAAGGTCATTTAGAAAAATAGGGTAGGAGAAAGAACAGAGCCTTATGGTATCCCTGAATTCATTTTAAGCTTATTTGAGGAAGTACGAAATAAATTGAGAAAAGTTATCACCGACACCGAAAGCAATAAATTTGACAGACGTGGTAATATCAACAGCCATCATCTTCGCCTAAATGTTGTACGGGTCGCTTAGCAAACTGTTGGACTCCAAATACACTTCACAAAATGAAAATTTCCCATACTTTCCATTACCTGAGAAATAGCACAGAACAAATTACAATTGGGCTGTAATTATCAGCGAAGCTAACAACCCTGTATCGGCGTTACATTAGCAATATTCCAACACATTGGAAATTTAACCGCATGATACAACGGGCTGAAGTGGGTTTCAAATTAACACGCTAGCCTTAAAATGCACTGCTTGAATTAGAATTCTCGTTTATCAATTTCCCAATATTCTAAATGAGGACGCATATCAATATTGACAATTTGCCATATATTGAGCAATTTTTACTGGTGTCGTGTATCGGGAATACAGAAGCTTTTCTATACAGTCTTTATTGTCAATAAAGAAAATATAGCGAAATGTTTCCTCTTCAACTTACAGTTTTTTAAGCTTAAAATATGTGAAAAATATGAATATTTTTAATAGGGTACTCTGCGTCATCTAATAGGAAATTGTTTATTCAGATGGTGTAAATTAATTCACTTCACTTCTCTTTTCTTTTTTTTGCTTTAAAACACTGACGCAAACTCAATTTCATTAAGAATCGATTCTTTAAGCTTAAAACCAGTCTTTAGCACAAATTAAACATGCATCCATAAAATTAATAAAATAAATAATTTAACATTATTATTAGGAACTGGTTTGTTTTGTTAACTACGAGTATTAAAAAAAAATAAATGAAATAAAATAAAGAATATAATTCAACAAGTTTATGAAACAAATTAATATTTCTTTGCCTTTAATGAATAGTTCATTTTCAGATCTGGTTCCATTCTGCTTGGGTCGGTCGTCAAAGAATGAAAACTGCTTTAATGCATTTGTGTTGTTTTTCTTATTTTTTTCTCTTCTTTCTTTAAGCATTTTCAACGTGTAAAAGTATAAATTTATGTAGAAAAATTCAGGGACAGGCAGTGAAGGAAATTGGAGCATTTTAAAGTAGTTTTTGTTTTTGTTGTTGTTTTTATTTTAACGTTTTGCATTAATTGATTGGCTCATACTAAGAACTTGTGCAATGTCTCATTAACATACAGAAAAGCATGAAATTGACCTTAATTTTATTTATGTATGTATATTTTACTAGCGATACCCGGGTACTTCGCCTGCCCTATTGCAAAGACGTAAAATATTGCAGTTTTATTGCAGATATAGAACAATTAATATTTATTTGATAGGGAGAGTACCCTTCCCCCGAAAAATCGGAAAACGCACGTTATTATCTTTCCTTTTAAAATTACTTTATGTGGGAGGTCCCACGCCTTGATATGCACATTAATAAGAGGGTTACTTATACAAATTTCAAGAATGTTCGATTTTGCTTTCAAAGTAATCCACACCAAATTTTAAGACTCTTACGTATTTACTTTCTATAAAGGTACCCATCCCTGGATAAAATTCTAACATTTTTATAAAATTCTAAAAATTATTGTAAAGCTATATATATAAAAAAATAGACAGAAAATGAGTTATTCATTATTTTAAAACAGCGCCATCTGTTGAGCAACATTGCTTAAGATATACTGCTTTTAAAAATAAAAGATGCCTTGAAGTATGCAGTGCCTTTAAATCGGTAAAAAATCAACTCTTTCTCCACTTTCTCTTGGATATAAGTTATTTTTGCGAAAACAAAGTATCCTATATTGGAACCAGGATACCAAGGTATCTTCTCACAAAATTTTTGTTAAAATCCATCCAGTAGTTTTTACGTGATGCAAACACAAAATAAGATATTTTATGGATATATTACATAAAGAATAAAAGTTCAAAGTATATTCGAATCGAAAAATTAATTATTTTCGGATTGGGGTGTTAAGTGAACCACCCATTGCCCCTTACCGATTATGCCCAAAATGTATACAGCTCTTCATCTCCGTAAACCAAAGGCACATACTTAATTTCGTTTCAATGTGTCATAAGGTATGACCTGTAGACCGTTCACAAAATTTTTGGGGTAAGGAAACTACCCCTTGCCCTCTCCCGATTATACCCAAAGACTATACAGCTCTTCATCTCCATATACCAAAGGCACATACTAAATTTCATTTTGATATGTCAAACGGTATGACCTGTACAAACTCCAAAGAAAAGTGACATAAACGCTAAACCACACACCCACCCACAGACATCATCGCGAAAATAGTCAAAATGGATTCAGGAGACCTCAAAACGTATAAATCCGTCGAAATCCCGAACTCGATTTTTTTCATGATTACTGAACTTTACCTTATACTGCGTATGTATATGTATGGATAATTTTTCTTGCATTAATGTACTAGCAGCGCGTACATGTCATAACCTAGAAGTCCAACTTTCACATAGCCCTCGCAGTAAACCAGTCTGTATTTCGACAATAAAGCGTCGAATATTCGTTTCCAAGTGCAGGATCGTTTCTGGTTTATTTACTTAGAAGTGGGACTTTACAAACCCCAAGAGAAACTAATCTCGAATGGCGTCAAATAACATGAAAGTTAATAATAATAATAGATCCATTTCTTGAAATTATTCGATCGCCATATGTTTCTTGCGCGCTATGAGACATGTGACACTATCCTGCTGAAACCACATGCCTGCAATATTAATGTCTTCCAATTGAAGCATGAACAAGTTAGTAAGCAAGAATGATAGAAACGAGATTACGCCATCCGAATGATGTCCCGTTATATGACGTACTTCGCCCAATTTAAAATACGCATACATACGTATGTATTTTTTGACGTCATTTGACCCTTAAGACGGCGAAATTTTTTCTAATGGTGCCAACTTGGGTCTATCATTCTTGTTAGTAAGCATATGTATCTTTATAAAGCACGCGATAATGATACATTTGAATCATCATTACCCCCGTGGGTTCCAATTGTCACTGCAGGAATGGCAAATGCGTTGAGGCGGTTCACTCGGGGAAAATAGGGGCACCAGACGCTAGGGTTCCTAGAACCTAAATCTGGAAGAAAAGGTCTGTGTGTTAAAACATATGGGTTCTCTTCGAGGCCCGACCAGTGCCCAAAGGACTGGTACCACGGGAATCGGTGGCCCCACAGAGAGCCTATCCTCTCTGTGACCGGTTATTGGTGAGGTCCCCTTCGGGGATGCACGTGGTGGTTGTGGTTTAAGATCGATTTATGTAGGTATGGTGCACGGTCGATCAAGTGTGCTGTTGGACTCTCAACAGATGGAGTTTGGATGGTCTCCAAACCCCTAAGCAAGAGGCTATAATATAGACCGAGGCTCGCCTTTGATAAGGCTTGCCATATTATATAAATTGCTACTCATTGTGACTGTATCACACACAAATTGCGATTGGTGGCAATCGTAAAGTGTTGTTATACTACACAATGGGGGCGCTAGTCTACGCTTACATTTCACTCGGTGGTAAGACCACCGTGAGATTAGGCCAACTAGGCAGGTACTCACGTTAATCTTGTTCCACAATTTGAATCATCATTAACATTGCGCTGCACAACATTCATCGATTGTTTTCCGATCACTGTACAGCGTCTTTTGGCATTCGTATTATCATTAAATATTATCGTTATTGGGTGGGAGATTTCGCGATGGGGTTTTCGACATCACGCGGTGTAAAATCGAGGATGTCGTCGGCTTCACCAGGAAATCGGGTGGCTGAGCGATAGGTAGCAGGGCGCATAATAGATCTTCCTTTCTCCTTTTGTTTTTCTTAGTTTTAGTTAGCTGAAGGGAATCACAATGGACCCTCCGGGTATCCGAGTGGATGTGTCATTTCTGGCACAACCCTTCTTAACCTAACCTAACCATTATCGTTAAGATTAAATGAATTACAAACAAACAAATAAACAAACTGACACATTTTTTGCTTTATCTATAGATGAATTTAACATTTTTTTTTTACATTCTTATTATACTTTTTGTTGTTGTTTGTATTATTTTTTTTTTTTTGTAAACAAACTGTAATGTACAAGATCAAACAGTGTTATTGAAAATTTCGAAAATTGTAAATAGTTTTGTTTTAAAGTAACTGCACAGTGGTAAGGATTGAGAAATTAATAAAAAATTTTCCAGTTACTAAAACGACGTCAGTAAACCCTATTCCTCGCACTCTCGAATAACTTTTTCACAAACGCTCTAAGGTCCACTTCTTTTATGCGTTTTGTAATGCAGAGTGACATTAAGGTAGCTCTTTTTGCCATAAAATTAATAGGCTGTAATTAAAATCCACCCAAAAAACAAATGTGAAAATAACGAAAAGTTGCTATCTAAAATTTTCGGCCGTAGAAGTACTGAGATCAATTTGAGAATTAAGTTCTAAATTGGTATAATGCAATTATAGCGACAAGTATTGGACCTAGTTTATTTTTTGCATAAGAATTTGATATTTTTTTCAAATTGAAAATTTTTCTACAGATCTGATTCCTTTTTTATAAAATTTTTTGCTTCTTGATTCAGGCAGTTAATCTTTTGATAAAAACTTTTCTTTTCTATTTTTTACAATCTTCTTTGATAGATTATATTGTATAAATGGCCGTCCTGACTCGTGAGGCATAACGTAATGCGATTGTCCAAATGATTGATGACATTTTTGCAAGGTGAACGTAAATTTTTTTTCGCAACTGTCTTCAACTTAGTCTCGAAGACTACATTACAAAACCCCCAAAGGAAGATATCGTGAGGTGGTAAGTCACACAATCTCTGAGGCCATTTGAATTCGCCGTATTATAAAGTGGTTAGGCCTGGAAATTTGGTACACAATAGCGTAGATGTTTCTGCTGGTGTTATTATTATTAATTTAGGGGGCGGGGGATATTGAAGCAGACCATTCATTTTATGGGTCCCTTTTTCGGTCTTCATTTAGTCAGGGCATCCGATTATTAATTTGCGACTTCCTTACATTCATTGAGTCTTCTGCTACCACTAGCTTTTACTCTAGACTTTAGTTTTTTCAGACTTTAGGCTGGTAACTTATTAGGAAGTGTCATGTAAATACTAGCTTTTTTCTAAGGCGTCTAATTGGTTCTATGCTACTCAATATATGCTCCTTAGAGGCATAACCTTTAATCTATCATCCTCTTTGATGTTCCTCTTCGCCAGATGATTCCTGAAGTTTCCATGAGCTGATGCAGTTATTCAGCTTAAGGTTGGATTATAACCATGCAGCCAACTGGAGTGTATATAGATAAAAACCGATGATAAAAGATGTTCACTTACACAGAGCTCCATATGCGCAGGTAAGTCGATACGACTGCTGATGTTAAGGCCAGAATTCCTGAATTCCACATCTTTCAATTGGCTCTACAAAAAAATTCCTTAATTTGTTTCGAAATGCACACTACTGTGACTGTAGCAGCATTTTTACATTGTCTTCAAACAAGTATGGGCTATGACTTACCCTAAAATCATGAACGTTTCCGGTAAAAACTTAAGCAGTTGCTGCTTTCGGCTTACAGACTAACCTAAATAAGCGCCCAAGGCAAAACGCTGTCTAGTGCCTAGTTTTGAACAAACCTAAATAAGGGCGCAAACGCTCTGTAATAAACAGTAATGTTAACTTATTTTGTTTAATAAAATCTACTAAATTAATACGCAGAGTTAAAATCGCTAGATAAAGCAGATAATAGCAAAAATGTCTTCACTCTTACACAAAAAAACAATGACAGCTTGTTTGCATCCAAATTCACTACTTAACGTTGTCAAAATTTCGATATTCCAATTACTTTTAAATGTACATATCAAGGCATATTGATCAGGTAGCCTCACTATGGAGGGAAAATGTTAGGGCGAAAATTATCAATTTTTTTATATGAAGTTTGACAGTTAAACTTCCATTTTTAAAAAAAAATTGTGTTTTTTTTCGATAACGTCACTGACAAACCCTGAGTTTAATTGTTTCATATTTCCACCACATGTTGGTCCCTTGAATATTTTGATGATATTTGAATACGGCAGTTGGTGTTGTTGTCTATTACACGCTCATACGTAAAACAATATAATATTATAGTAAGATCTGGGGTTGTGGGTTCGATTTCCATCAAAGACTCTGAAATATTTCACTACAGTTTGGCAGGAAGACCAAGAAGAAGCTTGGATATAATCTGGGTGCAAATGATTAACTGCGTTAGTAAAAGTCTACGGACTCTAAAGTATTGTCTGGCCAAGTAAACAAAATCGAGGTAAGACTATACTTCTAGACTGTGCCTGGAAAAAGGCTAACATAAAAAGGCTTTTGACCACAGGCAGACACATATTAAATGGAGGTGCTGTGGAGCCTTTAGCCTTCAGCAAATTTTAGCAATTACCATAGTCTTTGTGATGAGGAAGAATGTCGATAGGTATCAGTTGCCAGTCTGAAATTACTATAGTCGAGAGTAAAAGGCTAGTGACTGCACGAGCCTCAATGAAAGTAAGGAATTCGCAAATTTCCAGAAATCTTTGAGTTACTAGGGGGTCTAAAAGGGACCCATGAAGTTAGTGGTCTGCTTCGGTATCCCCCATACAAAAAAAAATATAGGAAGATACAGTCGATAACAACCCATTTTCGATTACGCAACAATACTAACTGATAGTCCCAATATAATCGAGGATGGTTTCGATAAGTATTGAAAACTAAAATGTTTAAAAATATGAAAATTTGAGTTCGTTTAAAGGTAATTTTCATCACTTAATATCGTTAAAACTCCTAATAAAACGTAAAATAAGTGATAAGTCGTGCTAAAGTTTTTTCTCAAAAACAAATGCCAATTAAGTTTAAACTAGCCTTTGCTACATAAATACATACATACATACATACATACATACATACATGCATACATACATACATACATACATATGTACATACATACAAATGACTTTATTTATTTACAAGATTTTCAAATTTCTCCCACAAACTCATAAACTTTAACGATTGCACACAGTAAAAAAATTTAACTACTTTACTACTGCTCAAGGTTAAATTCATCATAATCATCGTCATCCTCTAGCAGACATACAAATGTACATATGAATGTATGTATGTAAAAATATAAAAAAAACAATTCTGTAACCTAAATTTGAATAGTTTTTCAGTTTTCATTTTGTGTGTCAATTCTGTGACATACAAACATCAATAGTTTGGCTACGTACATAGCACCATGCCACTCACATATACATACATAGCTACATAAATACAAATGTATGTTGCAACAAAAATGCAACTTTACATTTTTCAAATTAATCGATTTAAATGGAAAACATCATAATATTGGTTGTTGGTTGCATGACTGAAATATATAATTTTTTTCGCACACTCAAACAACGTATGATTACAAAAATGACAACAACAAATGTTAAATTAATTACATACTTTTTTTTTAATTTCAAATTGTTACCCTTAGGCAACTAATAAATCGCCATTATGATTATTAGAGAAAGAGAGAGAGAGAGAGAGAGACAATAAAAAAGAACCACTTAAATAACTGCCAGATTGTTAAGTATGTCTAGCGCCTAGGAGGCTCTTAGCACCACCCTACACTAACTACCACAACCTTGTTAGTCACAATCCTTACAATTGAATTGACACGCTTACTTCCATCACTTCGATTGTCCAACTTTCCCAATCCAGCCTATAATTGGTTCAACTACGTAGCATGGTCGGACCAGAATATTGACAGACTTCGTGTAAATGTAGTTGAAGAACATTTTAATATTCAACTCGTATGGAAGTCCATCCTCAAGGAATATCTGTTGTTTGGACTGCCTTATAAAAATCTCTTTTTGTAGAAACAATCGGAAGATGTGAACATCCGGGGCTTCCGGTTTTAGCCAGACGTCTCTACTTGCCACATATGGATATCCCGATACACAGATTAGTAGTATGCTACTCCATCAGCCTTAGGGATTGAGCGTTCGATTTCCATATCAGCCTGGGTGGCCACCTGGAGTATATTTTCTTGTTGACTTTTAACATCTTGACCCCAATGCTCCAGGGATATATGGGGGTAGCAGCCTCGAGGCTTGTACGGGGTCTAAAACTGGAAAATAAGAATCTTCGAACTCTGAATAGTTTCTAAACGAAGGGTACCATAGAAACCGGTAGCCCCACGGGGACTTCCTCAGTCCCTGTAACCGGTTATTGAGGAGTAACGTGGTGGCTTTGGTTTGAACCTAAGTGGCAGGAAGGGAAATATAGTTTGATGTGCTGTTGCGCTTCAAGGGAGGAAGTTTAGATGGTCTGCAACTCCTAAAGAAGGGGTTTATACATGGTCCTGCCAGCCATGTACGTAGTAAGACCACCGTCACATTAGAGCGTCAGACTAGGCACTGTCGTAGCAAATCTGTATTACATCAGTCTGGGTATTTCCTCCAAACAAGGCTGGAGCTTCTCAGGTAGTATTGTCTTAAAATAAATAGAAGTTGCAGGTCGCATCACTTAAACACATAGTAAAACAAATTGACCTCCGAGATCCTGCGATTACACACTTTCAGATTTCTTCGTTTGGGATAATTAAAAGAGTAGAGTTTACGAGGCCAAACACGTTTGGCAACTGAAGCAAAATAAATGACGCAAAGTAACCGACATCGAAACTGCGTTTTAAAAAAATGTCATTGAAATTTATGAATTTATTTTGAAATTTATGACAATGACATTAAGTCATGCGACTTTGTTTCTCATAGAGTAGAATTAAGGCCTGTATCCAAAGCAATCCATCCATATTCAACAATTCAAAAACTTTGACAATTTGCTTGCACAAACAAAATAATACACTATTGACAGTGACAGAATAGTTGCACAAACAACAAAGAGCTGGCAGTGACTTAACCTTGGCCGTACCACTGCTACAGATCTCTAACTCTGGAGAACTTTTGTTTTTCCGATTCCTGATCCGATTACCCATTTTTATTGTCAACAGAATCATAATTTATTTAGAAACAATATTGTTCAGCTAAAACCTCATAATCAAAGTCTGGTGACTCTGTTTAAAATTCAGAACACATATTTCGATAAAGAACAATCTTGCTCCAGTAAAGTATCTCTGGGTTGGGGAACACGTGCGCGCGTCATTGTCATTATCGTTTAATCAGGCCGTCCTTGTTGCTCGGCTTTCGAGTAGTTTACTTCTTACTTACACTGGCTGATTGGCTTCCACGAATAGCTGTACTGTTGTACTGTATTGGTGGTTACTTTAATCAGCCACTTGTAATCGTTTTGGTAATCGTGTATAACCTATTAATTTTAATTAAATAAGTCGGACATTGGAGGAGCACCATTTTAAAAAACTTAATTTGATGGAGAACCATTAAACTCAACTTTTTCACTGGAGGAGAATCATTAAACTCAAGTTTTTTTCATTTGAGGAGCACCATTAAACTCATTAATTTTACCTAGCTGAATTTGAAGTCTCACTTCCCATACGAAGCTACATATAGGTCGCGCTCCAGATTTTGGAGGAACCTAAGGCAATCACACCCTGGCGCTTTGGTCTCGCACCTTTGCATTTACCAATTTTTTTGGATAGCAACCAAAAAAAAAAAAAACAATCTTGTTACAATTTAGTGAAACTATTCTATTTGAATTAAATGAGTCAAGTTTAAACCAGAAAGTTAAATAAATTGCTTAAACTCGATTTAATGAGGACCAAGTACCATCGGGTATCTGAACCTTAGAAAAATTCTAGAATTTCCTAGACATTGTGATGAGGAAAAAGCCCTCAGCCTGAAATCACTGCAATCAAGAGTAGAGGTTAGTGTTAGCACGAGACACAATTTAAAGCAAGATAGTCGTGTATTACAAGTCGGTTTCCTCAAATAAATTTAAAAAACGGAGGGTCGAAAAACGACTCATTATTATTTTGTAAGCAGACCGCTAACTTTATGGGTCCCTTTTCGACTCTCTTCGTTCCTCAATGATTTCTGGTATCCAACTGTAAATTTACGAATACCTTATTTTCATTGAGTCTTGTGCTGTCTCTAGACTGCAGTGATTTTAGACTGGCGACTGATACATGTCGACATACTTCCTCATCACAGAGTCGTCTATGGTAATTGCTAAAATTTGCTTAAGGCTAAGCTATCCACACCATCTCCATTTAATATGTGTGTGCCCTTGGTACAAAGCTTTTTTATGTTTAGCCTATTTCCAGGCACAGTCTTATCTTTTAACTTGGCCATATAATACTTGACAGTCCGTGATCTGTTACTAACGCAGTTAAGCATTTGTAGGATCCCAGATTATATCCAATCTCCTTCTTGATCTTCCTGTCAACTTGTAGTGAAAAATTCCAGAGTCTTTGGTGGAAATCGAATCCACAATACCGGACTGATAGACTAGCACATTACCTACTGGCCCGTCGAGGCACTCAAGCGACCTATAATAAAGGCGGTCTGCTTCGATATTCCTCTAAATTAATATATGATGTCACGGAGATCCCCATCAGCTTCATTTTTAGAATGTGTGATTTTGAGCATAGAGTTATTCTAGATCGCTTATTACTGACCACAATTACTATTTTAGTTTCTCATAATTTTACTTTAAAAATGACATAAATAAAGTATAAATGCGTTTATTATGATTAACTTGCGTGTTTTTATTCGCTCCACTCGTCGTCATCGTCGTCGTCGTCAACCTTAGCAGAACAACATACACAAATTCTATTATTCTTCATTTAAGTAGAAAAAAAATAGCACAAACATTAGTAATTTATGAAAATTTTTATTCAAATTAAATGCAGCTGTTGGGGTTCTGAATGCAAACGCACACAGTCCGAAAACGTTGACGTTGACGTTCAAAATTTTGCATTAAGTATAAATACAACTACATACTTACATCAACTACATATTAACATCACAAGGATAATATGGTTGGAATGGTGAGCCAGGGATTAGGGAGGATGATAAGCAGAATATAGGAATATCAATAGAAGGTGTAGTGTGTTTTTAAAAAATTGATATTGATTTACTGATTTGCGTATATGGACAAGAGAAAATTGTTAAATCTGTCTCATTTATAAGAGAAAAAATTAAGGTCTTTTTAAGAATTTCTTTGTTGAAAAAACGTAAAAAAAAAATTAAGAGTATTAAGAGTAGAGTATGTCTGATTTTAGGATTATTTTATGAAAGTTTTCCAATAATTTCTCTTAGAAGTTAAGCCCCGTCATACATACGTGAGTTTATGTATGCAAAATTAAATTTTTCTTAAAAGTTTCATAGATATTTTTTGCTAATAGCCCATTCAGGCTGCCACGAAATTAAGTCATTTCGTGATTTCGGCCGAAATCAACTTGAAACAACGTAATTTCGCATACATTTTACCATTGCCGAAATTAACTAATTCTACTTAATTTTGTCGAAATTAACTTGAAATTACGATAGACAACGCTGGTTTTGTATAAAAAGCTACACTTTTTGCAACCATGACCATATTTACAACCTTGAAAGTGCGCTTTTGTCAGAAAAAATTTAAAAGCCAAATGAAATAATGGAAATATAAACATAATTGTACATTAATTTTGTTGTAGTGCTGTTTTTAATATTCGTGTATATTTTAAATTGATACGAAAGTGTTGTACGAAAGCTTTTTTTCTAAAGAATTAAATTATACAAATGTAACTAAACGTGATCGATCAGCTGTTTGCGAAATCAACTCAAATGTCAAAAAGCCCAGTATGATTTCGTTCGTAATTTCAGCTCGAAATTACTTAATTTCGTGGCAGCCTGAATGGGCTATAAAGGATTTATAGCCCCGTTTAATGCAAGATGGTAATATATCAAAAATTTTAAAAATCTAAATTTTGCCATCACTGCAAAATAACTGTTCCTCTATAACTTCTATGACTGAAAAATAAAGTACAGAAATATATCTCAAGCTAAGGTGGAGTTATACATAATTCATTTTGATCTGCTTATATCTAAACCTAAAGAAGCTAGAAACCCATCCAAACTGCTGGTCCGTAACATCCTAAATGACAGTGGTTATATTCGATTGGAACATTTCTTTTTTGCCGAAGAAATGTTCCAAGTGCGCAGAGCTGGCTGGAATTAATTAAGTATAATATAGATTTAAGATCTGGCAACTTATTGTTAGTTCAACTACATATGTATGTGTACTTGATATATTTGAAGATACAATAAAAAATACTCGCACAATTTATTACCATAATAAATCGGCAAAGTGCGAGTCCATATCACACACAAAGGGTTCCGCACCACCGTAAACTTTTAAATTTTACAGTAAAAAAATATCATCTATATGTACATATAATAAAATAGTAACTCATTTCCGTATGTCTACATTTCATTTGTGTTCGCATCACATAAAAACTACTAGATGGATTTTAACAAAATTTTGTGAGGAGGTACCTTAGCATCCTGATTCCAATATAGGATACTTTTTTCCGCAAAAATTTTTCATTTCTAGGAGAAAGTGGAGAAAAAGCAGTGAAAAAACGCAATTTCCGGTTTAAAGGTATTGAAATTTTCGGTTTAAAACTGGGATATTTTATTTTTAAAAGTGGAATATTTTAAACACTATTGCATAACATTAGGCGCCAATTTAATAAAATTTGTATTTGATTTGTATTTTACTTTGTCGAATTACATTGTTGTTTGAATTTTATCCAGAGATGGGTACTTTTATCTATATATAAATAGGCAATGAAGAAAGTTAAGAACCATTTGAACTGATATAAACTCAACGTATTCGCTTGATTTTTTTTTTTGATTAATTGTCAACTGCAGAATTATTTTTTTCTCTTACATTTTTTAATCTAAGATAGTTAAAAACAGTTAAGAATATTAGCCAATCATAAAGCCATAATCTCTCTTTCTCTCTTAATTTGCTAAAAAAAAATTACAAGAAAAAACTCAAATAAATTAGTCAAGTGCGAGTTACACTCACACACGTAGGGTTCCGTACTATGTTCAGTATAATTTAACAATTCCAGTTGTTTATTTCTTTATGTCTTTTGGGACACCCTTAAATTTTAAAATTAAAGTAATATTCGCGAAAATTGCATCATAATTAGAACACCCTTTAAATTTTAATATGTAATTGATTTTATAGCGGCCATGGTAATACACTTTCTATTAAAATATCAGGAGCCTACCTATTGCGGTTAAAAAAATAAGGTAATATTCGTGAAAAACACGTTACTAATGGACACTCTTCCATTTTAAGTATTTGTTATAGCGGCCGAAGTAACACATCTACTGTAAACATTTCAAGAGGGTATCTATTACGGTTTATAAAATCTTGTCACTGTCGGAACATCCTTTAATTTTGTTATTCATTATAGTGGCCATGGCAACTTCCTTTCTATAAATATATTAAGAGTCTACTTATTGCGATTAAAAAATAAGTCACTATAAGTGAAAAACTGTCGGAACACCCTTTAATTTTTAGTAATTGTCATATCGGCCGTGGCAAGATGTGTTGCCAAAAATTTCAAGAGTCTACCTGCTACGGTTCAAGAAATAAGGCTTTATACATGCTAAACACGTCACGTCACTATTGGAACACCCTTTAATATTTAAGTTCAATTTTATATACTTGTTTATAAAACAAACATACAGTATGCAAATTGTAAGTGGTTTCCTCTTACAGGTCAAAAAAAAGACATAAACGTAAATAACACGTCACTTTTGGAACACCCTACGTTTTAGTATTTTTTGCTATTGTGGCCGCAGTTATACACTTTTGGTAAAAATTTCAAGAGTCTACCTATTATGGTTCAAAATTTAGACCTTACACATACAAAGCACACCACTATCGGAACACCCTTTAATTTTTAAGTTTATTTTTTAGACTTGTTTATAAAGCGAACTAAGTTTTAATTACTGTTTGTGAGAAATAAACACATATTCGTAAATAACACCTCTCTATCGGAACACCCTATAAGTTTTAATATTTTTTGCTATAGCGGCCATAGTTATACACCTTTGGTAAAATTTTCAAGAGTCTACTATTATGGAACTACTACTATTATCGGAACACCCTTTAATTTTTAGGTTTATTTTTTTCAGACTTGTTTATATAGCGAACTAATTTTAATTTAGTGCTTGCATATTTTTAGTGAATTCCTCCTACAGTTCAAGAAATAAGCACATATTCGTGAATAACACCTCTCTATCGCAACACCCTATAAGTTTTAATATTTGCTAGTATAGCGGTCACAGTTATATAGTTTCTGTGAAAATTTCAAGCGCCTACCTATTACGGTTCAAAACTTAGGCCTTATACATGCTAATCACACTACTATAGGAACACCCTTTAATTTTTAGGTTTATTTTTTATACTTGTTTATATAGCGAACTAAGTTTTAATTACTGCTTACATATTTTTAGTGTATGCCTCCTACAGCTCAAGAAATAAACACATATTTGTGAATAACACCTCTCTATCGGAACACCCTATAAGTTTTAATTTTTGTTGTTATAGCGGCCATCGCTAAACACCCTCTGTGAAAATTTCAAGAGTCTACCTATTATGGTTCAAAACTTATGCCTTATACATGCATTTCACACCACTATCGGAACACCCTTTAATTTTTAGTTTTATTTTTTTATACTTGTTTATATAGTGAACTAAGTTTTAATAACTGTTTGTAAATTTCAAGTGTATCCCTCATACAGTTTAAGAAATAAACACATTTTCGTAAATAACACCTCTCTATTGGAACACCCTATAAGTTTTAGTATTTGTTGCTATAGCGGCAACAACTATACATCATCTGTGAAAATTTCAAGAGTGTACCTATTACGGTTCCAGAGATAAAAGGCGCTGACAGACGGACAGACGGACAGACGGACAGACATTGTAGCGAAAACAATAGGGTTTCGTTTTTACACTTTGTGTACGGAACCCTAAAAATCGAAAGAAAATATGTATGTAAATATTAATAAAGGGATTTTAGACAGTAAGACTTTACGTACGTAAAATCTAAGAGAAAATAAAATGAAAATCAATCCGTATGAAAAAATAGAGATTAAAAATCGTATGGTTTTTTTCTTACGTTTACACCATTGGTGTTGAATAAAATGAAGTAAAATTTTAACAGCTGTTGTTAAAACAATAAAAAAGTTAAAACAAATAAATAGTGCGCGTACTTGTTATTGGTGTTGTACTAGCCATTGCTATAATAAAATAACTGGAAACCAACAACTAAAACAAAATTAAAAAAATTTCACGTTTTTTTCCAAAAGTTTTTTATTGTTTACAAACTTTTTTTTGATGCCAACTGGATCTATTTTGCACTATATTCAGCGGTTTTCTGTTATTTTGACGAGTTTTGCCTTTGAAAAGTTAGCATTAATAAGAAAAACGCAACCCTGATCTAATGAAGTAGAATAGTTTTTGAAAAATTTCAAAACATAAAGAGAGCCGTAAGACTGTCAAATTTCCATCCGTATTTTCTCTCAATGTCGGACAGTTTCATTACATATTATGTTTAGACGATACTACTTGGACTCTTCTACACAAAAATTTGACATGTCGTATTACTTGTAGTATAATGTAAACCGCCCTTAACTAAATTTGATAATAGAATATGAGTATGAAAAATATGCAACATGAATGTGCATTTATGTAAAATATATACCTAAAACGATTACAAAAATAAATTTGGTCGAATTTCGACCACAGGGCTAACTCTAGTATAAAATAAAATAAAACACATAAACCATAACAGAAGCACTATAAAAGTAAGAGTCTTACAATTGGTGTGGAATACTTTCAAAGCAAAATCGAGCAAAATATTGTCAGAATGCCCACGACGTGGCGGGCACAGCTAGTATTTAATATGTGAACACTTAATTCAACTATATTTAAAGAGACAATAAATAAATTCATTACCATTATAATTAGACCAAATCGGAATTATATATGAAGGTTTTCGTTCAATCGTACAATATTAAATTTTACACTTTTAATGCCATTGGACACAACACTTATTTTCGTACCCACAAAAAGGTTAAGTAAAAAAAACACAAGCCATTATTTCTTTCTCTTGCTGATATTACATCCCAAAGGTATGCAACTCATTTATCTGCAATTAAAATTGAACGTCGTTCGAATGTCAAATTTTTTTAAACTTTGATTTTTTAAATTAAATTTGTAACATTACTTTAATTTTAGCATTTCTGTGGCAATAAGGAAAAAGTGCTTAAGTCTGATTTTTAAGTTTTGTAGGAGAGCAATTTTAAACTTTAATATTATTTTTTTTTTTAAATATCTTATCTTTAAACTTTACATATGGGAGTCAAACGTATGTTTTGGAAAAACATCTTATCTTATCTACAGGCGTTGCAATTAATAAGTTTTTATGATTTGGAAAAATAGCTTGTAGCTTCTTAAACTATTTCCAAATGCGATTAGACATTGGAAAAATATAGGCAGAAAGTCATTTCGGTACAACTTCCTGAAAAATTTACAAAATAATTGAAACTTTGGACATGGGTTCTTTGGAGTACGGAAAGGCGCCTGTAACTTAAATTTTTCTTAAGTCGACTTAAGCACTTATTCCTTATTGCCAAAGATTTGTTGTTAAAACAAACAGACAGATATCGGCGCGATGTTTTTACCTATTAGGCATGGAATCCTAAATTTGGATTTTTCATAGGTAGAAAGACAAAATTTATTTTTTTTTAATCACCAACTGTATTCACGAAATCGTTTGTTTCGAAAAACAATATAAAATATTTTACAAAAAAGCGATTATTAAAAATGTTGCTTAATATTGGATAAAAAACTGTATTAGAAGTTTTGCATAAGACCATTTTGTTACCTTTACCATTGGGGAAAGGGATACATATCACATATATAAGTTTATCATTCCATTTTTAATTTCTATAATATTCAATTGGGACAACACAATTTCAAGTAAATATCCCTTATATTGAAGTTTTAATTTCGTGAAGAAAAATTATTGCCGTTTTTTTTTTTTTTTTTTTGAGGGAAATTACCAAAAGGGCCTAGGTTAGGTTATGTAAGGTTGCACGGGTCGCCGGCTCCGTGTAGGGGGAAAAACCGACTCACTTGGGTCCCTTTGGTCCTGTTGTGACGCCCGAAAGAGGGATGAGCAGGAAGATACCATCCAGAAAACCGGATAAATGAGTTTATCCTGTTAACATCGCAACCCGATAAGTCTGCAAGGTCTTGTAGTATCGGGCTGCCAAGCAGCGCCGACCTTTCCGTAGATAGGGCCGGACAGTGACAGAGAAGGTGCTTCACTGTCTCTTCTTCCTCCTCGTCCTGACAACTTCTGCAGAAGTCATTATACGGCAGATATAATCTCCTAGCGTTTGCACCTATAGTGCAGTGCCTTGTCAGCACAGCCACTAGTGTGCCAAAGTTAACAAAAATAAAGCATATTTCAAGGAACATTTATTTGCATATGTATGCTCTCTTTATATACCAACTGTTACTCTTAATACTGCTTGCATTCAATCAATGTTCTCTTTAAAATGTTTTTGGGGTTACATTTTTTCTATAGACATGGACGATATTTCTGTTAACAATTTCGCTGTCGGTTGCCGGGTTTGGATTTATGTGTATATCAAACAATGCTCTACCAACATTTTTAAGCCACCCTGCTTAAGTAAACCCCCTTACTATTACAAGCACCAAACTTTAGGGGTTGTTTTGAGACTGCAGAAAATTATACTCGTGTACCTTAATAATTTTATTTTATTCTTATATAGAGATCATTCTATAATTATAATCAAATACGCACAAAAATGTAACGTATACATACACGAATAATATTTTTTCTTATTGTATTTAACGTATCGCAAAGGGAGGGCCAAAGTACAATAGCAATGAGTTTTCCAGCCCTGATCCAAATGTGGCTACACAGCTTACTTTGCTACTAAACACTCTTCATTGTCATTGTCCTATTTTTGTAATTTTTATGTTATGTATTTTTTTATTACTTATTTGTATGCCCCTCGGTTTCTATGCGATGTCTGGGTAAGTAAATTGGTATTCGTAAGATTCAAGGATTAATTTGTTTTTTTATTTTGTTTGCTTGATTTGAACAGTCGGACTCTCAATGAAAAATAACTTAAACTTAAAAAATCATACTTACACAGCAATGATGGTATATGTGGTACAATTGTACCAAATTTGGTACAGTGGTACACTGGTACACTTTATGCTTTTTTGCTTCAATTTCATATACAATTTATTCATACAATTTTTTATTTAAGCAAAATATTTTTACTTTTTAACCGACTTCAAAAACGAAGAAGGTTATCTATTCGTCTGAATGTTGCTTTTTTTTATGTATGTAACCGCAGAACTCAGCCATTTCTGAACCGATTTTAAAATTTTTTGCTTTATTTGAAAGGTTATGCTTCAAGGTTGGTCCCATTTTAAAAACAGTTCATTATATTAAAAATTAAAGGGTGTTCCCACACAACATACATGTTTTTTACGTATATTAAGAACCGTAAAGGGCAGAAAATTAAAATTTTAAAAAACTGCGTGCCGCTATAGCTCCCAACAGCAGAAATTAATAAAAAAATAAATTTAAAATTTAAAGGGTGTCCGCATAGGTGACATAATATGACCTATTTGGGTCTATCTTTTGAACCGTTATAGACTAAACCTTGAAAATTTGACAGAATGTCGACTACTATGACCGTTATAATAAAATGTATAAGTACTCAAAATTTTTAAATTAAAGGGTGCTCCAATAGTTCATTTATATTGATGTATATGGCCATACTTTTGAATAGTTGTACACAGACCGCTGAAATTTACAAAGAACCTGTAGTGCTAAGTCACCTATAACAAAAAGTATAAAATTTTGAATTTGGAACTTAAAGGGTGTCCCAATAGTTAATGTAATCTATGTATGTGGCCAAACTTTTGAACTGTTAGAGACAGACAGCTGAAATTTACAATAACCTGTATTGCAAAGTCCACTATAGCAAGTATACAATTTGAAGTTAGAAATTAAAGGGTGTCCCCATAAATTACGTAATTTGATCTATATGACCCTATCTTTTGAACCGTAAAACACAAACACTTGAAAATTAGGCAGAATGTCCACTACTTTCTCTGGTATGATAACAAATATAAATATTTGGAATTATAATGTAAAGGGTGTCCCAATAGTTCATGTGATTTGATATATATGGTTAAACTTTTTAACCGTTATAGACAGATAGTTGAAATTTACAAAGAATCTTTGTGACCAAGTCCTCTATAACAACAGGTCTTTAATTTAACATTGTAAATTAAAGGGTGTCCGAATAGGTGATGTTATTTGATCTGTGTGCCCCTATCTTTGAAACCGTTATAGACAGAGGCTTGAATGGTGTCCCCATACGAGACGGATGCTGGTAAAAATAACTTAACTTTTAAACAGTAATAGGGATATTATATAATATTTTTTCCCTCTAATTTTGGCGCATCTTTTATTTGATTCAAATCTAATTCTTACAGATTACTTCTTACATTTTTATCCCTGCCCTTCTATCTGTTTTGAAGTCGGTTTTTTTTTGCAAGAATTATTATTGTTACAATAATAAACATTTATAATTTCATAGTTCTCCGACTTCTAGGACTAACTAAAAAGCAACATTCTTAATTTATGTTTAGGATTTGTATACCCTTCACCACAGGTGGAAAGGGTATATGTATATAAGTTTGTCACTCCTTGTGTAATTCCTACAATATTTATTTCCGACCTCATAAAGTATATATTATGGATCCTTATATATAGAAAAGTTGATTAAGCGATATCCGTCTGTCCGTGTTCGGGTAGAAATGTGATTTTCCAAGGTACCAGACGAGGTACAGATGTTTTAAGCCCACCAATCTGCCAGGCATAGTTTCGAAAATTTTAGAATTGAAATTAAGAAGCTGCGAGCAAAAAGTATGCCCACCTTTAGTTTTTAATGTTGTTTTTATTTTTTTTTTCGGTTGTAATGATTTTCTTTTATTTTTTTTTTTGTTAAATAAATATTAGATTTCGACAAGTAGATCTCAAGGAGTGCATACAGATTTCGGGGAATCAATAACCCCCTGCGAGGAGCGACTTTTTTGTTTATTTTTAGGCTGGTAAGGTTTTTTCTGCTTTGATTTGTATTAAAGGGCTTTATAGAAAGCAATACACAGAGAGGTAGAAAACAGACCCATAGATTGCCAACTGGTAATCGGTAGCAGTTAAAATATATACTGTTACCACAATGGCCGTAATATCGTCAAATATCATTTTAAATAAACTTCAATATTGATGCAAAATAAAAATATAATTTAATTTGAATTATTTTTAAACATAATTTTTAATGTAAATATTTTATAATTTTTATTGTCACATGTAAAGCCCAGTACGCAGTTCTACGGAATTTCAGGTTTGATTTTTTTGCCTTTATTTCTACAAAAGTAAAATTCAGCATGTGGTCGTTTGTGGAAATAAAAATCATGTAGTCGTGTTTTTTAAATTTTATTGTATATTGTTCACAATAACATTAAATCAACACAGAAATGAAGAAAAAAGTTGAAGAAAAAAGTCTACACTTTTTGTTAGAACATCCCTGTAATAGTCAAAAATTCTGTTTAGTTTTATTCAAGGTATATTTATTTTACTAGGTAGTGGCGTCCCTACAACAAATACAACAATACAAGAACAACATGGCATTTTGTTGTTGCTTTGTAGTTCGAAATGTCAAAAAACATAGGAGAAAATTGAGAAGGCCTGTATGTGTTTTATTGCCTTTTCACTTCTACACTATAAAATTTCTGAACACATACAACTTTTGACATGTCGAACTACTAAATCAGCTGGGCGGACGACACTACCTAGTAAGATAAATATACCTTGGTTTTATTTTTAGCTGCGTACTGCCAAACGGAAAGTTGCCCGAAAATTTTCAAACCTGAATTTCATGCTGTTTTTTTACACATACTTCTTATGAGAATCTGAAAATCAGGCGAGCTGCGTACTGGCCTTAAGTCTGAATTAATTAGGCCTTTAAGGCTTTAAATTCAAAGGAAAGAAATAAATAAATAAAAAATAAAAGGCAGGGGGGGGGGGGGGATAGTCAGAAAAATTTTCAAAAAATTTACAATAAATTTTTACACAAAAGTTTTTCTAAAAATTTTCCAAAAAATTTTTAAAAATATTTTTAAAAAATATTACAAAAAAAATTTAAAATAATATTACAAAAAAATTTACAACAAATTTTCAAACAAAATAATGTTGCAAAAAATTTATTACAAAAAATTTTCAAAAAAATTTAAGAATAAAATATAACAAAAAATTTTACTAAAAATTTGTACAAAACTTTCAAAATAATTTTTCTAAAAAAATTTTACAAAAAAATATACAAACAATTTTCCAGCAAATTTGCAAAGAAACATAAGAGGATAACACAATATTTGGCATTACTATGATGAAGGGTATATGAGATTCGTCATGGCCGTGTTATTATTTACTTTGATGACCCTTTTATGTATAAGTGATATGTAATTAGTTGCAAGACCTTTTTGCGTTTGAATGTTTTTGCATCGCCTTAAGCCTGGTGCTCTGTTCAGTTTTTCATGCGAAATACTGTCAAACTACAGACATAAAAAATTTCTATGAAAAAATGTTGCAGAGTAGTACTCTGTTTTTACTGTGGAAAAACATGAAATGTTTCTGTCAACATTTTATTAAAACTGTGAAATAAAGCAATTGGGCATTATTTCATGTGGAATTTTTTGTAAAATTTGTTTGTGGAGAATGCTGTAAAACAATATGGTATATTTACAAGCAATAAAATCGTAAAGTTCTTCCAAATAGCGAGATAAACACCACATTTTAAATGTCAAATTTTCCGTGTGAAATAATAAATGTTGCTCAACATTTTCCATAAATTCGAACAGAGTAGTAGCCTTTTATTAAGCACTTAATTAAAATTGTAGTGTGACCAGCTCCTAATATTGTAAGCCTTTTGCTTACGGAATAGGTCAGTATTTAGCTAATTATTAGTAAATTAGCAACACAAACACAAAAATTTAAGGAATCAAGGTCAATTATCGTTATTTTGAAATACCCCAGTATAAACGGTTTGATTTTCTTTTTTAAATGTCGAGCTGTTTCTTTTTTTTTTTTACTTAACCCCCCGTCTACATTAGTCATTAATATGGCCTAACAAAAGTCAAACTCATATAAAAAAAAAACAGTATTAAAATATTGTTTTTTTTTTATATGAAGTTTGACTTTTGTTAAGACATGTTGAAGGCTAATGAAGACGGCGGGGTAATGCCAAATTTTGGTACAATTGCTGCTGATTTGGTACAATTTTATCTCATTGTGGCGGTACAATTTAAACATTGTCTGATCCCGACACTGTTACAAAGTTGTAAGCTTAAAATACAAACATACATACAACTTTACACTGGCACTTGTGAGCAGTTTACTGAGTTTAATAAAAGAGAATAGATTGGAGTGATGTTGCGTTGGGCCGAATTCATACGTATGATTTTGTCTGTAAGTTGGAGTAGGGAAAAATCAATAAAAGGGTGGATCATATTATGTATGTAGTATATATATGTAAAGTAGAACATAGTTTTTAATATGTATGTATGTATGTATGTATGTATGTATGATATAAATACAAATAGGTATATAATTAAATGTAAGTAGTTATGGTAGTTAATTGTAGTGTAGTCTAACCACCATCATAAGGAGACATTATTAGTGGCTCACAAAATAATATGGGGAGTCTCTTATTCAAAAATTCGTAATTGGATGTATTGTCAAGTCAATTCTTTATATGTATATACATATAATTTATAAGAAATTATATGATTGTTAAGTTTATATTATATTTTTCTACCCCTAGAGAGCTAAAGAAGAGACATATAGTTAAATAATAATATTTAATTTAGTATTCGTTACATTGATGATGTTTACAACATTACAAAATGCTAAATGTATATGCGCTTCAGTTTTATTATGCAAGTCAAACAAGAATCAGCGAAGACATAAAATCAAATTATTGAATTAATAGACAATAGGGAGATGCCAGTAGACATTATTTTCAACCCCTAAACGCAAAGAAAAAACATTGTGGAGGTAACCATAATCTAAGAGCAACATATTGTGATCAAATTATTTGGTTGTAATCAAATCATATTATTATTAAACATAACAACAATATTATTATCAATCCTATCAATGACATAAATAAAACTTACCAACATTTGTTTAAAACATTTAATCTGAAATGATGAAATATCAACATTATACGATTAAATTAAATAATTATAATATGATTAAAAACTATATAATGTCATATGGTATGGATAAGAAAAGATACAATTATTTATTACTAGCTGTGCCCGCCACTTCGTCAACGTCCTAGCAATTTTTTGTTCTATTTTGCTTTGAAAGCAATCCACACAAAGACCCTTACTTTTTTAGTGCTTCAGTTATGGTTTATGTATTTACTTTATGTAAAGTTTCTCATCCTTATATGCTTGAATTTAGTGCGGCTTTAGGTCTTTCAATAATAAAAATAATCAATAAAAACCATATATTTAATAGTTTATTATTTTTATTTTTCCGATATTTCGGTTAACTTCGTTAACCATTTTCAATGATTCTACAAACAATTAGATATTTTTCAATAACATAACAAAAATATAATTAACATAAAACATAAATACATACATTTTAAAAAATTTGAGCATAGATTATTAAATTAGCAACATGTCCGTCTACCGGTTAAGCTATTTGTCAACTGATTATTGTTTATGTTTTTTGATCTGGTTTGTGTTTATTTATAATATGTCTGTAAATTTGGGTGCAATTATCTGTATCTGTTTTATAGTTGAGACGTTTTGCAATAGGAACATTAATAATGTGTAACATCTCCAACGTAAATCTCTTCCTGTAATTTCTCTCTTCTTGCAATATTCTTACGTTCTCAAAGTCTGGTATATGTCTACTCACTGCACAGTGGGCTGCAAGCGCTGTTTTTTGTTCTAATGGTTTGTTCGTACTTTTTAAATCAGATTTGTGCAATGAAATTCTCGTCTTAAGTTTAGTTTTAGTTGTGCCAATATATTTTTTGTTACATATATTAGTTCCGTCTCCATTACAATTAATCCTATAGATAAGGTTTGACTTATCATCTTTTATTATTGTATCTTTAGTTTTAGTAAACAATTTATTTAATGAATTATTCATTTTCATCGCTAATTCAAATTTCGTTTTGTCGTAAATGTCGGTTTGTTTAATTCTCTTCGATAATCCAGGAATGTAGGTTACAGGTTTGTAAAGTTTCAGAGCGTTACTATTGTCAAGAGTTCTGTTCTTTTTGGATTGCACATATTTTATTAATTCTATTACGGTTTTTCTTGGGAAACCATTCTTCTCAAGTATGGTTATTATCCTACTAATGTTTTCTTTGTGAAAATTATTATCGCTGATATTTAAAACTCGCCGGATGAAATTAGTTGCCGTATTTCTTATTATTCTTCTAGGATGTTTAAAGTAAAAATTAATTAATCTATCTGAGGATATAGGCTTTTGGTACCAATCTAATTTAAGCAATTTACCATCTCTAATGATTAATCCGTCCAGGTAAGGTAATTTATTGTCCTTTTCTAACTCTTTTGAAAATTTGATTTGGCTATGGTAGGAGATTAATTTCGCTAGAACCTTATCAACCGATTTTTTCTTAACAATAGCGAAAATGTCGTCTACGTATTTTGTTGTTAATCTCGGTTTTTCTTCCATTTCCATTAACGTTGAATCCAGTAGTTCCTCCATGATAATATCTGCTACAACTGGTGAGATTGGGGATCCCATAGGCATTCCTTTCCTTTGTTCGTAAAAATTTCCTTCATATTTAAAATATCTGTTTTCTTTTGTGCAAAATTTTATGATTTCCATAAACAGTTGTTGTGATATGTTTGTGTGTTTATTTAAAATGTTCCATTTGTTTTCAATAGTTTTAAGTGCTAAGTTTACTGGAATGCTTGGAAAAAGCGATACTATGTCGAATGAGACAAGAATTTCATCTTGTTCAATGTTGGTATTATTTATCCTTATTTGCTAAAATAAGTAAATACATAAACCATAACTCAAGCACTAACCGATATGCATAGTTGAAGCGTATGGTTTATGTGTTTACTAAATAAAAGGTCTCATCTTTACTAAAATAACTGCGCACTTTCACTGATTATATACATATATTAGTTATTTTATATAAAATACGGCTGCATGCAAAATGACCCTATGAAAAATCGCCAAAAACAAAAATGAAAAATTGCCGAATGAATAATCACCCTAAAGAAATGAAAGATTGTCCAAAAAAGAAAAATGGAAATTTAGCCCAAAAATTGTGAAAAAAATACCCAAATATAAATCAATTATCGCCCAAATTTGTTTATAGTTTTCTTATTAAATATAAAAATGTCAATAGCTTTAGTAAGGGCATTGATATTGGTTTAATTTATCAAGAAAGCTTTCAGCTTTCAACTTCTGTATATTACATACATAATCCAAGAAAGCTGTAACACCTGCTGGTCCCTGGGGTGCTGCCAAAGGAACTCTGAGTAACCAAAGTGGTCACGGTCGCTACAATCTTTTCTAAATTAAATCGTTGATTTAAATTAATTGAACCGTTGATTGAATTCATCGAGCAAGCTTTGAGAAGAAGTTGTATGTAATCTGTGATCACAGTCTGTTAGGAAGCGTTTTGTTAAATATATTGTTGCCAATGTACGCAAATAAATATTGTATGCGTTCATTAAAATAAATTTTGAAAGGAAATATAAGTATGTGAATAAAAAAATAATAAAGGTACAAAATTCTAAAGAAACAAAGCAGCTTGTACTTTTTCGGCGGAACAATTTACTTAAATAATCAGAAGCTTTTTGAAAACTTTCATTGGTAAAACCTTAAATGTGATGTCAATACATTTTCTGTAAATTAATCAGTTTTTTTTTGGAAAAGCAGAGACAGAAACTAAGTTGCTAAGTATTTTTTTAGTTTAAATCAAGGCGAATTCATACCAGGTGTGAGCAGTAGGACAACAACTACAACAAAACAACAATTTTGACATTAGATTAGCAGATATGAAACAATGTATTTTTTGACAAGACATTAGCAAAAAAACGAGAGCAAAAAACAATCAGCTGGGCTATCAACTCCACCTGGTATGAATTCGCCTTGGTTTAAATCCTAATAAATTTTTAATGTTAACACTTCTGCGGTTTAAGGTAAACTTTATAACTAGTTATTATTAGTAATAATTTTTTATTAAAAATATATCGCTTTTAAGACAAACCATTGTTTTTTTTCACTCTTATTATCAAAAATGGGAGATCTTTCATTAAACCTTTGGGCAATTTTTCATTATGAAAAATCACCCAAAAATATAAAAATGAATTATTTTCCAAAAATGACGAAAAAACAGCTAACATTTTTGGTTTTTTTTTCATATGAAATATTACTCAATTTTGTAGGAAGATTTCTTGGGTAGTTTTTCATTTATGCTTTTGGGTGATTTTTCATAGGGTCATTTTGCATGCAGCCATAAAATACACGTCGATTTTATTATACATATATTAGCAAACAATGAATCACTTTATATTATAAATAATAATTAAAAATTCATATAAAATCATAAAACAATTGTTTAAATTTTTTTTATTGTTTTTTTTTTCCGATGACTAAAAATAAACATAATTTGTTTGTGACCAAAAAAATATACGGGCATCATGCTTTTTCTCTGAGTGTATACTAGACGTGAGCGCAAGATGTTTTTGAAACGCAAATATTGATTGTATGTGTAGTGGAATATTACTAAACAGTAATTACAGAGAACAAGAGAGCAAACAGTGCAAAAATCAGTGCACCTCATTTGAGCTTACAGTTTTATCAATTGTACAATAAATATGCTGAGCATTTCATATTGTTCACTAGTTCATTTTACTTAAATTTTCTTGAGAGTAAAATCTCTGATTTTTGAGAGAAAAAATTAAATTAGATTTTTTTATTCATCAATAAATAAATTAATATACATAAAATAACTAAAATAGAAAGTACAAACCCTTGCTTTTAACATCATACATTTACATACATGTTGTCTGCTACAACAGTATTTCATATCAAGAGACACTATTGAAACAAAATATTCACTACTGAAATTTTATTTCAAACAACAACAACAAATATTGCATTGGTTGGAAGAAGAGCAAATGCTATTGTATGTTTTTATTTAAGAGCACAGCAATATTTGTGTACACATGAAATCAAGTGCAAGAAAAAAGAGACCAATTCATTATTGAACATTATAAAGTTAGTCTAACATTATAAAGTTTAGTGTATACACACCAAAAAACCTTTGCTGTTCACACTAGGCATAGACAAGATAACAAATATATCCATATATATTTCATTGATATGTTAAAACATTAGATATTGTGTTAGCTCACAAGGCACAGAGCGCCGGCTCACAACAACGATCATTTTTTCGTATTATCGTACAATAATAAGATTAGTAAAAATGGTTTTACACGGCGTGTGTTTGTCATATGACTATTCAGTTTGATAACCCATATGTAATTTCATGTGTTTGTCCAAATAGACATTTTACATACGGTTTATAATTTTTGCTTTCAAACGTACATGTGTAATTACATCTGACATAACCTATAATATATAATTTTTCCGCCACACAGTTTTGTATTGCCAACCACAGCTGATGCAAAGATTCAAATATAGTGCTTTTGTCACGCTTTTAGTGCTTTTGGTACCACAAAAAACCTAAAATGATCAGATACTTTGTCACATCAAAATAGAACACGTTCTAAATGAAAAATGTCATGGAAAATACACATGTTATGTTTGAAAGGGTTCACACGACGTGTTTAGAATTTACACATGGAAAAGTGACAAGTCATATGGCAAATACTCGCCGTGTAAAAGCACTTTAAGATAAGTTGTATTGGCTGCAATTTTTTACCATACCCTTGTTAAGGAGTTGAGAGTCTGCTCACATCTACTAGGTTAATCCCGGTTCCTCCTGGATGATACATATAAGAAAAACAGTTGCTGCGCTCTTTTTCTTTGTTTTGTTTTTTAATTAAAATGCAATTTCTTCTTGTGCAGTGTAGTATTGTTATAAGTCCAATTTGAAAAACAACACATACATCATCACTACTACTACGAAGAAGATTCTGACTTATAAGGAAAATCTTATCTAAAAATTACTGCCCAAATACTTCTGCCCGCGCGAATGCCGCACCATACAGTGGCTTTGAGTTTTGTATCGATTTTTCGCACCAGAAACGAAGATTTTATGGAATGAAAATGAGCCTCGTCTCTCGTGATGATTTTCAACTCAAAATACTTCTCATCGTTGTTGACATTTAGACAGTTGACAGAAATTCATATGCAATTTACGGTTAGCAGGCATTAGCTGATGTACTGTTTGCACTCTGTACACGAACATGTGTAGTAAGTCTTTTACTAATATTCGCTGTAGGATTCATGTATAGTGATGTCCAATTGGGTAGCACATCGTCTGTTTGATGTTATTTTCGTTTTTAGCAACATGGACAGCCACAATTATTGGTAAAAAAAAATGTACACAATTATTCTATGCTCTTGCAGAGTATAGCGATCCATTACTTGTCTGTTTGCATACTGCAGCTATCTAGTTCACAAAACTGAAATATGAATCGCGCGACCGACGCCATTATCAAAAAATATAACACCTTCCGATAGAGTAATTAATTTTGCGCCACCTTTTACTAGACACTTTTATTACATTTGCATTACCATTGGCAAAATTTGGTTGTAATTGAAAAAATATCATTAGCATTAAATGGTGGCTAAATGTTTTGGAATTGCAATTATTTTCAACAATGCCAATTTTCAATTTAATGTCAATGAACATTTTCCAAATATCGTACCATTAAATATTTTTGCCTGGTTAAATTTTTTCTTTTTTTAATATTAAAAAGTTGATACAAAAAATAAATGAAAGTAAATTTTTTTTAAATAAATTAAAAACAAAATCTACTGGTCGTTGTTAAAGATAAGCTGTCATTTTTTTTTTTCTTAACAAAGTGAAATCTTTAAGAAAAGAAAACAATTATTTCATTTAAATAACAAAATTGTTTTCAAAACTCTTGAAAACGACTGCAATCACTATTGAGGGGGGGACAGATTTCCAAGTCATGTTTTAGATCTAATGTTAAATGAAGAAAGAAAAATAAGGAAGAGATTAGATTAGATTAAGTTGTGTCGAATATTGTATACGCTTCACTTAAGTATAAAAAATTAATTAATTATTTATTAATTTCAATTACAATTAAAATTACAGGTAGAGTGTAATTGCATATTGTCAATTACACATTACAATAATTGTTATTTAAATCAGGTTCTAAAATCAGTTACAACTACTTGTAATTTGTAATTGAATCTTTTCAATTACACATTATATGTCATGAAATTTCCAACTACAAGTAATTGTAATTAGGCAATAATCATTACTTGAAATTAAATAAAATTTAACTATATTTTTTAACAATTTTATATTACATTTAATTATAGTTACATGTAATAGTAATTAAAATTTTTTAATTACAAATTACAAGTAATTACACTTGTAATTTTCCAATTACAAATTACATGTAATGTGTAACTGAAAAAATCTTAATTACAATTACAAATAGTTGAATGTATTTGTAATTAAAAAATTTCAATTATTATTACATATAATGCGTAATTGCATGTGTAATTAATTACAATCTGTAATCGATATCCCCCAGTACCATTACCCAGCATTACATACCTTTTTACTGTGGTCTTATAGGGCATTTACATTACACCGATCAAAATCTTTTTTTAAGAGTGGTTAAATTTTAAGGGTCGATATTGATTATCACACAAATTATTTAGAAAAATAATTTGTCATTTCTTTTAATTTTGATAATATTGGTATGGTCCAATTATGTATGGAACAAAATATCGGCCAAATGGCCGCCGCGACCTAGAGCGTTGCTCGATTGTTTATCTTTCCATGGTTCAATTTTGAGTTATTCTGAAATTGAGAAATGTCAAATTAAACGCAGAATAAAACTTGACGTTCACTTTCAACATCAGCCCTTAAAATTTAACCACCCCATAGATTTCCCAAACAAATCAAGAGGTACTTCGTCACTAGATTTTGAAGAAATCAACACAAAATCTAGTTATGAAAATAGAAATAAATTGGAGAAGTGAAATTAAATTGAAAAAAATGCAGTGAAATTGTAAACAAAAGGATATACAAGCTTGATTTTTAGTGGGAGAGAAAAGTTGCTAAATTAGGCACTCCTATCTCTTCCACAAAAATTGGGACTTACACAAGAAAGCTTGCTCCTTGGTAATGAGTGCCTCGTTTCTGTAACTTATGTATGTGAGAAACTTTTCACATGAAATTATCATAGTCATCTTGTTTTAAAATGGTTTTACACGGCGTGTGTTTGTCATATGACTTCTCAGTTTTGCTTTTAAACGTACATGTGTAATTACATCTGACATAACCTATAATATATAATTTTTCCGCCACACAGTTTTGTATTGCCAACCACAGCTGATGCAAATTTGCAAACATAGTGTTTTTGCCACGTTTTTAGTGCATTTGGTACCACAAAAAACCTAAAATAGCAAAATATCTTTGTCACATCAAAATAGAACACGTTCTAAATGAAAGATGTTATATGTACTGTACATATGAAAAATACACATGTTGTGTTTGAAAGGGTTTACACGACGTGTATAGAATTTACACATGGAAAAGTGACAAGTCATATGACAAATACACGCCGTGTAAAAGCACTTTTACACAGGATGAGCTAGAGATATATGACAAACTTTTTTATTACATTATTTTAAAAATTAAAATAATTAAAAACGAATTTTAGGATTAGCTAGGGGACAACAGAATAACTATTATATTTTCATGTGAACAGTTTCTTACTTTAGTTATAAAAACGAGGTACAGGTCCAATGTAATGAAATCTTATTTATGAAATCTTGCTAATGTCAAAAACAAACGCAGTGAAAGATTTAAGATCTACTGGATTTCGGTGTAATGTGAATGCATTAATAAGTTTCTTTTTTATTTTCACAGCTGCATTTTTTACGCCTCTCGCATCTGCTACCATTAGACACTAAAATATTACTTTTTTTTTGGTCCGTAAATATAACTACTTCCCAGAAATCATCCACAAACTGCAAAACGTTATACTTTATACTGGTTTTTTTATACTGTTTCTTAGGGATAGAATTCTGTTTTCATTTTAATGTTGCTGAATATCTTTTAATATATTTCCGGTCCATTTTTCAACACAACTGTAAAACATTAATTTTTCTCCGGCCTCTACCTAGGACAATTTCCATCGTGACTGTTTTTTTTTTTTTTGTACTTTTCGACAACATATTGGACAAATGACCGACATCTAAAAAATATAGCGGCGATTTCTATAAAAGTCTGGTGTTCACTATGCATTTTGATTATCAATATTTTTAATCAGTACTCTTAACTTAGTCCCCGTCCAAAAATGAGTGTTTTGTTATTGAAATTTTCTTAAACTCTATTCCGCTAAAAAAAATTTCGACGATCGTATCGCCATCGAAAAAAATCCATCAATGACCAATGGAAACAGAGCTATCGATATTATATGGTCAGCTTTAATTTTCTATATGTGACAGGTATTCTCAAATGAAAATCAGCCGTTGTAAAGTAGCTCTGGGTTGAGGAACAACGTGCGCACCTCATTGTCGTTATCGCTTAAGGCCGAGGCACATAGAATCCGTCATACGTCGTCGGACAAGAAAGTTTCTTATGAGCGTTGTCACAATCAGTAAGTCTTCGTCGTTACTTTGATCTCAGTTGAATACTTCAAATTATAACGAATGACGGATTCTATGTGCCCCGATCTTTAAAGTCAATCAGGCCGTCCTTGGGTGATTGGCTTCCTCGAATAGCTGTACTGCAGTACTGTTGTGGTTGCTTTAATCAGCCACGTTTAATCGATTTGGTTATCATGTATAACCTAGCAATTTCTAGAAGCACCATTTTTAACTCATTTTTTCACTGGAGGAGCATCATTAAATTGAAGTTTTCACTAGAGGAGCACCATTAAACTCATTTTAATTTTTGAATGTGTTGTTGATTTTAAGCTAATAGGCCTGAGGTTTATAAGTAAATAAAAATTCCTTTTATTTATTTTACCCGACGTTTTTTAATTTAATTTTACCTAGCTGAATTTGGGGCTACACTTCCTGCAGATTTAGGATGAAGCAAAGAATATCCTACTCTGGCGCTTTGGTTTTGTACTTTTGCCATTAATCTTATTTTTAGAATACAAGAAAAAAGAAAGACTGCAGCTCAGTTCGGGTCTCTATCCCATACACAGAGAAGCAGATAATGGTAAGTCGATTCTCCTATCTATAAATATTACAACTTACAAATGGAATGGCAAACTTGCCACCTGTGGTGAAGAGTACAACACTAAAACTGAACCAAGTACCTGCAAAAATTAATGGATTTGGAAACACTTAAACAAACGAGAAGCTGACAAATCTTTTGACAAAGAAAAAATATAAAGTTTACAAAAACAACAACTACAACCACAACTATAATAAATAAAATTTAATTTGATTTTTTTTTTTAATTGAAAAACTGGTTTTAAGCTAAAAATTTTATTTCAAAAAAATTCCCAAAAATAAATACATCAACAAAGAAAAAAACAAAATAATTTTGCTATAGATATACCGTCGTAGCAACAGTAACAAGAACAAGCAATTACACCCGCACGAAACCCTCCAAAGATTTGGTGAGAAATGATACCTATTGAACAAAAAAGAAAAGATTAAAAAAAAATACCAGAAAAGAAAATATATTTTAATACAAAAAGTAAGTCAGTCACTCACTCAGTCAGTCAGATAGTTTTCTTGAGGTTGTTTTTGTTTTTATTTCTGTTGTTTTTATTACTGTTTATGGTTTTTTTGTTAAGGTTTTTCGTTGAAACAACATGAATGTAAAGCAGAGTTGCCAGTGCTGTTTTTAGTGATCATATCCGATATTCGAATTTGTTTCCGAAAAGTTAGCATAAAATCAAAACCTACTGATTTTGATTAAAAAGTAATTGTAGCACCCTGTATTCTAAATACAAGATACTATTTACTATCCAAAAGTGTAAACAACAAAAATTACAGAATCTGGAGATCATAAAACCAGCACGTCATTGTCAAGAAGCCAATGCATGCACAGAAAATTAAACTTTGGTGTGGATTTTGGCCATTTTTTGCAAAAAAGCTGCTGAAAACGCCATTGTAGTCAACGGCGAGAGCTACAGATCGTTAATTACGGATTTTTTAGGGACACTTTAATGGATATGATATGAACTTGGATAATCTTTGGCTTCAACAGAATCATCATATTAAACACTCGATCTTTTGTGAACTAGCATCGGTAATCGTGTTATTAGCCGTCTTGGCCATTTCAACGGTCCGCTTCGGAGCTGAGAGTTAACCCCTTTAGACTTTTTCTTATCGGTTGCCGTTGAAGACCGATGATTTGCGAATAATCCAGAAACGATCCAGACTCTTAAGGCTAATGTCGCTCGCACCATTTGTGAGATAGAGCCAAGAACTATAAAAAAAGTCTTGGAAAATTAGACGGATAGGATAAGCTACTGCGAAGCCAACCATAGCAGTCACACGAATGAAATCGTGTTTCGTTAATAATGGGAATATTTGTTATCTACACAAAATTGTAAATAGTATTTTTGGAGTGCTTTGTATTCTCTAACTAAACCTGCTTTCTTCAAGTGATTGAATTGAGTTTTTTACAACACTTCTTCAACGACTACATTGCCAGAAAGTATTTCTACAAATATATAATTTTTCCTACAGCTAACTCACAACCACTAGGCGTTCTGCTCCAAGGTATATGAAAAACAGTCTATAAGACTTGTTTGTCGCCTGAAACTGCAATGCAAGTTGCTTTTACGTCCCTCCAGTATATAAACACGCTGATACTGCAAGGACCGGTACGCGCAGGACTCTGTCTGGTCGTTGGTTAAGTCACCTAGAAAGATGTGATACAAATTCACGCCAGATTAAGTCCTGGATAGCAACACAGCTTGGCTAGTAGGAACATGCTCATAACTGTTGTTAGGAGTTGGAGACCATCGAAACTCCCGCCACAATATTGTTGGCTTCTGTAAAAGTGCAACAGCACACCGAACAAAAAATGGATCGTTGTGCGGTTAAGGTCCAAACTATAGTCACCCTGTTACACCCCGAAGATCCTTACCAAAAACCAGTCACAACAACCACCAGTGGTGGTGTTCCGGTGGGGCTACCAATAAGTTAGACCTGGCAGGTTCCTAATTTCTAGTTGCACATCCGTCCAAGCCCCAGAGACTGGTGTCCCCATATATCCCGGATGCATAAGCGTCAAGGTGTTAGGAGTCGTCAAGACCCTGCGGGGGGTCACTTAGAAAATCAGATAATGCGTCCTCTGTGCTCCTGCATAATAACAGAAGACGTCAATCTAACACTACTGTTTAGCTAGTCTAAACAGTACAACCTCTCTGCAAAATGTCCAATTATAGTGACGAGCAAAAGTTTAGGTCATCGATTAAACTTTATATTAATTTTCGGCTTAATGCAAGATTGAAGTTTGCCGCCAAAAGATGAAGCATATTTCCTCCATTGGAGTTCAGAGAACCCACATGTGATTGCCGAAGGCAAATACGTACGCATGAAATAGTTTTTGAAAATTTCATTGCTGGTACGTTAAATTTTTTTTGTCTGTCTGCCTATATTAATCGTAACACTTTCTTTGGAAAGAGATAGGAGTAGATAAGACAGATTATTAGTATAGTGCTGGAAAAGTATTGAGTAGTGGGTACCGAGTACTCGATACACTATAATTTTTTTGGGTACTCAATACACAAAAGTAGTTAATCGATACTTTTACGGTAGTATTTTTAGAAATAAATTTATAAAAATATTTGACAAGTGTGACGATAAATCTCCTCTGCTAGTATATAAACGGAAGTATTGAGTACTATTGAGTATCCATTTGAAATGTATTGAGTTGTATACAGTAATTGAAAGTAGTAGAATTTGCCAGCATTAGATTAGTGATAGTAAAGCTTCACTTTCGGCAACACTACAAATACACGTTATGATTATTTTTAGAGCAGTCTTACAGCGCTTCTGGTTTTATTTAGGCGTATTAATTTTGAAGCTAGCATAGCCAATTAATAATTGTTTTATTTCGCCGGCGATATAGTGCTATGTGCTAATACCGACGAAGGAGGACGCTATGATAGGTATGATTATAAGGAAAATAAATAAAAATTCTAAAAAAACTGTATCAGTTTTTGTCAACTTACAAATTCGTTTTCTTTTATTTTATAATGTCATTTACTATAATTTCTTTATTTGTAAGCAAATACAGGGTTGTTAAACTTATACATTAGCACATTTACAAATTGTATTTCCAATTGTTATAGTAAATCGTATAGAAATTTTCAAGCATTTTCTTTTTGGAAAGTAATTTTAACATTTAAAACGGGCAAATAAATTTTATCTACCAAAAACGCAGAGAAACTGGAACCAACCAACCAAAGTACCAAATCGTTCATAAATAGAAAAAAACTACCAATTTTGGTCCGATCAGACCAAAGTGGCATCCGTGCTCGTGACCATGTTTTAGTAGTCGACGTTCTAACCACTTGGTCTACAGCACCCTCAAAAATGTATTTGTTGTTTTTAACTTAATATATAGCGATATCTAGTGGTTTACCCTTTATTTACAACTTGCACTACATTTTTTTATTTAATTTTAATTATAATTTCCAATTAATTAATTTTTTCATGTAACGTAATTTTTTTCTTGCGCATCATTTTTTATTTAGTACATTTTGGGCAAAACCGTAGTTGCATCATTAAGTCCTACTAGATTTTGATTAGATTTCGCTAAAATCTAGTGACGAAGTAGTTTTTTATTTATATGGGAAATCTAGTAAAAACAACTAGTTTTTCCCGTAATCTTGTAAGTTGTTACATAAATTAATCATATAAAATTTTGACAGCCAAAAAATAGTACATTTTCGACCACTGTGCAACGGCGCACCTCTTTTAACATTAACTCACAAGCTTGGATTAATGTTTTGATAAAAAAAATAAACAAAAAGCAAAATCCGTAATGAAGAAAAATAAGTATTTTTGTTAATTTTCAGTGGACTATTTCTTTGCTGGTGTTAAATCTTGAATAAATTCTTTTTTTTTTTTGACATTTTTAAAACAAACTTGAAAGCTTTTCAAGTTGTTGGCGTTTTCTGCTTAAGATTTGGTTTTGCTCAATTCTGGCTGCTGCTGCTGTTTGTGGTTTGTAGGTACGTACCCACATATGTGACCGCGAAAATAGAAAGGGACCTTAGGGTAAAAAAGTAAATTTTACAAGCCATTTAAAGTTTACCCTTTTTTAACGTTTCTTTTTTTGCGAGTAAATGCTATTAACAGACCTGCTATGGTTCTTAAATAACCGATTATGAGCATTATTTAATTTTTTTCACGGTAGTCAAATTACTAACTGAAAAACTAATTTTTCTACCAAACAAACTTTTCGGGGGACCTTACTTCTATTTGATTCTCACTAAAATTTACCCCGAATTAAAAAAGAATGGTTAGCCCTTCAAAAATGTACACTGAAAGACTTAAAAGTTTTTAAAAAATTTAAAAGTTCACTGCATTTTCTGGATCGCCACATCCGTCTTCAGCATTCTTCCCATCTATCCACTTCGGACGGTGTTAAGTTGTAAACATCATTTATTTAACCAACCAAACTAGGATAGAAGCATACGAGAAATATTGTATTCAATCCTCTATCGTCAGTTGGTGAGAACAAAGTCTGCCACTACCTAAAGTTTCCCTCTTGTTTGATATTTTTCTATGAATCACCTAATTTGTAAGAAATATTCTTTCAACTTAGAGAGAATCAAACGAACTTAAGCATGACTTTAAAATTTTATCTGCATGTTTTCAAAAATTTTATGTTTTTTTTTTTGTAAAAAAAATAAAATTTTTTATACAAATTCGGCTTCGGAGGGTTCCGGGATCACTCCCATTCGATTCTACAGTAAAATTATCCCCAATTAAAAAAAAAAAATCGGGTAACCTTCTCTGTTCTCCCCGGGGACACTAGTCATTCATCAATACATTCTCAAAGCTTTGACGCAGTGCTTCCGGAGTGTACGGGGGCACCAGACGCCGGGGTTCCTCGAACCTTAATCTGGAAGAACAGGTCTATGTATATAAGTTTTTCCGACCACTGTCCAAACGACTGGTATAACGGTAGCCGGTTGCCCCAACCTTCTCTGTGAACGGTTATTTGTAAGGTTCCATCGGGGTAGACGTGCTGGCTGTTGTTTGGCCTAAGGTTTGCAGGGATGGTGAACGGTTCGTCAAGTGTACTGGCTGTTGCACTCTGAACAGAAAGCACCAATAGAGTGTCAGGAGTTTGGTAATCTCCAAATACCTAAACAAGGGGTTAGAATCAAGGATGATAGAAGACAAGATTACGCCATCCCGAAAATAAAATTTAAATTTTCTGCTCATGTAGGCCTAATGACGTCACGAAATTGTCTTCCTATTGGCTAATAATTCTGATTGAGAGTTTAACTATAAATTGTGAGAGTTTTTAATATAAATTAAGAGAGTTTGTTGCAGGGTTGCCCATTTTTTGTCTTTTGCTTAGATTTATTTGTATCTTTTAGAGCTGGCAATTTCTACTACTTTCAATTACTCGATAGAACTCAATACTTTTCAGTTGGGTACTCAATACTTCCATTTACATACTAGCAGAGGAAATTTATCAAATATTTTTATAAATTTATTACTAAAAATACTACCGTAAAAGTATCGATTAACTACTTTTGTGTATTGAGTAACCAAAAAAAAATATCAAGTATCGAGTACTCGGCGCCAACTACTCAATACTTTGCCAGCACTAGTACGTACTTATTTGAAGCAATTTGTTGATTACAGATTTGGCAACCATAAATTGTACGAAAAACGTCATCTAACGGAAAAACATGCGCATGGCATAATCTTGTTTTTTATCATTTTTGATTAGAACATGGTTCCAGGCTTTCCATGACCTATAAACTGCTATTAATTGTGCAATATTTGTATAGTCTACTCGTAAATTTCACACAGTGGTAAGACCACCACCACTGACGTTAAATCTTGATCACATTTGTCCCTTTATCTGTGCGCGGTCACATATGAACATATGATCGTAAAAGTATTTTAAGTCATTTGAGTCATGTTTTCTTTTTTTAACTAGCATTTGTCTGAAGTTGAAGCTATTGTGTGTATTTTTTGTAGATTTTTTTCTTTTGAAATTATTGCTGTTTTTGTTGTAGGCCATGATTGATGGTGCAAATTATAATGGTTGTTGGGATACTTTTTTAGATACTTTACTAAGCAGCCAAACAAGCAGAAAGCAGTCAGCAAAAAAAAACGACAACAAAACAGCTCATAAAAATTAAATTTACAGTTTAAACATGATCAAAGATTTTACTTTTTTTGTTTTTCAACATTTTGTTTGCCATCCATCGTGATATTTGACTGCATCATTTACATAGATACACTTGTAAATAAGGGAGTAGATATGTGAACACATATGTATGTATGTGTTTATATGATTTGTTCACGTGTAAAAAGTTTTTGAATTCACAACATATTAATATATTTTCAAGCGTTTTCAAGCGTTGTTTAAAGCGCGATAAGGTTTCGTCATGCTAAAACCATTTTCAAGTTTCCAATTTCTTTTCTTTAGATACTGCGAGTGAGTGTGTATGGTGGTACCTAAATATTTTTTAACTAGCAGTGCCCTCCACGTCGTGGGCGTCCTGACAATATTTTTTCTCGATTTTGCTTTGAAAGTATTCCACAGTTAGTAGTAGTGCTTCAGTTGTGGTTTATGTATTTATTTTATATAAAGGTACCCATCCCTGGATAAAATTCTAAAATTTATAAAAATTCTAAAAATTATTGTTAAGCTCTGTAAAAGGTGTTTAGAATATTTTAATTAAAAATACAAATCAAATACAAATTTTATTCAATTGGCGCCTAATGTCACGCAATAGTGTTTAAAATATTCCAGTTTTAAACCGTAAATTGCGGTTTTTTTCTCCAATTTCTCTTGGAAATGAAACATTTTTGAGGAAAAAAAGTATTGGAATCAGGATGCTAAGGTACCTTCTCACAAAATTTTGTTAAAATTCATCCAGTAGTTTTTATGTGATGCGAACACAAATGAAAAACAGACAGATGACAGATGGAAATGAGTTACTATTTTATTATATGTATAGATATAGATGTATCGCTTATATGAGCTTTTGTTTTACTATGGCCGCTATAAAAACAAATACTAAAACTTATAGGGTGTTCCAGTGTGTGACCTATTATTCGCGTATATGTATTTACTTCTTGAACTGACTCTTGAAATTTACACACAGTAATTAAAACAGTAATTAAAACTAAGTGTGAAAAATTAATCAGTTAGCCTCACTACGGAGGGGAAATATTAAGGCGAAAATAATCAATTTTTTTTATATGAATTTTGAAAGTTCAACTTACAATTTTTCCCCTTAAATGGAAGTTGAACTATCAAACTCCATATAAAAAAAAATTTAAAAATTTTCGCCTTAATATTTCCTCTTCGTAGTGAGGTTACCTGATGAATGTGCCTTGATTTGCTCCTTTTGAATAAAATAAAATATTTGTTCCCCTTTGTTTCGCTTAAAAAAAATAGAAATTGGCCTAAGTTGGCTACAGACACAACGGGGTGGTGCAGCCTTGTAGCTATAAGGGCGTCAAAATAACCGACTTCATATAAACGTGTGTATTTTCGTTTCGACAGTTTGTAATCGGTAGCATGCTGTCGTTTACGCTGCCTTTACACATGCAATTAATTGCATACAAGTCTTGTGTAAGTATTATCTACGAAAATGGCGGAAATATATACGAAAATCTTGCAATTTACATGCAATTAAATAGTTCATTTTAAAAATGTCGTCGAAGTGAAAGGTTTCAAAAATAGCTCAATATTTATTTATAATAGCATTACATTTGTAGGAAAACAGTAGCCATCAATAAATATTAATTGTTTTTTTTTTATAAAACAAAGTTCTAAAAAAAACACCAACTGTCTGTTTATTTTTTGACATTTAACTTGCTAGAATTGTCATTAAATCACTTGTAGGAAAAATGTATTGCTAATTTAGCTACACTTTAATAAGATTTTGTAGGAGTCGTAAAGTAGCTTTAGATTGAGGAACACGTTCGCGCGTCATTGTCATTATCGTTTAAGGTTAATCAGGCCGTCCTTGTTGCTCGGTCTTCATGGGGTTTGCCTCTCCCTCTCGCACTGGGTGATTGGCTTCCACGGTTAGCTGTACTATGTTACAGTTAATTGGTGTTTGCATTAATCACCCACGTGCAATTGTTCTGGTTATCGTGTATAACCTCAATTTTGATATTTAACTACATAATGAAAATTAATAAACGAAAAGAAAATTTTACATGACAAAAATAATAAATCTTCCTGTTGATTTATTATTTTTAATTTTTATTAACAAACTAAAGAAAACTAAAATAAAATTAAAAAATAAGGAAAAAAACAATTTATTGGATCTGCCTACATGCATTGAAGAAAATCAACAAAGCAATAAACACAAGATTTTAAAAACACAATTTGACGAGAGGATAAAAATTAAAAAAAAAGTGGATGAAAGAACCTGGTGAAGACCAAATTAAAACTCAAAATTCTTAACATTACTTAACATTAAGTAACAAGAAAAAATTATACAATTGGATGAACGAACCTGGTGAAGAACCAAATTAAAACTCGCTGTAAGGATTTTAACCTCACTTTTTTGACGTGATGCAGTACCAACAAAAAAAACTAAGATTGATACTGGTGGAGACCAATAATACTCTAGGAGTACACTCTGGTGACCTACTTCCTGTGCAAAGGTACTGGTCGGCAAGATTTTCCCGAGGAAGGCTCCTACATGTTGATAGACCCTGGCAATATAACACACTAGTGTTGGCCATTTTAACCCAAAACCCAAAAAAAATAAGCTACATTTTCGAAAAATGTGAGTGTGGTAGTAAAAGCTGAGAGTGTATTGTTATTTTCGAACTTGCACTTGCATATGTAAACCCTAGGTTATGTATTTAATGCAAAATTCAAAAATTGTCCACGACATGTCTGTCCGATTTCGTGTCAACCATTTCGCGTATTTTTGGGACAGAACACTAACAGAATTCGTATACGATTCTGTACGCATTTCTGTCAGACATTTTACTTTTGTTCGAAAAATTTGTTGACTGGGTATCGATCTATCTATCTAGTATACACACCTCCAAGTCAGTATGTATTCGAACATAAGTACATACATATGTATTTATTTTTTATTTTCTTTATGGCCATATAAGTTTTTATGGTCTCTACAAATTAAAAGAAAAAAAAACCAAAAATTTACCAAAGAGAAAAAAAGTTATAATAAAACCCTGTTCATAAAAAAATATAATAAAAATCCACAAACAATTTGCTTATTTCTCTTGATTATAATTAAACATTTTAACATTTGTTTTCTTACTTTGTCCACAAATTAAAAGTTATAAAAAAATTGTAACTGATCATTTTATTTTTTGTTTTTTTTTTAATGTTAAAAACATTTTCAAAAGATAAAATAAATAATTGCAAGTAAAAAAGTAACAACATTTTTAATTTTGTTGTTGGAGGGGAGTTGTTTTTTTTTTCATAAACATTTAGCAGGAATGACGGGGTAACATACTGACAGTTGACACAAATACAAAGATGTTCGTTAACACAGTACAATAAAAAAAGTAACAAAAAATTTAATTTGTTAACTACACGGAAAGAAATAAAAACTAAAACGACAAATTCATTATTTCTTGATAAGATGTGAAGTGACAACCAGTTCCTTTAAACAAGTAATAGTAACCCCCGTATACATCATCTTCTATATCACAAATCCAACTTAAATTTTTATGTCCACTTTTTAGGTAGCTATAAAACCATAGTTTAACGAAACACAGGCTGGATTGGAATTGTGGGCATGGTACCTCCTATACAAAGTGAACAATTATTATCGTCTACCTGTAGATTTTCAATAGGTAGAGTCTTGACACTTTGCACAAGTAATCCTCATACTGATGTACATAGTTTAGCAAAATACATTCTGGATTGGGATAGTGGACGTGGTACCTCACATACAAAGTGAAAAATTATTATTTTGTTAGTACACAGTGGTCCCCGTATCTTGCATATAAACTGAAACAGTATTCTCGTGAGAATAGCGTGCGTTTTGGAGTAAATGTTGGCCATTCTTTTCTTGCAAGTGTTTATAGTTTTTTTTTTTGAGGATTTAATTTAATTATTAGTATATGTAATTATTTTATTTAAAGATTTTTTTATATAGATTATTTATTTATATTTTAGCAATCATATTTTGTTAAGTGTATTTTATACATATTTATTTGTGTTACCTTGTTGTTACTTTTGATGCTGTACGTAACATTATGTTCATAAATGAACAACCAACGCCTTAAAAAGGTTTAAAACTTTCTATTTTACTTTTTTTTGTGTTTAAGGTTCAATAAACGGAAATCTTATAAATCATAATCTTAAATTTCTTCATACATAAATCAAGAAAATATCACAAGAACTGCCAATGAAATTTGTTTATTTTTCGCAAGAAATTTCTGCTTAGTTTTTAGTTACATAGTATATACTGCGCTGTGGGCAGATCATGGACATCCGTAAGAACTGTAATTCAGAACTTCGAAAAAACAGGAATTATTACATCTAAGCCAAGATCAGGACGTCCGAGAAAGCTGTCAGATAGAGAATCTCGAAGCGTTGTGTCTCTTATAAAAAAAAAACCCAAAACAACGGCACTCCAGATAACGGAAGATGTGAAAGAAAAATTTAAAAATACCATTAGTGCGTCTACAGCAAGAAGAGTGCTGAAAAAAGCTGGATTCCATGGGCACTGGTTATTCGGCAAAAGCGAATTGCATTTGCAAATAAATACGTAAACACGCCGCCAGAGTTTTTGAAAAAAGTAATTTTTTCTGACGAAAGCAAATTTTGCATTTTTGGCATTAAGGGACGACAAATTATATGGAGGAAATCGGGTACAGCACTTAATAAAGAAAACCTATTGCCGACTGTCAAGCATGGTGGCGGAGGAGTGATGATGTGGGGATGTATGACAGCTGAAAGAGTAGTTAATTTTGAATTTATTGAGCCAACAATGGACAAATTCGGTTACCTAGACATCCTGAAAAGGAATGTAAAGCAATACGATGACACTCACGCTACTGTACTCTAAAAAGTGCAACATTGGGGTTGTGTAATGAATACTACTTTCAGCAAGACAACGACCCAAAGCACACTGCACAAGTTGTGAAGCTCTGGCTTCTATATAACTTTGCCTACACCCCCACAATCATCAGATATTAACTCTATAAAACATTTATGGGCATTATTAGAAAGAAAAATCCGCCAACACAATATAACCAGTAAGGCAGAGGTAATCAAGAGCGAGTGGGAGGTAATCAAGAGCGAGTGGGAGAATATTTCACCTGAGGAGACCACACACCTTATTAATTCCATGCAAAACAGGCTAAGAGAGGTTCTTAAATGCCGTGGATATCCGACGCGATATTAAGTTTATGTTATTTTTTTATTTATAATATTTTTTTATAACCTTCTTGTTATGAGCGTAGACTTTTGACGCAATATTTTTTTACTTGAAAAATTCTTTTTTTGTTTTTATAATATACACATTATTAATTTGCAAAAAATGTTCCTTATAATGTAAGCCTTAAGTACAATATTTAATTTAATAACAAACTTTGACCAAAATTCTATATAATTTTTAAAATTTTTAAACAATCCGCTGTAGGAGCGTCGACTTTTGACACCTAGTGTATATACTGCGCTTCGCTACATCCATCGGCAAAAAAATAAAATAAACACTTTTAAGTAAAAGTATGGTTAAGCTTCAACACACGTTTTCATGGCTGCTAGACTGCGCATATTAATATGAGCGTTACTTGAGCAAAATTTCAAGAGTCTACCTCTTATGGTTAAAAAATAACGTCACATGTGTCACTATTGGGACACTCTTTAATATAAGTCTTATATTTTTTCCTATCTAATTGTTAATATAGCGAACATAGTTTTAAGTAATCGGTATAAATCTCAAGAGTCTCTCTAAAAAGGCTCAAAAACGAAGGACAAATACGTGAAAATTGCATGACTATCGGGCCACCCTTTAACTTTTAATACTTGTTATTATAAGAGCCATAGTAATAAAAATTCTGTACAAATACCACATCTCTCTATTACGACTCCAAAGAGAGAAGGCTTTGACACACGGACAGATGAATAGACGTTGTAGCGAAAATATTAGGGTCACGTTTTTAACCTTTTGGCTGCTGGTGCCCTAAAATATTAGTGTTGAAAACTAAAAAAAAATTCAAACCTTTTTATTAATGTAGGGGCAATATCGAAGAAGACTGCTTGCTTAATGGGTCCCTTTATGACTCCCATACGTCCTCAAGGATTATATGCAGCCGATTTGTAATTTACTGCAACCGTACTTTCATTGAGTCACGTGCTACCACTAGCCTTTAATCTTGACTTTAGTGACTGTTGTGATCGGCTGGTAACTTTCGGCCTTCTTTCTCATCATGGAGTCTCTATTGCTAGAAATTGCTAGCATTTGTTCAAAGCTGAGTTTCCTCATGACATTCACATTTAATAAGTTTATGGCCATGGTCCTAAGACGTATGCTAGCCAGTGCTGAACATTTACACACAATGTGAGCTACAGTCTTAGCCTATTCCAGCCTTTTTTACTTCAAGTTTCCACGTTCTGTCCCTAACGCAATTATCCAGCTTATGATGGGTGTTTTTTATAGAGGTATAGAATTTTCAGTTGGCATTACTTTTCAAGATGGCGACCGATTTAACAGCTGTCAAGTGATTTATTCTCAGTTTGGTTTGGCAATTCATCATGAATAGACTCGCGCCTGAACAACGCTTGCAAATAGTGCAAAAAACGAGATTACCGTTGTTTCCGATTTTCATAAGAGAATTTTGTTTAGCGATGAAGCGCACCTCTGGATGAATGGCTACGTCAACAAACAAAACTGCCGCATTTGGAGTGAAGGTAATCCTCAAGTGTATATCGAAGCACCGTTACATCCAGAAAAACTGACTGTTTGGTGCGCTTTATGGGCTGGTGGAATCATTGGTCCGTACTTGTTCAAAAACGATAGTGGCCAGAACGTTACAATCAATGGTGATCGGTATAGAGCCATGATTACTAACATTTTCATTCCTGAATTGAATAACCATGATGTCCAGGAGATGCGCAACATGTCACACAGCTCTTGTCACAATAGATTTATTGAAAGACACGTTTGGTGTCCGCCTATTTTCACGTTTTGGACCTGTGAATTGGCCTCCAAGATCTTGCGATTTAACACCGCTAGACTACTTTCTGTGGGGCTATGTAAAGTCATTGGTCTATGCGTCATTGGACTACATCCGCGCCAGCCGTGGCCGTCATATGCCAGAAATCATATTTAAAATGTAATGCCACAAGATTATCTTTCGGATAAATAAAATTCATGTCAATCGAATAATCCATCGTTGTTTTATTGCAACTTAAAGTTCTATACCTCTATAAAAAACACATTTTACTTTTATTAAATCTGAGCACCGTACAGGCGTTCTTGCCAAGGGGCTCTTTGAGCTCTTTGAAATGCTTGCAAGTGCCCCAGTTTTTTTAAACGGTGTAAAGGATACTTTATTCCATCTGATCTTCTTACTGTTTATGTCACCTAAATGGAATATCACTCTCATGTATGGGCCGGCGCCTCAAAGTCTATTTTGGAGATCCTCACCGCGATCTGGAGAGCCCGATGAACATCACCTATTGTCTATTGCTTTACACACGGCACCTGTATCGTATAGTAGATGGTAAGACCACCGAGAGGTAAGGCCATCATGGCAGGTACTGGCGTTCGGGATGTGTTTTGCTCTTTACCGTTACTATTCGCTTTTTTCGTATAACACGTATCTCATTAAGAGCCTATCCATTTGTGATCGGTTTACCAGTAAATCGCACTATGCATGAAGGCCTAGTTAGCCGACCGTAACCTAACGGAATGTAACACATGAAAATTGTTTTTGTTTGAGATTGTAATATTCGAAAATAGTTGTCGTTTAAGATTCTCTTGCTCTCTTTTCGCTCCTTCTTGTAGATTTTCAAGGTCCAACAAAGCAGAAACTAAAGCATGAGCCTCAAAAACAACCTCCATGTATTACGTCCCGTTAATGTAACGGTCGGATAACTAGGAAGTTAGCCGACCTTTATAGGAAGAACAGCTTTCTGCGGATGTCTATCCTGCCAATTTCAATATGAGGAACTTAGTCGAATGTCCACAAATACTCTATCCTCCTTCCTATAACTTAATCTCATAGTTCCGCTGCAATGCATTACATGAGAAGTGTTATCCCCCGAGTGCTGGTCCAAAACCGAACTGAAAAAATAAAACCATTTATATGAAATCAATTTCTTTCTTTTCTACTCAAAAATCATTTAACACTAGCAGATTCCATTAAAATTTCCGTTTCATCTTAAGCCAAAAATATGAATCATATATTTTCCGCAAAAACGAAGATGTTAAACTAAAAGTGCTAAATTTAATGTGAACTTTGTTTAAAAAACCTTGTTTCACAACAAACATAACAATGTAACGACTTACAACAAATAAAAAGAAAAGAAAACAAAACAAAAAATACGTGCGTCCTATTAACAACACAGGCAGACAGACACTCGTGCAAGACAACAACACTTATTTATTTGTACAGTGGGACTATGTCTGATTTGCAGTAGTTGTTTTTGTTGTTATTTTTATTATGCGCACATTCACCTTTTATGTCAGCCACCATTAATTTCCTTTTAAACTAACGCCGACGCCACTGCTAAAACAGACGTTATAAAAATAAAATTGTAGGAAAATGAAGAGAAAAATAAAAATGAAAATATAAATAAAAAATAAAAATAAAAAAAAACAAATCGTTTGGTTGGCATCATTTACACTTAAAGGTTTTGCAAAATTATCTGGCAGTACTTAAAAGACTAAATTCTTTTTTAATAGTTTTAATTAAATTTAAATCTACAAAAGAGAATTGATTTCGTCGTTAATATTATTGATTTTTATTAAGTAAAAGGCCGTAAGTATTGCGACCCAAATGATATTTTGTTCAGCCTTTACGGTCACCGAACAAGTTCTAGGCAATGGATAGAGCCAGTAACCTTAAACGGTGAGAGATCAATCATATTCCCTCAAACAATAGATAGTCAGCAAAGTAGGACACACACAAAGCAAGTGTTCCGAAGACTCATTATGCAGTTCATAGCACCTGCAAGTTTTGATGTCAGTGTTTTCTAAATTGAATTGACGGTAACGAATACCACAATATGCGGTAATGTATCCTGTAGGTAGCATAAAGTCACTCAGGATGTACAACGAGATTTGTGGAACAAGATTAACGTGAGTACCTGCCTAGTCGGCCTAACCTCACGGTGGTCTTACCACTGAGTAAAACTTAGGCGTAGACTAGCGCCCCCATTGTGTAGTATAACAACACTTTACGATTGCCACCTATCGCTTTTTGTGTGTGATACATTTACAATGAGTAGCAATTTATATAATATGGCAAGCCTTTCCAAGGCAAGCCTAGATCCATATTATAACCTCTTGCTTAGGGGTTTGGAGACTATCCAAACTCCGTCTGTTGAGAGTGCAACAGCACACTTGATCGACCGTGCACCATACCTACATAAATCGATCTTAAACCACAACCACCACGTGTACCCCCGAAGGCGACCTCACAATAACCGGTCACAGAGAGGATAGGCTCTCTGTGGGGCCACCGCTTCCCGTGGTACCAGTCCTTTGGGCACTGGTCGGGCCTCGAAGAGAACCCGTGTTATAAAACAACAGACCTTTTCTTCCAGATTTAGGCTCTAGGAACACTAGCGTCTGGTGCCCCTATTTTCCCCGAGTGAACCGCGTCAAAGCATTTGCCATTCCTGCAGTGACAATTGGAACCCCCGGGGATAATGTACAACGAGATAACGTGATAAAACGTTTTGCTTGTTTGAGCTCTGTCAAAACTCCCTATAAATCTACGTTGGGCCCCTGATTTGCCAGCACAGTCCACCCGTTTAACGCCAACATGAGGCTCATGACTGGAAACTCAACATAGTGTTAACCTATTGTGGGAACCGACATCATTTAGAGATGTCGCACAATCCACGACTACCCCAGATGTTAGCACAAACTTAGTTAAGGCCTTTAGCACAGCTTGGCTGTCCGACAACAAAACTACATTGTATACCCTGTCTTTCTTCCCAAACAATCCGTTGAAAGTCTGGCTGTCCCAACCGATCATATCGCGAATAAGGATATTAAGATTTACATGTGTGCACCAAAACAGGGTCGGTTCGTCTTTAACACAGTTCAGAGCTGACAAAAACCTCATGCATCATTGTCATTACTTCTTAAAGGAAATCAGGCAAGTTTTTAGCTTTCCACTTTCTCAAATATTAATAAGGTAAGGAGGCTTAATAAATTTAGACTGATAAACTTGGTGAAGTGCAATATTATACTTAAAATGAGGTATAGAGCAATACGATACTCCACGAATACGCTTTATGAATGCAAATCAAAGGAAAAATAAGTAAAACAAAAGTTGGGTTATTTTTTCATATTAGTATTAAAATAAAAAGTGGCGGACACCAAAGTACACCTCTCTCTTCTAGACAGGGGTCAAAGGTTAGCGAGTCTTGCAATCACTGGTGTAATGAGGTGAACTCCTTAGACCAGTTTGGAGACACGTCTGGATCTGATTCCTCTAGATATCTTAATAAAATCTGTATCTGCGAGGTCTGTTCTAAAGCTCAGGGAATTAGGCGAACTAAGGCGTAGTCGTGTTGGACATGGCACTATTTTATGTCATATAGGGGAAGCATACTGATTAGCTAACCCTTGTCAATAAATCTTTTGTTGTAAAACTACCGAGCAGGGATGAGTGGAAGCAGAACTCTATAATGCGGAACATTTACGGATGATTCAAAGAAAGACACGAGAACTGGATCGGGGAATTTCTCTGAAGATATTGATCTTTCAGTTTCACTCAGGCTTCCCGATACCTGCACCGTCTTTCAGGCTGATATTAATGTAGTGGGAATATCGAAACAGACCACTTCCACTTCAACTGAGAGTTGGAGAACTTACAATAGAGACGACGGCTATGTCGCTTCTTGTAGGCATCATAACGAGGCACTTTATGATTAGACGTATGTCGGTGAACATGCGAATCTCAAGTGGTAGGAGCTGCAGAAGTTATATGGATGAGAAGGTAGAGAAACCAGTTCATCACCTTCTATGCGACTGCCCGGCTTTTCAAGAACACAGGGTCGAATTTCTGGACTAAAGATTCTTTCAGTACCACGACTGTCTCAGGTATGCGACACTGAATAGCCTACTAGGTTTTGCGAGAAGATCCAGATGGTTCTTACAAACTGGAGTTCTATATGGACCTCCGTGTGAACTCGCCCGTTTAGCCTAACCTATTAAAGTCAACATTTATAAGATTTTGTATTCCTAAACGATATCGTAAGTTTGTTTAAATAAAATCTGCAGTGGAAAACAGTCAGTCAGAAATCACTTGCAAAGTACAATTCTACAGTTGGTTTTAAAGTTTGTGTTTAAGACGCTAGTAAACAAGCGGACCTGAAACCCTAGATATATAGAGGGAGACTTTTAATGTCTCTCGACTTCTTTTATATGAGAACTAAAACTTATGATGGACAATGTCTCATTTTACTCGGACTATCTAATAATTTATTACAAACCTGCCAAAGCCCACTCACTATTCGTAGACTTATCAGAACTTGTGCGATATGTTAGAATGACGTGGCTACAGTAGATGTTAAACGCAGGACGATAATTAGGTGAATGAACTCTATAAGACGTTTTTTTTGCAACAAACGTAGTAGACTGTAATTATGATTTCTATGAAAGATCGACATTTTAGACATCAAATCTTTGTGTTTTGGTTTTGGAAAATAAATCGTTCTTTTTTCTATATCCTGAAAAAAAGACATAATTTGAAATCATCGTCTAAATCCCGTCTTACTTAAGTAAGAAATTTCGCACAGCTTTTGAACTTTTTTATGTCAGAGAGCTCATAATAAGCTCTGTAGTCCAACTGAGGATAACAAAATGACTATTATATTTTCATGTCACATCAATTACAAAACCGAGTTACAGTAAAGACAATATAAAAAGCTTTATGGAGGAGCACCCTGTATATTGAACGAATACATTATTTCAATGGACTGGACTCAAAACGATTGCTAAAAATACATAATGTAATATATACTTTGTTGTAACCATTTTATGGAAAAAGTCTTAAAAACTTGAAAAAAAAACACATAAACCCTTGAAAACAAATCACGAGTAAATAATGTTTTTCCAAAGAAATGCGTGCCAGTTTCTTTTTTTTTTCTCCTTCCTGTCTTGTCTGCTTAAAATTTTAATAAAGAGAAAAACAATACTTAAAAGCAAACAACAATTATAATAAAAAAAACACCACAAAATATTATTTATCGTAAAACTCTCAGGGTCATAAAGTTGGAGACACAAAACTTTAAGGATGATCGTTGGTTTTTAATCATAATGATGATATTGATGATCATTTATTTTTTTCCAATCTCTACTCTTATGTTCAGAGTCAAAGTGGCAGGTCAAAATATAAAGAAAAATATATAAAACGGTTGGAGCGGGGGAGGGAGTTGTAGGTTGTTATGAGAAGGGAAAAGGACAAATAAATGAAATTTATTGAAATAAAATAAAATAATTTAACGGAATTGGGCAAGTACAACCATATGTGACCGCGCACATAGAAAAGGACCTAAAGGTAGGTTGACCGATGTTGTTTTGAATTGGGGTAAAATTTACTGGACAATCGAATGGGGATAACGGACCCCGCCGAAGCCGAATTAGTGTCTAAAATTTTGTATTTCTGCATATAAGCCGAGTGAGTGCTGACAAAAAATCATAAAAGTTTTCAAAATTTTTGGGTGTAAAAATTAGTGAGATCTCGAAATGATACCAGACCAGATACCATGCAATTTTTTTAATTTCGTATTTTCGGAGTCACAACAGTTTTAGTACCAGAAAAAATGTTTAAGAGGAATTAAGAGGCTTTCAGTTAAACAAAAGGGGCTTTTTCAACACCAGAAGGGAATATCCTGGAAATTTCATTCGGTGAAAATATAATCAAATTAGTGTGAGAGCGAAAATCATATAAAGTGTTCCCACAGAAGTCATTACTCTCCTATGATTCGATTGGCTTCCCGTCGGAACAACCCCAGCCACCACGTTACTTCCCAAAAAACCTCACCAATAAGTGGTACAAGGACTTGGGGAAATCCCTGTGGGACTACCGATTCTGTGGTACCAGCCGTTTCAACATTTTAGGTCCCAGGAGTCCTCATACACCCCGGGCGCATTGGGTCACGGTGTTAGAAGTCAATAATGTCATCGACGGGTGGGCTGCTGTTCGGTTTAACCTTGTAGATTCTACTCTTTTTTATTTTCCCCAAATGAAGAAATCTAGGATAATTAATACCGCCATATCGAGCAATGTTTAACAATTTAAGCTAGCGCACACCATTGATAAGACATCAATTTTGCATTATCTTCAAAAAAGGTATAGGCCAATTATGCCTTTAAATCTCAAACGACACACAAATTTGTCGTTGCGGTGGTGCCCCTGTGGTATAGTAGGTAGTGTGCTAGTCTATCAGTCCGGGGTAGAGGGTTCGATACCCACCAAAGACTCTAAAATTTTCACTACAATTCGGCAACAAGACCAAGAAGGAGCTTGGATATAATCTAGGTGCTTACAAATTTTTAACTGTGTTAGTACAGGTCACGGACTGTCAAGTATTATCTAGCCAAGTTAAAAATCGCAGTAAGAAAATACATGCTGACTGTGCTTGGAAAAAGGCTAACATAAGAAAGCTTTGAACCACTCGCAGATTCATATTAAATGGAGATGCTGTGGATACCTTAGGCTTAAGCAAATGTTAGCAATTACCATAGACTCTGTGATGAGGAAGACTGTCGATAGGTATCAGTCGCCAGTCACTAGTGACAGAATGAGACTCAATGAAAGTAAGGTATTCGTAAATTTCCAGTCGGATACCAGAAATCATTAAGAAAGAGAGGGATCGAAAAGGGACCCATGAAATTAGTGGTCTGCTGCGGTATCCCCCTCCCTCCTACAAAAATAATAATAGAGTTTGCGGTTCTCAAATCCGGCAATTTATTCTTGTTTATAGGATCCGTTTAGGTGAAGATTTGAATATTATCTTAGAAAATTTTACTACATATTTTCGCAACAATTCGATAAACACATGATGCTGTTGATGGTATCCAAGCTTTAATTCTTTAGTGAAATAGATATTGTACATAGCGAATAAGGGAAATTCCTTGTCAAAATCTCTGTGTGTGGTGAAATAGGAAAGACCCAGTTTCTCTGGTCGACGACAAACCGATGTGCTCGGTTCAACGGTCTCACTATCCCCAACATTCTATACGAGCAGGTTGGATGTTTTCATGTTTTTTTTTTTTTGTTCAACATCTGGACCATACTCCAACTTGTGCGAAGGAAGAAGGAATACCAAAATATTCACTTATAGCACAATATACATTTTTTCTCGATACGATTGCACATATAGAATATTTTATGCTGTGCTCCGTTACTTAATTTTGTAAGGGTACCTCTGGATTAGAAATAGTACATATATTTGTAGTGATGCGTATTTTAATGTTTGAAAAATATTTTCCACTGCCATCTGGAAATTTAAATTAAATTTTGATGACAACATTTTTCTTTCAGCATCCCTAATCCCTTCTCACTACCAACCAAAATATTATCAACTACCAGCCAAAGTATAATTTAGTCCTACCGCCAGATTATACAGTGTCAACTATACTCAGTTAGCAACGTCAACGAAACCGAAGATCTATTGAAAACAAACCCGAGACTGTCAAGTTCGGCGCGAGACACAAGACATCGGTCAACGTAACAATTGCAAGTTATTGTTGTGAATCTGGTTCCAACAGCATACTTTTTCATGATATAAAAATTATTATCAATATCGTCCTGACCCTAATGAAATACCCTTTATGATTCATTAGCTTTTTAAACAAAAAAAAAGCTAATGTGTGTACGAACGATGTACCCCTTTTAACTCCTTTTCCACTTAACTTAGCGTCTATTCTATAAGTTTTTCTTTCTTTTGTTCCTCTTTTGTGACATTATTCTGTTGGCAGCTGTAATATTTAAAAGAGGGGGATTTTTTATTTTTATAATTGCCAAGTTACCCTTAAAACATTTCCCTGCTCTTAGGTTTCAGCATTGTTTTGAATATTGCAGCAGATGTCTGGCATTGATCGTACAATTGAAATGGGGGTTAACAAATGCAACAACATTTGTATGCGAAGCTTTTCTTTGCAAACGGGATCGCGCCAGTTGTGGTAAAAGTACAAAACTATATTTATGCACACATTTTTATATATAGAATTTTTTTACATTATGATAAGTGATTCAGTTTGACTTACATACATACATATGTACATACATATACATATATTGTTTGTAAGTATGTTCTATAGTTGATTTTAAATCACTGGTTTAGATTAAATGTCAATTAATTTGCTCCTGCTGGCATTATTACTTTGTGCTCTTTTTATTATTTATTGACCATTTTCTGTATTATTTGTATGTAAAGGGTGTTTTCTTTAGCTGCAGAAAAGTTAAAATGATAACACAAGACAGAAATTAAATTTTTAATATTATAATCTGGTAGATTTTCTTTCAATGTAGGGGGAATATCGAAGCAGACCACTTCCATAATGGGTCTCTTTTCGATCCTGGTACATAATTTCATGGCATTTATTAATTTAAGGCATATGTCCCCCGCTGATACGGGTTACATTATCAGTCCAATCTTGACTACATTTTTCAATAAATCTGGCAGAATGGCGTCAATGGGAGTTTGAATATTGACTTCCAATGCTTCAAGAGTTGCTGTTTTTTTTTTTTTTGTTTTGCATAGTCCAATGACTTAAAATAGTTCCATAATAAGTACTACAGAGGTGTTAAATTACACGAACACACGAGGAGGCCTTCCGGAAATAAAGTTGTCACCAAATTGATTTTGCAATAAATCGATTGTTATGCGCGTTGTGTGGCAAGTTGCGCCGTTAATGTTTAGCTGATTAATTTTTGAAATCAAAAATACAGACATCATGACTCGATAGGGTTCACAGTCAATTTTAACAGACGTAACGGTTATTCGTTAACGGCTTGAGGATTCTTTTTGCTCCAAATATGGTAGATTTGCTTAATAACGTTACCATTTAACCAAAAACGAGCCTCTTAACCAAACACAATTCTTTGATAAAAATGCTTAACTTCGGCCAGTTTTAAATGAGCCTAATCAGCACAAATGCGAAGCAATCGATGGTCGTTTGGCCTCAATTCTTGCACGAGATGTACATGATGTTTTATAAGCAAGTAAGCCAAGATCGTTCCATAAAATTTTCCACGTAGTCAAAGGCCAAAGCCCAATAAGTTGATAACGACGACGAATCGATATTTCGGCGACTTCTTCAATACTGCGGTGGTTTTCAATCGAGAAGAGTAAAATTAGTGTGAAAGCTATCAATGACTGCACGAATTGCCTGCTCACTAGGCCGATCACTGAGGACCGTAAAATGATCTAAGTGCTCTATGAACTTCGTGAACAGTTTTTTTTTTAAGTAAATTTTCACAATTCGGAAGCGTTGTTCTGGCTTTAAACTATTCATGATGTCTTGCCAAACAAACCTTGCTGAGAAGAAATGTCAACACAGTTTGATATTCTCAGTTTTCAAATCATAGTTGTAGAGCATAAAATATTAGAACAATTTGGTAAACAACAAAAAATATATTAATCATGGGAATATCTACCAAATATGACATAAAAGACAAGAATTATATGTATCTTGTGTATTCCATACATGCAGTGAAACTATATCAGGACCGTGGCTATACATAATTTTTATTTTACTGATTTAATGCTACTGAAAACTTGGCAGCACCTTTTTTGTAAATGGGCAATTTTAGACACTATTGACAGAACTGTACAATAATAGAATTTTACATAAAACCAAGGCGTATTTTTGACAAGACATTAGCAAAAAAACGAGAGCAAAAACTAATCAGCTGGGCTATCGCCTTCACCTGGTATGAATTCGCCTTGCATAAAACTTAACCCCCGTCTCCATTAGACATTAACATGTCTTAACAAAAGTCAAACTTCATATAAAAAAAGCATTATTTTTAATACGGTTTTACATGTTAATAACTAATGTAAACAGGGGTTTATGTTGCTACGTCGAAGGCGAATTCATACCAGGTGGAGGCGATAGCCCAGCTGATTAGTTTTTGCTCTCGTTTTTTGGTAATGTCTTATCAAAAATACATTGTTTTATATCTGCTAGTCTAATGTCAAAGTTGTTGTTTTGTTGTAGTTGTTGCCGTACTGCTCACACCTGGTATACATTCGCCTTGCTACATCCCAAGCAAGGCGAATTCATACCAGTTGTGAGCAGTAGGACAACAACTACAACAAAACAAGACCTTTGACATTAGATTAGCAGATATGAAACAATGTATTTTTTGACAAGACATTAGCAAAAAAAATGAGAGCAAAAAACAATCAGCTGGGCTATCGACTCCACCTTGTATGAATTCGCCTTGATCCCAAGTAATTATCCAGAGATGGGTACCTCAATATAATGTAAATATATAAACCATATCTGCTGCACTATAAAAGTAAGATTCAATTAGTTTGGGGTGAAAATATCGTCGTCATTATTCTTAATGACGACGTCGCGGGCATTACTAGTTTTTAATTACATTATAACACTACAACCAATTTAAAGCCAATTTCAGAATGCCGTTGAAGGTTCACACTATTATACGAAAAAGAGAGATTTTGCAACTCTGATCGCATAAAAAAAAATATTATTTATTTTTTCAGAAGATTGTTTCCAATTTTTTGGGGCAATTTAGCAACACTAGGCCATTCAAGGCTGCGTGCAAAAAACCACGCCTATATTTTTTTCAGGTTATTTTTATTTTTCTTTTCGTTTGCAAAGATTTTCGTATCCCTTTTTTGTTACTAAATATTTGACGGCGACCAATAGATCGCATACAGATCTCGGGTTTTTTTGCTTTTATTTGTATTAAATGTCTTTATAAAAAGCAATAAACAGAGGTGGCCAATAGACCCATTGGGCTTCTTGGCAATATTGCCAATTTTTTTTGGAAGATTTTTTTCCTTTAGTCTGACCATTCGAGGGTAACATGGATTGCAGGACGATCTTACAGAGCCAGGGTTAGGGCGATGGCCTTTTTCTGAGAGAGGTGGTTGTTAGGTGTAATATTGAGTTCGTTTTTCTTAGGTTTTGACGTTTTTCTATTAGGTCTCACCGTTTTAGTACCAATGATTTCAGCGCGGACCAATAGAAGCCAGGATGTGGGGCGGCCAGAACCCTCTTCTAGTAGTAGGGCAATATTGGATTCGATTTCTTCTGTTTTTTATGCCTTTTTTGCTTTGATAATGGTCACACATAAAATACCAATTTTTAACACGAATGAAACTCAGCAGCGCCTAACTGTTAACAAGGGGTAGTGGGGTGTCAATATAGGGTTCGCTTTTTTAAAGTTTCATCCTTTACTTGCTTTGATCTCAGCATTTTTGGCTTAATGAATGTAGGGTGGCCGTATAGGGGCGGAGGGTGCGGTAAAACTGTAATCACCATGGCGAAGGGTATGTAGTATGTTTTTTTTTATATTAGTTTTGGTATTTTAATTGCTTTATTGTGTTATTATTATTGTTTATGCCAGGTGCTTTGCAAAATCAAAACATTTCTTAAAGGCTTGTTTTTGTTAGTTTAGTTAGATTATAAACGCTTCAGAATACGGTCACTTTTTATTATTGTTAGTTTTTTAACTAGCCGCATAAACAAATCTATAATAGGAAAGTAAATTAAAAGTCATGAAAATATTTTCAAAATAAATTTTCCAGTTGCTAACTGATATTCACATAAAATGAAATAAAAAACAAAACAAAATTGCTTTAATAGGTATGTATGTACATAGTTAATTTTATAACTATTTTCTGTGGCTTGTCTAGTCTTTAGCTTTTTTGTTATCATACTAATTTGTTAAACAAAGTGTGTTTAATCATAATATGTGCTCGTATGACAAAGTGCTTTTTCAGCATTTGTGTAATAAATTAAAACTTTATTAGTTTATTTTTGCATTAAATATTTAAAAATAGCTATTTGTTAGAACAAAGCTCTTCATACAACTACATATTTAATTTCGCCCCTTATGCAACCCTGCATTTTGTCATTCTTATTTTACAATTACAACACAGCTTCAAAAGGAGTTACCAGTCAGTGCTTGAAATAACGCACACACAGCAACTTGTTCTATTTACAATTTTTTTTTGTTGTTTAAAGGTTTGTATATTTTTTATTAGTATTTTGTTTATTTCTTACTATTGTAAAACTTATCTATTGTTTATGATTTCGTTTATTATTCATTTTTTTTCTAACTGACATTATGATTTATTCAATCAAATAAGGAAATCATTTTTATTTTTCTTCAATGACTTAGCATAAACTATATTTTCATCTAGTTACTTGAAAGAATTTCTGTTAACTATGTACCAAGGCGAATTCATACCAGGTGTGAGCAGTACGGCAACAACTACAACAAAACAGTAACTTTGACATTAGACTAGCAGATATAAAACAATGGTGGAGTCGATAGCCGAGCTGATTTTTTTTTTTTGCTAATGTCTTGTCAAAAATACATTTTTCATATCTGCTAATCGAATGTCAAAATTGTTGTTTTGTTGTAGTTTTTGCTCTACTGCTAACACCTGGTATGAATTCGCCTTGCTATGTACATATAACGCACGGTTGCCAGATTAGGGTATTTTCCCCTAGATTTAAGGGATTTTTTCATTTAGGGGAGAATTTGGGGGTTAACATTTGTTAGGGGAAAAAATTGGGGTTTAAAAAAAAATATTTAGGGTGTTTTTTGGGGTATTTTTAGGGTTCCGTACACAAAGTGTAAAAACGAAACCCTATTGTTTTCGCTACAATGTCTGTCCGTCTGTCCGTCTGTCAGCGCCTTTTATCTCTGGAACCGTAATAGGTAGACTCTTGAAATTTTCACAGATGATGTATAGTTGTTGCCGCTATAGCAACAAATACTAAAACTTATAGGGTGTTGCAATAGAGAGGTGTTATTTACGAAAATGTGTTTATTTCTTGAACTGTAGGAGGGATACACTTGAAATTTACAAACAGTTATTAAAACTTAGTTCATTATATAAACAAGTATAAAAAAATAAAAATAAAAATTAAAGGGTGTTCCGATAGTGGTGTGAAATGCATGTATAAGGCATAAGTTTTGAACCATAATAGGTAGACTCTTGAAATTTTCACAGAAGGTGTATAGCGATGGCCGCTATAACAACAAAAATTAAAACTTAAAGGGTATTCCGATAGAGAGGTGTTATTCACGAATATGTGTTTATTTCTTGAACTGTAGGAGGCATACACTAAAAATTTACAAACTGTAATAAAAACGTAGTTCGCCTTATATACAAGTCTAAAAAATAAACCTAAAAATTAAAGGGTGTTCCGATAGTGGTGTTATTTTGATTTATAAGGCTTAAGTTTTGAACCATAATAGGTAGAATCTTGAAATTTTTACAGAAGGTGTGTAATTTTGGCCGCTATAGCAACAAATAATAAAAATTATAGGGTATTCCGATAGAGAGGTGTTATTCACAAATATGTGTTTATTTCTTGAGCTGTAGGAGGCATACACTAAAAATATGTAAGCAGTAATTAAAACTTAGTTCGCTATATAAACAAGTATAAAAAAATAAACCTAACAAATAAAGGGTGTTCCCATAGTAGTGTGGTTTGCAGGTATAAGGCCTAAGTTTTGAACCGTAATAGGTAGGCGCTTGAAATTTTCACAGAAAGTATATAACTCTGACCGCTATAACAACAAAAATTAAAACTTATAGGGTGTTCCGATAGAGAGGTATTATTCACGAATATGTGTTTATTTCATGAACTGTAGGAGGAATTCACTAAAAATTTACAAACTATAATAAAAACGTAGTTCGCCTTATATACAAGTCTAAAAAATAAACCTAAAAATTAAAGGGTGTTCCGATAGTGGAGTGATTTGCATGTATAAGGGCTAAGTTTTGAACCTTAATTGGTAGACTCTTGAAAATTTTACCAAAGGTGTATAACTATGGCCGCTATAGCAAAAAATATTAAAACTTATAGGGTGTTCCGATAGAGAGGTGTTATTTACGAATATGTGTTTATTTCTTACAAACAGTAATTAAAACTTTATAAACAAGTCTAAAAAAATAGACCTAAAAATTAAAGGGTGTTCCGATAGTGGTGTGCTTTGTATGTGTAAGGCCTAAGTTTTGAACCATAATAGGTAGACTCTTGAAAATTTTACCAAAAGTGTATTACTGCGGCCACAATAGCAAAAAATACTAAAACGTAGGGTGTTCCAAAAGTGACGTGTTATTTACCTTTATGTCTTTTTTTTTGAGCTGTAAGAGGAAACCACTTACAATTTGCAGACTGTAATTAAAACTATGTTTGTTTTATAAACAAGTATACAAAATTGAACTTAAATATTAAAGGGTATTAAAGGGTGACGTGATTTGCATGTATATATCCTAAGTTTTGAATGAATAGGTGGAATCTTGAAATTTTTACAGGAGGTGTATAACTATGTCCACTATAACAAATAATAAAAATTAAAGGGTTTTCCGCCAGTGACGTGATTTGCATGTATAAAGCCTTATTTCTTGAACCTTGACTCTTGAAAATTTGTACAGAAGATGTGTTCCCACGGCCGATATGACAATTACTAAAAATTAAAGGGTGTTCCGACAGTGACATGTTTTTCACTTATAGTGACTTATTTTGTAATCGCAATAAGTAGACTCTTAATATATTTATAGAAAGGAAGTTGCCATGGCCACTATAATGAATAATAAAATTAAAGGGTGTTTCGACAGTGATAAGATTTTATAAACCGTAATAGATACCCTCTTGAAATGTTTACAGTAGATGTAGTACTTCGGCCGCTATAACAAATATTTAAAATTGAAGTGTGTCCATTAGTAACGTGTTTTTCACGAATATTGCCGTATTTTTTTAACCGCAATAGGTAGGCTCCTGATATTTTAATAGAAAGTGTATTACCATGGCCGCTATAAAATCAATTACATATTAAAATTTAAAGGGTGTTCTAATTATGATGCGATTTTCGCGAATATTACTTTAATTTTAAAATTTAAGGGTGTCCCATAAGACATAAAGAAATAAACAACTGGAATTTTTAAATTATACTGAACATAGTACGGAACCCTACGTGTGTGAGTGTAACTCGCACTTGACTAATTTATTTATGTTTTACCAGATGCTTGATTTGTCTATTTCTATTTTTTTGCAACCAATAAATTAAAAATATTTAACAATTGGCTTTCTGATGGGTTCTTCTAAACTATTTAAGCAACGTATTAAAAAGCTAATTTTTTTGTTATGCGTGTAGTATGTCATGAAAAAACAACAATATTCGTATATACGTAAGTAACGAACTCTAATTTTTAGAATACTCTTATAACAACAACATAAGAAACATCCCAGTGGTAAAATTGAGAAGGCCTTCTCACTTCAGGCCTTCTATAAGGTATGCTTAGACCTTCTCTCGGATATGATCCTCAGTTTTGTGTGCCTTCCAAACAAGGCCTTTTAGAAGGCAGGTTGGCTCTTTCTTCTATAAGATCCAGTACACATTTCTATTTCGCTTCTCTTAGTAGGGAATGTGTACTCATTTTGTATGACAAATATATAATTTTCTATTTTTAGATTTCTTATTTATAAAACACAAAAGTTCATTGAATTGTCTTTATCTAAATCATTGCTGCTTGAAATTGAGATGCTTCGATAGACTGATTGGCAGTGCGAGGGTCTATCAGCCTGGAGATTGACAGTTCGAATTCCAAAAAATTTTAATATTTCAATTAAAATTAAAAATTAATTAAAAGTGATTAAAAGTAGAAAAAAAAACAGAAGGCCTTGTGCCTCCAAAAGAAGGAGTAAGGAGGTCTTCTAGGGGGATTTTGGAGGATTTTTGTTCAAATTGGGATTAATTTACGGGGATTTTTTTATTATATAATTTGGATTTTATTTTTTCAAAATTGCAGAAAAAAATTTATTTATGTAATCCAAAAAAAATATTTTAGGGTATTTTCTCTAAAAAGCTTGATTTTAGGGTTTTTTTACTTGCTTTTAGGGGAGAGAGAGAGAAAAAAGTCAGGCAACCGTGATATGACGTACGTATAAAATTTTTTAACACTGTGGTGCAAAATTATAGACACAGTAAATTATTAAACCGTGTTTTGTTTTTAACAAAATAATAATTTTTAAATTTAAGGCAATTTTAAACTGTTTTTTACAGACAACAAATTACTCGTATATATTATATTTTAACAAGAAGTTCATTTAATACACATAAAAATAATCTTGCAAATTAAAACTATACCTACTTAGGGAGCAGAAAAGAGTACATGTTTGTATTTTCTGCATTTGTAGGCGCCTAAAAATAGTAATAATGAAGCGATTTAATCTTTTATTTTTTTATTTTATTTATTATTTAGTTTTTTAAATTAATGTTTTTAAAACAAATCAAAAAACAACACATTCAAAGAAAAATCGAAATAAAATAAAAATAACTCTCTCTTAGTCGATATTCATTTATTTTGTAATACACTATTTATCGTACTTGGGCATACTGCAGTATATTTTTAATGCATTATGTATAGCAGTAATCAGTAAAAGTTTAATGGTTACTGAAAAAAATTTCATTAACCAGTAAAATTTAACAGTAATAGTTTACTGGTTACTGAAAAAAAATTTACGGGTTATTGAAAAAATTTAAATTTACTGGTTACTGTAATTTTTTTCAGTAAACAGTAAAATCCAAAATTTTACTGCATTATTTAAATAATGCAGTATGCCCATGTATGCTATTTATACATTTGGGCATACTTTCAAGCAATTTTTGTATAATTTCATCTGGATTTTTCTGCCACTCCAGCTGCACACATTGCCACCACTCGATTAAGTTAATTGGAATCCTTAGACATTTTCCCGATCGTCTTTTTGCAATTAACCACAAATTCTCAACTGGATTGAGGTCGGGAAATTGCGGATGTTACCGTATCAATTGAAAATTTTTCCAAGCCAGACGTTCCTCAATGATTTTGAAACTCAAGTTGAAACTCAAGTCTTTCCTTAGGATACGCGCTCACATCTAAAAAATCGAGAAGATGGGCAGGGAATATGTTTAAATAGTCTTCCTTTTCATGATGCCATAAATTTTTTGAAATGTACCAACACGCAAACAACATATAACACAACACCACTATATGACGAAGCACGAAGACGTGCTTTACCATTTCTTTAATATTGTGTCGTTAAATTGTCTCCTGTTGTCCTGCAGGAGTGATATCGGTTTAATTCTGATTCATCTGACTATATTTCACTCTTCCAGTCATTAACAGTCCAATATTTCTGATGCATGGCGAATTGTAAACGTGCCGAAACATTACTTATGTATCAATGAATGTTTAGGTTTCTTTCTAGCTGCGAAGTATCCAATGTTGTGTAGCGCTCTTCTTGCTGTCCATCGTCTAACATTTTTATTTCTTATATTAAAGAATGTTGGGAACTTATTTCTTGTTATGAAAGCTTATTTTGTACAACTCGCGTACAACAGATTGTGTCGCCTGTACCTTAGACAAAACTCCATATATGAGGACCGAAGGGGGTCGTAATGGGAGCGATGAAGTTAGTGGTATGCTTCGTTGTCACCGAAACATTAATAATAATAAAACAGTCACTGCTTGACAGCAACAACCAGTAGGATATAAATGAATTTTTGATTATACAATCACATGTGGGTTCTCTAAATCACAAGGTGAAAATGTGCTTCATCCCTTGAACAATTTTTGCTCAAATAGTTGCTTTTTTTGGATTCTTAAAACTATAAAATGGAGTAGGTACGTAACAAAAGAGCCAGGGTTTAATAACTTTAGCCTCCTTCAGGATCTGCAACGCGACCCATACCTTCGTATGTGATAATTCCCAAATTCAGCTTGTTAAATAAATTGAGTTTAATGGTACTCCTCAAGTAAAAATGAGTTTAATGGTCCTCATCCAGTGAAAATTTTAGTTTTATATGGTGCTTCACCAATGTTTGACTCATTAGATAATATTAAAAAGGTTATACACGATGATTCATGCAACCACCAATAGCTGTGCCACAGTACAGCTATGCGAGGAAGCCAATCGGCCAGTGCGAGACTGTCAGCCTCGCAACCCACTCGAACTAAACTATAAGCTCTTAAATTAAAATGACGGAAAATTTAAGTTATCGCCAATATAAATTAAATCGAATTTTAAAATAATTCTTGGGAATCTTTATAGAATAATAATTTAATTTTAAATAAAACAATAAAAAAATTATAATTTAAATAAAATTTTTATTCTGTTTGGAGCTGAATTTCATGGCATTTGCATGTGTTTAAAAATGTTATCTGATAAATGGCCACCACGACTAGCTGTTATGTGGCGCATGTTGTCAGTTCCATTTTTGACCACTGTTTCAAGAACTTCTGGTTTTAGTTTATTAATGGAATGATAAAGAAACGGTTGTATATATGGAAGTACATACAAACATATGAATGTATGTACATACATACATGCATATGTATGGATGTATAAGTTGCGTAACTTACATGATAATTTTAGTTTTCTCTAGAAATTTGTACGATGTCGTATCACAAACTTTAAAAATTTCAAATAAAAGTTTGCCGATACAATGGGGAAAAGAGCATAGAAAAAGAAAATAGAATGACAACACCGCTGAGTAGTTGAAAAATTGTTGCAATATAAACTTTATCAATTAATGTTAATTTCAAGGTCAAACACAAACATAACAACTGGGTATAACCCAACAAACACACAAAAAAACGTTTCATATAAAATTATTTTTTTCAATTTACAAACTTAGACAATAGTTTAAACTACATATGTACATATTTGTACTCAAGTTAATATTTATTTGAAGAAGGTTTTATCTCGACTCGATATCAAATCTTAAACAATTCTATGGTTGAATTCATCATTCAAAATAAGATTTGGAGCTCGTAAAGTTTTGGCCATTAAAAGTACTGAGATCAGAATTGAACCAGGTTCTTGGACAAAAAAGTCAACACCTAACTAGAAGCATGTTACTGGTCAACCCCGCTAGGAGATTTATCTCTAACTATTGAAAGTAGACTTAGCCGTTTTGGACGTAAATAGTACTGAGATCAGAACGGCCAACATTTTTGGATAAAAACTTATTTTCTTTCACATTTATGATTTTGTGCCGATCTGACATCAGCATCTTTTAAGTTAAAAGTTGAGGCCGGTTGTTCCTGCGATAGATTTTATTATTAATTAAATTGGTGCTCAATGATTTCGGGAACCATGGATATTTACTTCCGTTGAGTCTCGTGCTAACAATAAGTATCAAGTATGTATGGCCGACCGCCGATTTAGCCAGTGCTAAATTTTCACACAACTTATGCGCTACCGTCTCAGTCACAGTCCGTAAGTATTATCTTTGATTTTCATCTTGGCTATATGATACTTGAAGTCTCACGACCTGTGGATACCTTAGCCTTAAGATGTTAGAATGTCGACATGTGTCAGTCGCCAATCTGAAAGCACTACAGTCGAGAGTAAAAGGCTCGTGACAGCACGATACTCAAAGAAAGTAAGACATTCGTTAATTTCCAATCGGATACCAGAAATCATTGAAAAACAAAGGGGGTCGAAAAGGGACCCATGCAGTTAATTGTCTGCTTCGGTATCCCCCTACAAATAAAAAAAATAGATTATTGTGTTATTAGTTTTTTATTGTTATTTAGCAGAATTTATATTAAGTGTTTTTATTATAAAATAGTACAATTGTATCTATTTTGCCATCCCAGAGTTGAAGTCAGTTGCTTTTTGACACCTGGCAGGATTTTTACATAAACCAAATGTCTGTTTTTGTTCTAATATTGTATTTATTGTAGACTTGCATGTACTTGATATAAATACTTACATATGTATGTATACTTTGTTCGGACATGTTATTTCGCAATCTATCAGAAAGCGATCCGACTTGCCGTACATATTTATATTAAATTTCCCAGACATGTTTAATAGAAATCGATTCGGAATATCGGAGAATAAAGAAAAACAAATTGTCAGAATTTGGTATAGGTATTTGTTGGCAGGGTAATTAATGTTAGTTCAAATATGTACATGGAAGATACAATAAATAAAAATATGAACACAAAAAAATTTCTGGCAGCTCTGTTCTTAATTTAAACACATGTATTCATATACGTAAATATTTCTATGCATATACCTACATACTTGCTTAATAGAATACATAAATGAATTTATATTTTTTTCTTTACTTTTCCAATAAATTTAGCTTTCTGATTGCATTATTTTCATTTATCTGTATTTTTCTATATTTTTTTGTCAAACACATTTAAAATTTCTTATCTCTAACTTTGAACTAGAAACATTATTGAGTTTTAACGAACAAATAATTATCAGTGACTACAATTTTTGTAATTCCAATTAATAAAAATGAACAAAATTTTCCTCAAAAGACTTTCAAATATTTAAGCTCCAATAAAATTCTGGTATTAAAATTTAATTTGAACCAAAAATGTTTAATACCTACATAACATGCAAACATAATATGTATATACATACATATGTACAAATCTATCTATATACATAGAAATGTATGTATGTATAGCTTATAATTATGTTATATTAACCCTGTGGTGTTCTCAATTTAATAAATAAGTGATTCAGATACTGTTCCTGAGACAAGTTTCTATAATATATACATATGTACATCGAAGCAGACCACTTCCTTAGTGGGTCCCTTTTCGACATCCTTCCGTCCACAATGATTATATGCAACCGATTTCTTATTTACGGCAACTAACCTCACTTTCAATAAGTCATGCGCTACCCCACCAGCCTTTACTCTTGACTCAACTGATTTCAGATTGTCGACTATTTTTCGTCGGTATTTTTTCTCATCAGAGAGTATCTAGTAATTGTTTTCATTTGTCCAAGGCTTAGGTCCTCATGGAATTCACATTTAGCAAGTTTCTACCCGCCAATGCTGATCTTTCAAACGCTCAGCCTCTTTCAGGCACATTCTGCAAGAATATTCTTTTTTGATTTTCATGTTGAATTTTTGTCAAATTATATATGTACATACATATGTACATATATATGAATGTACATACATACAAATAATTCACTAAATCACGAATCGCCAGAATCTCTTACTGAAAACGGATCCGATGATCAGGAAGTTTTTTTCGATATGGAGGGGAATCTACGCTATACTATTACTCCATTAAGCATAATAAGTTTCCTCATACACTACTTCACAGTGACCAAAGCGTAACGAAATCCTTGCTGTTACTTGTTTATTAGTTAGAACCTATGGTTTGGGACCAGGTTCAATAGAATTGTTAACAACAATCTACCTAAGGTGTTTCTTTTTTTACGAAGGAAGAACCAACTTTTCAAAATCGATATTTTATATTTACATACTATGTATGTATGTATAACAAAACTCTTCAATTACACAACACGTATATACCTACCTATTGCGAACTTTTCTTTATTAAATACACAAAAATACAACTCTTCCTTCATTAACAATGTATCCTTGCAAAAGAAAACCAACAAAAATATGCAAAAGCAATACACAAAGTCTACAAAGTGATATTGATTTGAAGAATCATGACACCATCTGTAAATATTTACATACATACATACATACATACATACATACATACATACATACATATGTATGAAAATTGTATGTATGATGACTATAAAACGTATGCGACTCATGCATAAATTCATCCCAGGGATGGTAAAGTGGATAGAAGTGGCCTAGACTCAACTTTACCGTACCTCATGGAAACATATTTTTATGGATATATTAAACTAAGAATAAAAGTTTAAAGTAAAGTAAAATATTTTTTTTTCGGTTTTGAGTGCCAAGAAAACTAACCTTCCCCCCCTCCCGATTATGCTCAAAAACTTTACAGGTCTTCATATACCAAAGCCACATACTGAATTTATTTATGATTTGTTAAACGGAATGACCTATAGCGTTCATAAAAATAGTGGCATACACATCCACCCACAGACATCATCGCGTAAACAGTAAAAATGGCTTCAGGAGACCTCAAAACGTACAGATCGCTTGAAACCCCGACATCAATTTTTTCACGATTACTATATTTTACCCATTTTTTTTACATTTTCCCATATCATAGGCATGCAAATTTTTAACGAAACGAGCTATTAGGACAATCATTGATGCTATTTTATTCTAAATTTTTATTAAAAATACATACGGTTTCTTAGAACAGCAATCCGATCATAAATACCCAATTCTACCATGTCAAAAATGCTATGTTAAGGTGTGTCAAAAGGTTAAAAAAAAAAAAAAATCCTATTGAATTTTCAATCAAACTATAGTAGATATTACCCAGACATGTAAGCACCTATTTTGAAGATAAGTATTTGCAAGGACTGTTTTAACATACAATGAAATTTATAATCAAGCTTAAGTTCGTTTTTATTCTCTCTAAGAAAGAATAAATTAAATTACAAACTAGGTGATAATATTAAAGAAAAATTGGGAAATTTTAATTTTTAGACACCAGCACGAGCGGAATGGACATTTTCTAGACTGCCACGTCCGTCATCAGCACTCTTGTATCTAATCTATTTAGGGTAGTGTTTTAGTTGTAAGCATCATCTATTTAACCAACCAAACCCAGATAAAGGAATACGAGAAAACTTGTATTCAATTATCAATCGTTAGTTGGTGAGAACGAAGTCTACCACTGCCTTAAGCTTCCCTCTTGTGGAATATTTTTACTTTTAATATTTACCACCTTATATGTTGTTGTTCCTTCAGCTAATCTTCGGTTAGCAATGAAAGTTACTTTTTGCTTATTTGTTTTACTCCCAACATTCGTTTTTTAGGTAACACTAATCTAGTATCAAATCAAACTTTGTTGAGTAAACAAGATTGCGCGGTGCTTTGCGATTTTTAATTTTTGAAAATTTTAATTATTATTAGTCGAACTGTTTATGTATTACATACAATGAAATTTATAATGAAGCTTAAGTTCGTTTTTATTCTCTCTAAGAAAGAATTAATTAAATTACAAATTAGGTGACTGTTTTAACTTTAAAAACCTTTAACATTTAAATTATAAATAAACTCTTAGTGACATTAAAAAAATGTTAGAAGAACCCAACAGGCTCTTAGAGGACCGACCTTCCGCAGCTGCACTTGAAAACACATCTACCTTGCCTTTGTAAAGTTTATTAAGATCAGTGGTTCATCAGCTACCGAATTATTTCTAAAATACAATTTTAAACCACTGTCTATCGTTGCTATATTTTATTCAATACTAGCTGTACCCGCCACTTCGTAGGCGTCCAGATAATATTTTGTTCGGTTTTTGAAAGTTATAAACACCAAATTGTAACATTCTTACTTTTATTATGCTTTAGTTAAGGTTTATTGGTTTTCTTTATATAAAGGTATTCCTCCCTTGCTAAAATTATATAAAATTCGTAAATTATTGTAGAGTTGTGTAAATTATTTTTAAAATATTTCACTGCTTTTTCTCCTCTTTCTCTTAGAAATGAGATATTTTTGGGGAAAAAAAGTATCCTATATCTGAAAAAATATACTAAGGTACCTCCTCAAAAATTTTTATTAAAATTCATTAAGTAGGTAGTTTTTACGTGATGCGAACAGAGTCAGACAGACATACTACCAACAATCTAAAAATTGCTGTTTTATACCTATTCCATTTCGAATACTACTATCTGAAACAGCAACAAAATTTTAACAATTACAATTACTGTTACAGTTTTATTATATTATGTACCTACATATGTACTTATGTAGCTATACCTACATAGATGTTTAAATGAAAAAAAAAACAAACAAAAATTTGATTTACTACAATTTGAGTAAAAATGTAGAAATTAGGAAGCCAGTTGATAGCAACCACCAACCTGCAATTATAAAATTACGTTTACTATCCCTGGTCCCATAAATACCACACAAGGTACATGAACACACATGTTTTCATTTCTACACAACAAGAAATTGCAATATACGAGTTGTTACCTTGAGATTTTTCAAGCGAATACAAAAAACCAACAACAACAATAACAAGAGAAAAACAAACTACAAAAAATATTGACCATAATATTAAGAACAAAACGGTAAATTTAGTAATGCACTCTATAGAAAATAATGCACTCTATAGAAAAGTGTAAATATGAACAGTGCACGCGAATGTGTGTGCGTTTGTGTGTGTTCGTTTTATACATAGTAACAACAAATACAAAATATATGCATTTCATTGTTGTTGGGTATGCCTTTGCATAAAATGCATTGCACGCGCACTAAACCATACAAACCACAAAATAAATCCAACAACAAACACATGTATGACACATATACTCCTTAGTAGCAGCAACAACTACAAGGGCAATAACTGCAGTAGCTATAATAAAAACAACAACAACTACAACTAAGGAAAGAAGAAGCAAAACAAAGAAGAACTAAACAAAAATGCAGTTTATGAAATTTAAATAGAAGAGAAAACTTAAAATGGTAATTCCGTTAAAAAGTATTATAAAGAGTAAATTACCAGTCAGAAGAGAGTAATCATTAAAAAAGAGCACAAGTTCAGTTAAATCAAAGTCACAAAACTTTTAAAAGAGTAGAGAAGTTTAAGTAGAGAATAATAAATTTTTTTTTCTAAAATTTTCTTTTTTTGTTTGTTTTGAGTTTTCAAACTACATTTTTAATTTTTTTTTATTTAATTTAGAAATGAATTCCTAATGTTGTTGTAAATGTTTTCTTCTCTGGTTTGTTGTTGTTGTTTTGATTTTCTTGCTGTTTTTGATGGGCTTCACAATTATTATGTGAAGTCATACGAAGCTCTGGTAATTGCAGAAAACTTTTTTCTCTACAGTTTAGGCAACGTCGTGCAACACTCGAAAGTCACTAAAGTTTTTGTGCGGCTAAAAGTGCTTTTTTCGTTGCTGCTAATTTGTTTGCTCCCTCTACTGCGGCTTTTAATACAATTGGAATACATACCTACCTAGTGAGTGAGTGAGTAGTAAATCGAAAATGTTCATCATAAAACTTGCTTATGGCTTTTGATTTCAAATGTTGTTATTGTTGTAATCATAAATACCTACATAATACATATTGCTTAATTAAACTTTATTTGAAGGAAAAAATTTTAATTGCTATTTTATTTCAAGTTTTTTCCTAAAACTTAAAAATTGTTTTTTTAATTTCTACTTGCGTAAACTTAATTTTTGTTGGAGCTGTACTGGAGCTGTTTTCCTGCTAGTCTTATAAAATATTGTATGTATGAATGTGTGGCACTACACAATACAAATATGTATTAAAAATGTTGCATTTTTAAATTTTCCATAAAATTGTTTACATTAACAAAAAAAATTTTAAAGAAAGTTGGTTTACTTTAACCTGACTATAGGTATTGAAAAAATATCAAGCTTTTCTTTTTTAAAGCTTTAAAAACTTTCTTTTTTATGATCTCTCTTTGCATTGTGGTAAGCAGTGATGTCAACTCCACAACAAGAAGAAAAGTGCATTCATTGTTATCATGTATGTACATACATACATATTCATCGAAAGTTCTAATTTTAACCCTTCAATCCCTATTCGTTCATTTTGATGAATAGTGCAAATCAAGGCAAAATAATACAAAGTAAGAGTACTTCGGCAACAACTACAACAACAACAAAAAAAAAAACAATAACTTTGACATTCTACTAGCATATAATGTGTGATGCATTTCGAGGTTCCCTACTTTTTTTAAAGAATAAAACACTGAAAATTCAAATTTAATGGAGAATGTTTATTATCATTTGAAAGAAATTTCTTTAGCATTTATTTTTTTTAAGATTATGTCTATCAAATGTTGGCCGTTGCTACGTCGCAGATGGTCCAACCGTTGAGTCCAATTTTCGATGACTCGTTCGAGCATTTTGACTGGTAACTGGCGAATGACACGCGTCATATTTTTCTTCAAGGCTGAATCGGAGCGGGTTTGTCCGCATAAACTTTAGACTTTACATATCCCCACAGGAAAAAGTCTAACGGTGTGATATCACACGATCTTGGTGGCCAATCGAGCGGCCCAAAACGTGAAATTATGTGCTCACCGAAATGTTCTCTCAATAAATATATTCATTGATGCAATGTGTGGGAAGTGACACCGTTTTGCTGAAACCAAATGTCGCCGAGATCACGAGCTTCAATTTCAAGCATCAAATAGTCCGTTATCATCGCACGATAAGGTCGCCATTGACGGTTACGTTCGCACCGCCATGATTTTTAAAGAAATATGGACCAATGAATTCACCGGCCCACAAACCACACCAAACCGTTGTTTTTTCTGGATGAAGTGGCAGCTCTTGAATCTCTTCTGGTTGCTCTTCGTCCCAAATGCGGTAATTTTGTTTGTTTAGATTCCCATTGAGCCAGAAATGGGCCTCATCGCTAAAAAAAAAATTTGCCTGGAAAACATCGGATCTTCTTGGAACTTTTCAAGATCCCATAGTGCGAAGCGATTCAGCCGTAAGTCTATCCATTTTTGAAATGCCAAACAATACTAAACAAAAATAACGTGACAGATTGACACGACTCACACGTGATCTGTCAAAAAAAGGCTATTGAAAAAAGTATCTCGAAATGGATCACCCTTTACTAGGGTATTTTAAAGTAACGATAATTGACCTTAATTCTTTGAATTTTTGTGTTTGTGTTGCTAATTTACTAACAATTAGGAAAATACTTAAATATTCCATAAGCAAAGGACGACAATATTAGGAGCAAGTGCTTGAGACCCTAAGTCACCTGATCTTAATCTGATGGAGTATGCCTGAAGTTATTTGGAAGAACAATGATAGTTATCTAATTACTAAATAAAGACCTTACGAAAGGAAAATACATATGTATATCAGCTGATTGCTGCCCGAACTTATTGAGGCGATCCAAAAACGTGCAAACGCTGTAGTTTAGCAAGAAGATCTTACGACTAAATTACCTATCACTTATATGTACATATAGAAAATAGTTATCAAAGTAAATAATAAAAATCCTGAACATAAGATTGAGAATATTGCTATTTAAGATATCCATACACGGCATGTTTTTTACATCTGACTTTTTGACTGTGTGAGTCAGATGTAATTCTGCATGTCTGTCAAAATTGTTATTTTACAGAAGACATATAACATTTGGTCACAAACGTACATGTACAATTACGTCTAACTTTTCACTATACAGGCATTGAAGCCGTTCGGTTGCAAAATAACTTGTTGCCACCCTGAATTATTTTTGTGTGCGTTACAGAATTACTGACGAATTATCCATTTTTAAGTTTTTTTTACTCTAAATGTAAAGAAGTTAAGTTCGCATTAAATGATGATAAACGATTTAAATAATTTTTATCAAATAGACAAAATTAGTTAAAAACATATTCAGATATTGCTCTTGAAAAATATTACCTTTAGCCAGCTAATGCTTCCGCCAATGGTTAACCACCGTTGATTGTTTTCACACGCCAAAGGTTTTTGATGACAGATGTTTTGTCAGATCTAAATAGAACACGTTCTAAACAAAATGTTGTCAGATGAATTTTCACATTGTACATATTTTACAGAAGCAATGTTTTAACAGCCCCAAAAAATATGTTTGTGTTTTACAGTGGAAAATTTGACATGTCAGATGTAAAAAACATGCCGTGTATGGTTACCTTTAGTTGGTTTTAGACAGTGTTAAAGAACTAATAAATTAGAAATGTTAATTATAGTAAGAAAAAATTAAAAACAAACCTTGATTAAATAAAACAGATTTAATGAATAAATTTTATTTGAAATTGTACCAAAGCAAGCATGAATTGTACCACTGATGTATCGGTTGTACCACATTTGGTACTATTGTACCACAAATCTTAACACTGTTGTTGGCGAGCGCTTTCGATGCGAAGACTTCTTCATCAAGAAGTCGGGAAAACTCTTTACATACATACATACATATGTATTACAAAGTAGCTAGACCTACAAAAATTAGTTAAGAGTTGGTAACACTGTATGTGAAAGAAAAAGAGGTATTTCTTTCATTCACTTGCTCTTTCTCTCCACACCACTTGACGAAATAAATGCATTAAAGTTTTTTTTCTTCTTACATTTAAACATGGGAGTGAATTTTCTTTTTTGTTTTAGTTGCTTTTTTCCTAAAATTGAGGTCATTTTAAATAATGTTTTAATGATATTTTTCCATTCGTTGCTTATGTGGTGAATGCTAGAAAGACGGACTGGCCTGGCTGACAGTTTGCTTGCCTTTACACCAGTTTTTTCTTCTTTTTTTTTTTTGTTAAAATTTTCTATAGAGTTTATTACATAAGCTTTTTTTATTATTTTCTATTATTAAGTGTATTGTTGTTGTGTGAGTGCTTAGAAGGGGTTTTTGGGAGTGTAAGTGCGAGCGTGAGTGTAGTTTTTCTAATGTTTACATTGTGCATAAAGTTCTCCCTCCCCACCGTGACTGTAGGAAATGCTCGCTTTTATCGTCTGTGCTTCTTTGCAAGCTCTAAGTGTACAATGCATTCGTATCTATTTTAGTTGATGGGTTTTTATCATGTGTTTGTTTTGACTTTGTTGCATTAAGTTGTTTTTTTTTCTATTAGGTTTTTCCTATTTGTCATGTACTTACATACATGTATAGATATCTATGTATGTAGGAATGTTTGTATATTGTATGCATATACTTAGCTCGTTCATAAACGGTATGTGATGTTTAAATAGTTGAAGGAAAAACAAGTAATAAAAAAATAAAATTTGATACGATCATTTGGTACAGTGAGTGATAGAGTGAACGATAACTTTTTTAATATTACTACCTATTCCTTGTAAAATTGTGTAATGTAGATACAGTGGCACAGAAAACTTTACATACCCCTGAATATCTTTCAATTTTGGAAAGCTAAGGGACATTTATAAAAGAAATTTATATTAAACGATAACATTCTAGGAGCAAAAAATATAAACGTAATAATAATTCTAAATAAGATAGCATAGGTATTTAACAAAAACAACAAAAATCCTATTTTTGGGCGAAAAGTCTACATACTGCTAGGTTACAAATGCTAATATTATCAATCATGCAAAATACGAAGTGCTACCAACTTTTGTCAGCTCTTAAGAAATTCATAGTTAATATTTTAATTTTATTTTCTATTAATATTTTTATCAAAAAAATTAATAAAATGTTCACACATTATATTAATGTATGTTTGGAGTTGCGGAAGCTTATTGTTAAGTACCACGAGGGTGGAAAATCTCTTCGGGAAGTGATGAGTTAGTTGTGTGTTCCAAGGTAATTGTACAAACTAGGTATAATTAAAAACTGTAAAATAATAAAATGCTTTGAAATTAAGGCAAGGAGTGGCCGTCCACCTAAAGTAACTAATCGTATAAAACGCCAGATTATTGGGGTGGTAAAACAAATTCGAAGAAACACAGCAGTGGAGACCACAAAATACCTAGAATTTAATGATATTATGTAAGTTCACCCCGAAAAATTTCGAAGGGTACTTAGAAATTATGGATCTCATAGTCGTATGCCCAGGAAGAAGCCATACATTAGCGATATTAATAAAACAAAAAGCATAGTATTTGCAAAAGCTAACGTTATGTTAAGCGACGTCAGTAAATTCGGTTCTAATAGGAGACAGAGAGTTTGGCTTAAAAAAATGATGAGCTATTACCTACATACATATGTATATAATTTACTTCCAGTTACTATAACATTTACTGCCAACTGTGATACATACATGGTGGTGGTAATATCATGCACTGCGGTCGCATATCAGCTGCTGTTGTGGGCAATTTTGTATTTATTATGACCCCGATGGGCCTATTTGTTAATTTAAATCTTCTTAAAGAAACTGATAAACAAATTGAGACTAAATACTGGCTAATATTTTCAGCATGACATCGATACCATGCACAATGGGAAGCAATCTTGTCTTGATCTATTGGTTAAACTATTGTTGTGACGTTAAGAGGCCAAACTTCATAACAAAATTTCCATCTTCCGATGTTATTAAGAAGATGCACAGCTTTTTGTGGGAAAAGGACCTTTTTTGAAACCAGTTTTTTAATATTTGTTAATCCATCCAGCCTTTTCTTTAATTGTAGTAGTGATGTTATAAGTAAGGAAGGAAGTGCGATCTAGACAGTTGGGGGCTGATTCTATCAATTGTCTAGAGTTTTCAGCAGGTGCACTTGCACGTGCGCGCTAAGTAAACAAAAAGTGGAATTTCCTTTGATGCTTGTCTTTCAACAATAAAATGCAGAGCACGGGAATATAGTTACTACATACATAAAAACAGTACATACATAAAAACAGTTTGTATCAAAAAAAAAAAGAAAAAAAAACGAAAAAACGAAACGAATCGAAAGGCCCTTTTCCCAAGCACATTTAAATTGGACTCTAAAATCAATCGCAGAGTATCAGATGGAAGAGCCAGTGCTCGAAGGCCAGGAGGCGAAAAACGTTATCCAATATACACTACTACATTAAAACGCGGTGGTGGAAATAAAATGGTGTGGTAGTGTTTTTTTAGGGGTAGGGAATGGTTCAAATCACGAATTACTGATACATTAACCACCACAGTCTACCAAGATAGTATGTATTTTAAGATCAGTTATGCTTCCATATTTCATATATTTCTTGGACATTTCAGCAAGATAACGATCCCGACGAGGGCTGTAAAAGCTTGGTTAGAATAAAATCAAATAAATGTTATATTTTAGCCACTTCAATGTCCCGATCTCAACCCGATAGATAATATTAAGGACAAACCGCAATATTAAGGACAAACCGCAATATTAAGGACAAACCCTTCCGTAATAGTGATGCTTTGCGAGTTGCAGAATCAGAGGAATGCAATTTCAATGGATTATATTGAAAAGATCATTGCCTTTATCATTGAAAACATGAAGATCGTATCTTACTTTCGTTAAGTGCTAAGTTCCATATGTTTTGAAAGGATAATTTAAGTTTTTGAATAAGTTTTAATTTTTGTTCTATAATCAAAAGCATATAGAGTGAGTGTATCACTTAAAGGGCACGATTCACTGCCCTACACAATCGTACGATTCAACTTAGTTTTGTGATACACTGTATGTCAATATGTATAGGTACCTACCTATTGATAAATTTTAAGTAGTAATTAAATGTTTATTACAAGTATTCGGTTGCAAATGTTTTGCCCACTACTGTAGGTACAAAAGATTATTTCCGTATTCACGAAATAATTCTAAGTTTTAAAACTTGTGTTGTGTATTTTGTTCTGATTTTACACCTTTATACAGTAGGCGCCGCGGATAATCTGCAAAGCACCCGCGGTAAATCTAGAGTTTACTGTATATTGATACGTACATTAACAAATTTTTTCTTTACACATTTTTCTCTACAAAATTTATTTGCATAAATTGCATTAAAATTAGGTTTAATCTGGCAACCTAATTTCGTTTTTGTTGTATTTAGTTTGTTCCAAGGCGAATTCAATACTTTGAATTCGCCTTGGTTTGTTCCATTAATTTCTCATGTCATCATTGTCATACATAAAAAATATCAGTGTGTTTTCTTTTTAAATATGCATGTGTAAGTTGTATAGTATGTATGTGTGGATATGATTCGTTTGTTGTTGCTATTGTACGTGCTTACTTTATGGGCTTTGTATGTGGCCTCAATAAGCAAAGTTGTACACCATACCAAATTCTCCAACACAACAACAATAATAGCGCAATACGAACACACGCCAGACCGACCAGATACAATGTTTCCATGTTGTTTGTAAATTGTGCTCTGTTTGTTTTTTCTTTACATAAGCATTTTCATCATTTTTCAATTTTCTCCAATGCACTTGAAGAGTAGTAGCAAAATAAAAACAACAAGAGCAAACGGAGCAAAACTACTAAACTACAATAGAGTGTAGACAAGAAAAAACTCATAATGAAATTAATGGCAAAAAAGATGAAGAAAGAAGAAAAATAACTGCATTTTAAAGGCAAGTAGCCATTTTGAAATTTTCACTCACTAAACTTCAGCTACTATAAATGGATGAAAAAAACCAAATAGATTTGCGAACTAAGAGAGAAATGTTGGCGAGTAATTTCTCTTGTAACCAAATGTTTTTGTGGGTTATAAAGAGTATATATTATGCTTAAAAAATAATATTAAAGAGAATAAATATTAAGAATATTTAAGAAAATACTGTTTTTCCTTAGAATTGTTTTTGCGCAGTTAAGCTTTTAATTTTAAGTAAGCAGTTGAAAAAAAAACTTTAGTAGGGGGTAATTTTGCATTTTGGTAAATGATCTTAGTGTGAGTTCTCTTTCAGTCTCTATCTTTTACTCTGCTATTTCCAAGAATAATGAAATGAAATTGTTTTATGCATGGATGAAAGTTATGTACAGCGGCCAAAAAAAGTATTCGACATTAGATGTATTTTATAAATTGAATTATCAATACTAATATTTCTTTAAAAATTTTGGGTTTTTTAATTGAAGTTACGTTGCATAATAAGTATTTTAGAATTTACCGTTATAAAGTTAAATAATATTTCATGTTTTAACTTTCAAAGATCATGTTTAAAAAAAGCACTAACATTATTGAGCAAAAAAAGTATTCGACAACATTGGTTTTCTTTTATTGGAATTATGTATATTGCACTACTTTTTGTTGTTGTTGGTAGAAATACCGTTACAACTCTTGTTTATTATTTATGAGAATTTTCTATTCATTTCTGTGCAAGTGATCGCAAAAATGGGACGTAAAGGCAAAGAAACTTCTTTTGATGTGAGAAATTTAATAATAAATCATTATAAGCTAGGAAAAACTGAAAATGAAATAGCAGAAATCGTTCAGAAATCCAGAACTACTGTCCATTATATTATAAAAAAATTTAAGGAGGAAGGTACCGTGCTAAATAAGACAAGGACTGGCCGACCACGCAAGCTAACAGCATTAGATGAACGGCGAATAGTTCGGGAAGTAAGAAAAGATCCCAAAATTAATGCTAGTATTTTAGCAAAAAATACTGAGGAGCACATAGGCGTATCTGTAACTTCCCAAACAATAAGAAACGTCCTAAAAAAGTACGACTTCCACGCACGGTCAGCCAGAAGAAAGCCTCACATTTCCAAGAAAAATTAGATTGGACTTTGCAAAAGAGCACGTTAGTAAGCCAATAGAGTTCTGGATGGATGTCATTTTTGCTGATGAAAGTAAATATAATCTTTTTGGTTGTGATGGAAAGGTTTTGGTGTATCGTAAGCCTAACACAGAGTTAGAAGAAAGAAACATGGTGCCAACTGTGAAACATGGTGGTGGTGGTGTTATGGTTTGGGGATGCATGGCGGCATCTGGTGTCGGAAATTTAGCATTTATTGATGGCATCATGGATCACCGACAATACATTGATCTCCTAAAGCAAAATTTGCGTCCAAGCGCAGAAAAATTGGGTCTGTCAAATAGATTTAAGTTCTATCAGGACAACGACCCCAAACACTGCGCTGTAAATACCAAGCTTTGGTTATTGTATAATTGTCCAAAAATAATAAAAACGCCGCCACAGTCCCCAGACCTTAACCCTATTGAGCACCTTTGGGGTCACTTGGAGAAAAAAATCAGAAATCGAGAATTTTCTAACAAAAATCAGTTGAAAGTTATCCTACAAGAAGAATGGAGCCAAATCGACCCGGAATATGTCAAAACCTTGGTAAAATCTATGCCAGATCGGTTAAGAGAGATCATACGCCGCCAAGGAAAAGCGACTCGGTACTAAAGTTGCAATAGTAAATAAATATGTACAAAAACAATATCAATGTCGAATACTTTTTTTGTTTGTTTTTCGTTATTTATTTTTTAAGTCATGAATTTTTTATACTATTTGTTTTATGATCTCATTTTTTGTATGAAATATAACTTTCTTATTGCTTAGTAAAACATTGCATAAGTTCTTTTTGTTTTATTTTACATTTAACAGGTTTTTAAATAAAAAAATATCAGATTTATGGTTTATGTCGAATAGTTTTTTTGGCCACTGTATGTATGTATGTATGTATTTATGTATGGATGTTTTTTTTTTATCGAGGTAATAATCAGCGAAAGACTCTGGCTGGTCAACGTATTACTGTTGCCAGGAGTGCGAGACTTTAACACGCTAAAAAACCTCTTTCACTAAACCAATTTCCCTGTTGTACTACCGCAAAGTACATATTTCTTCACAGGGTGGGGAAGGGCAGAAACCTCTACGCTACTTCTATTCTTCTTCGAATTTTTTCTTCATTGCGGAGTGCAACTATGTAGGTATTACCAATTTCACATAGTTACACACATGTTTCCAATTACTTAAAGTGGTTTTACACGGCGTGTATTTGTCATATGACTTGTCACTTTTCCATGTGTAAATTCTAAACACGTCGTGTGAACCCTTTTAAACATAACATGTGTATTTTCCATATGTACAATACATACCTATGACATTTTTCATTTAGAACGTGTTCTATTTTGATGTGACAAAGCATCTGACATCCTGTAATGCCAACTTGATATTTTGCTATTTTAGGTTTTTTTTGTGGTATCAAAAGCACTAAAAGCGTGACAAAAGCGCAAAAGCATCAGCTGTGGTTGGAACTAAAAAATTTTGTGTGGCCGAAAAATTATATATTATAGGTTATGTCAGATGTAATTACACATGTATGTACGTTTGAAAGCAAAAATTATAAACCGTATGTAAAATGCCTATTTTGACAAACACATGAAATTACATATGAGTTATCAAAATGACAAGTCATAGGAAAAACACACGTCGTGTAAAACCACTTTTAGAGATGATAACATAATATGCACAATATTTGTCGGGTTGACACTACACTCTACTTACTCCTCTAAGTTTGTTCTTTCACTGCGAAATCTGGGACATATAAAGAAAACATGTCTAACGTCCTCTTCCACATAACCCGTACAATATGAACAGAATGGATCTACATATTTCATGTTTATAACTATGCAGGTAAGATTTGAAACAACCATGACCACTTAACATTTGTGTGATATAAAAGTTCAGGTCACCATGTTTTCTGTCAAGCCAAACTTTTATTTCGGGTACTAACTGATACGTCCACCTACTCTTTGTGGAACAAGATTAACGTGAGTACCTGCCTACTCGACCTAACCTTACGGTGGTCTTACCACCGAGTGAAACCTAGGCGTAGACTAGCGCCCCCATTGTGTAGTATAACAACACTTTACGATTGCCACCAATCGCTTTTTGTTTGTGATACAGTCACAATGAGTAGCAATTTATATAATATGGCAAGCCTTTCCAAGGCAAGCCTAGATCCACATTATAACCTCTTGCTTAGGGGTTTGGAGACTATCCAAACTCCGTCTGTTGAGAGTGCAACAGCACACTTGATCGACCTTGCACCTTACCTACATAAATCGATCTTCAACCACAAACACCACGTGTACCCCCGAAGGGGACCTCACCAATAACCGGTCACAGAGAGGATAGGCTCTCTGTGGGGCCACAGATTCCCGTGGTACCAGTCCTTTGGGCACTGGTCGGGCCTCGAAGAGGACCCGTATGTTTTAACACACAGACCTTTTCTTCCAGATTTAGGCTCTAGGAACCCTAGCGTCTGGTGCCCCTATTTTCCCAGAGTGAACCGCGTCAAAGCATTTGCCATTCCTGCGGTGACAATTGGAACCACCGGGGGTACGTTCACCTACTCTTGTTGGATTCCGACCATTGCACCTGCCATTTAGCAATATTTATTTGTCTCGCCGTTTTGCGACTATCAACACCATTTGTAATTTCCGCTGTAGATGTTACTGGGAGGTTACTGCGTAATTCGATTCGAAAGCAATTTCCGATTCGAAAGCTTAATCGTACTGCGTAACTCGTTCGAAACGTGTCATGTTATTTTTGTTTAGTATTGTTAGGCATTTCATAATGGAAAGACTTACGCCTGAATCGCATCGCTCTATGGGCTCTTGAAAAGTTCCAAGAAGATCCAACGTTTTCGAGGAAAATTTTGTTTAGCGATAAGGCCCATTTCTGGCTCAATGGGTATGTAAACAAAATTGCCGCATTTGGGACGAAGAGCAACTTGAAGATTTTCAAGAGCTGCCATCTCATCCAGAAAAAAAGACGGTTTGGTGTGGTTTGTGGGCCGGTGGAATCATCGGTCAATATTTATTTAAAAATTATGTCGGTGCGAACGTAACCGTCAATGGCGACCGTTATCATGCCATGATAACCGACTATTTGATGCCTGAAATTGAAACTCGTGATCTCGACGACATTTGGGTTCAGCAAGAGGGCGCCACTTCCCACAGAACGCATTAATCAGTGGATTTATCGAGAGAAAATTACGGTGAGCACATAATTTCACGTTTTGGGCCGGTTTGATCGTGTGATATCACACCGTTAGACTTTTTTCTGTGGGGAAATGTACTGTCTAAAGTTTATGCGGACGAACCCGCTTCGATTCAGGCACCTTGGAGGAAAACATCACGCGTGTCATTCGCCAGTTACCAGACGAAATGGTCTAACGAGTCATTGAAAACTGGACTGCAACGTAGCAAACGGCCAACATTTGATAGACATAATCTTCAAAAAATAAATGCCAAAGAATGTTCTTTCAAATGATAATAAACATTCTCCATTAAATTTAAATTTTCTGTATTTTTTTTTCTTTACAAAAAAGTAGTGAACCTCGAAATGGATCACCCCTTATATATAACAATGAGTTATACTTTGCAGACTAACACATTGCTGCGTTCCGAACGTTTGTATTATTATTAATGTGGGCGGGGATATCGAAGACTCTTCTTGCTTAATGGGTCCCTTTTCGCCCTCAATGATTATAGACAACCAATTTGTAATTTACGACAACCTTACTTCCATTGAGTCACGTCCTAGACTAAAGAGTACAGACTCTTGGGTCTGTACTTTTAACTTAAGTGATTTCAGACTGTCGACTGGTAAGTGTCAGCCTTCTTTCTCATTATGGATTCTCTATAAATAACTAGCATCTTTTCCATGTCATCCACATTTAACAAGTTTCTGGCCGTATTCCCAAGCAATGCTGGACATTCTTATACTTTAAGTTTCCATAACCTGTCTCTAGCGCAGTTAACCTGCTTAAGGTACTATCTTAGCATCATACTGGCCTTTTTGCCAAGGGGCTCTTTGATCATCATTAGAGCCTGTCTACATGTAATAGCCCTTCTCCACATTTCCAGCTTTAATGATCTCACCTATTGTAGGACATTAGACAATTTCCCAGTGCTACTCTGGGTACTAGTCCACAGAAATTCATAGCAGATCCCCTTTTTGCTAGTTGGGTTGCTGCTTCATTCTCAGCTGTGTCTATTTGTCCTTTAACCCACATCAACGTTACCTCATTAATGGACGGGCATATTTGGTAAGTTTTAAAACACATTGCATGAGTAGTTTGGAGTCCATGTGCACCTGCCTCATACGTTTTATAACTGACCGAAGGTCTTTTTAACCGACTTCAAAAAAAGAAGGAGGTTATCAATTCGTCTGTGTGTTGGTTTTTTTTGTGCCTTCAGAACTCGGTCATTTCTGAACCGATTTTAAAAATTTTAAAAATTAAAGGGTGTCCCCATACAACATACATGTTTTTTACGTGTATTATGAACTTTATAGGTCACCAATAACAATAACAAAAAGTAATTAAAAAATAAAATGAAAAATTAAAGGGTGACCCCATAGGTGACTTAATTTCACCTTTATTCTCCTATCTTTTGAACCGTTATAGACAAACACTTGAAAGTTGCACAGAATGTTCGTTACTATGTCTGTTATAATAAGTAAAAATATTTAAAATTAGAAATTAAAGGGTGTCCATTAAATGGTTTCTTTTGATATATATATGGCCAAACTTTTGAACCGTTATAGACAGACAGTTGAAATTTACAAAGATCTTGTAATGCTAAGTCCGCTAAAATAACAAGTGTAAAATATGAATTTGGAAATTAAAGGGTGACCCAATAGTTAATGTAAATGTAATATATATGGCCAAACTTTTCAACTGTTATAGATAGGCAGTTGAAATTTACAAAGAACCTACATATATTGCTTAGTCCGCTATTACAACAAGTATAAAATTTGGATCTATAAATTAAAGGGTGTCCCCATTATTGATGTAATATGACCATTATGTCCTCATCTTTGGAACCGTTATAGACAAACACTTGAAAAATAGACAGAATGTTCACTACTATGTCTGGTATAACAACAAGTATAAATATTTAAAATTGGAAATTAAAGGGTGTCCCAATAGTTAATGTAATTTGATGTATATGGACACAAAGTTAAAATTTAAAAAGAATCTGTATGACAAAGTCCTTTTTAAAAAGTATTTATATTAAAATTTGAATTTAAAGGGTGTCCCAATAGGTAACGTCATTTGATATATATGACCCTATCTTTTAAACAGTTATTGATAAACACTTAACAATTAGACAGAATGTCCATTACTATATCTGTTATAATAAGTATAATTTTTTAAATTTATAAATTAAAGGGTGTCGCAATAGTTTATGTAATTTGGTGTATATGACCAAACTTTTAAACTGTTACAGACAGACGGTTGAAATTTACAATGAACCTACGACCGCTATAACTAGTATAAAATTTGAATTCGAAAATTACAGGTTGTCGCAATAGTTACCGTCTTAAAGAAACATGATTTTAAGTTTGTCTGTTTTGAAGTCGGTTTTTTTGCAAGAATTATTGCAGACAATTTTCGGAAGACCTTAAAGAACGACTGCCGGAAGAAGCAAAAGTGGAAAGTCCGCTCCACAATGACAACCTGTGTAAAAATATATGTATGAGTATGAAATGCGTCTTGAAGGCCTTGTGCAAAACAACCTTCTAGAAGGCCTTTATTCACCTTCTATTTACCACAAGGCAAACCCGAAATAATGTCGATATTTTATAGTTTTTATTTATTTACCACGCATACATAAACACTTTTTTGTTTTGGAGTTTTTGTTTTTGCTTAAGCAATTGGAACAGGCTAGAATATTTTTTAAAAATGTGCTGTAGTTTTTTTTTCTTTCTTTTTATTTTTGGTACACAAAATATAAAAATATGCTTAACTAGTAATAAAAAACTATCAATAAACAATTAAAACACAATTGTATAAAATAAATAAAAATATTTACCTTTTTTTTTGCTTAATCATTCTTTTAATTGTTTTATAGTTTCTTTAACAATTTAAAAACATTTTTTATTGTTTATTACCAAAAAAGAAAAAATAAATAAAACGTTTTTTAAGACTGTCTAGCCTCTATTTGTCTGGTAGAAAATAAATTCTATTACGAAGACAAAAAGCACAAACAACGCTGAGCTCGCATTTTGTAGTGTTAGTGTGACCAATGTTGCCGATTAAGCATTTGTTGTCTTAGTTTTGGCATTTTCGTTATAATCTTACTATAAGAATAGAAATAGTTCCAGTTGATTTGTAGGTGGTTAACAGCACTTATTTTCGTACCCACAAAAAGACTAAGAGCAAAAAACGCAACATACATATGTATATATGTAAATTATAATTAATAGGCAAACACGTTTTTTGTAATCCTTTTGACGTCCGTAATACTGCACCAATTTTTGAAAGACTTATATGAAATTAAAGTTTTTTCTTCATAGATGTGCACAATTTTAATTTTATTTAAATCGGTTCAGTACTTAAGGAGTAATACGTCTATAAAGTTCTTACTAACACCAATAAACAAATATGTATGTATGTACGTGTTGTTCTCTTAGCTTAGCTGCAAAAAACGCAAGTAAATTTTATGAGAAACACGTGCGTTTTCATGTTTAAGCATGGCCAAGGCATATTTAACCAGGTGACTGCACAAGGCGCAGCTAATATTAAAGAGAAATTTTTTCAATTTTTTTTATATGGAGTTTAACATTAATCAGGTTTTTTAGGAGAGAATAATATCTATTTTACTGTCAAAGTCCATATAAAAAAAATTCAATAAATTTTTTGCTGAAATTTCCTCTCCCTTACGCTATCACTTTGTTTAATATGCCTTGAGCATGGCCGTACTTTTTCTTCCAAGTGTTTATTTTATTTTATTAAAAAGGGGCAGCGAAGCGCACCAATGATATCTAGTACGTATGTATATAAAATACTAGCGATTCCCGGTACGCTACGCTAACCCCATTGTCAAAAAAGCAATTAAACACTTGTGTGTAAAAGTATGGCCACGTTTTAATCTATTTTCGGGTTAAAATTTAGCCTTACTTTTACACACAAGTGTTTATACGCACAGTATAAAACATCAAGTCTTTACCAGTTATAGTTCTCTAAGCGATAACAATTTTTCTCTTTCAATGCCATGCCCACTTTGCCACTTTTGTTAGACTCTGCACTTCAACAGGGAGGTAACTAGGGCACATTTTTAAGATTCTAATAATTATTCATTTTCTGTTGGAGATACAACGCCCACTATTCCGATCTAGTCTGGATTTTGCTAGACTATGCACATTGATATGAGTATTACTAATGCAAGACTTCGAAATGCTACCTATTCTAGTTCTCTAGATACACGATAATAATTTTTCACTTTGTATGGGAGGTACCAGGCCCACTATTACATTGCAGCCTTTTTTTTTTGTCCATACATTATTCATAATAATAACAGAGTTACCTTGAACTAAACTTCAAGCTTCCACCTATTCCAAATTCCAAGCAACACGATCATAAAAATTTACTTTGTATGGGGGATGGCAGGCCCAATTGAAATATCAAAAAAATATACAGCCTATTTTAATCATCGCATATCTGGTAACAAACTGCGAAAACTCCTAAAAGATCGGTCCGTCCTTAGTCAGCTTTTCGACAGACAGACAAACAAACAAATACGTTTTGTGCTTTATATGTATAGATATAAAAAAAACAACAATAGCTATACTCACAGCTTTCGTTAGACCGTTTTTACAGCTCTTTGCGCAGCCAATTTTAAATATGGTGAACTAATGTGACCGCTTGTCACGCACAATTTTTCAAGTATGTATATTTAAGCAATATGGTTTCGAGGGAATTTTAAATATATACTAAGGGTATAAAAACTTTGTGACTCGAGTTTTAAAAACTTTTTTAATTTCTGTAAGGACTTATTTCATTTCTGTTTAGTCTTTGATGTTGCAACCTTACTTGCTTTTCCGTTAAGCTTTTGACCAGTTTGGTAATATTTCCAAAAATATTAGGATATTTTTTGCCCTATTAATTTTATTTTAGGATTTATTTTTTTTCTCTTTGGTCTGAGTTTCTTCATAGTATTAACAAATTAATATTCACATAAAAGTACGCTGCCGTCTGAACCTCCTCCAGGCACAGCCAACAAATGTTATCTTTTCTAATTTTAAGTTTTCGTGTTCTGCCACTAGCGCAATTGGGGTACTCGTCCTGCTTGTATGTATCGCTTTTACTTTTTTTGCTTGAAGCTTACAAGCTTACAAGTTTGTCCACCATTGTTAGGTCCAAGTTTCTTCCAGAAATATAGCTTTAGACCTGCAGAAGGACGCAACCTGTTACTTCGCTCTTCTTCTGTGGCTGCGCTTTGTTAAAGTTTCTAGACTTGCCATAGTTAAAACTCCTCACTTTGGGACTGGCGTCTTACGAGGGCAATTTGATAATTGCATGTCTTTTTAGATGAAAGATATTTGTTCTTTTTTTAACATTGTCTTTAAGCTTGATAAATCCAGTCCAGATGCCATATTCTGTAATTCTCGTAGCTAAATCTATCGCTAAGATTCTAAAAATGCACAAACAAATTATGAGTGTTGTTGTAAGAATACTCGTGATTTGTTGGTGCATTTTAAGAATTTTAGCGATAGATTTAGCTACGAGAATTACAAAATATGGCACCAGGGCTTTCTACTCGTTTTTATTTTATTTCCTGCCAGAAATAGGCATTTGCTTCACAGCTTTCGTTCAATCTGTCAAAAATGGCATGTGTGCATAAAAAGTTTGAAAGTGCAGATTAAGGGCCGTTTAGACGGTACGACTTTACATACGTAAATTCCCAGAGAAAATAATATCGAAATGCATCCGTGTTTGAGAAATGAGAGTATAAATCTTACGACTGATTTTTTTTGCGTTTACACTATTGGTGTACAGTAAAATAAAGTAAAATAAAAACAGCTATTTTGAGTTTTTTACATTGTCCATTGTCTACCAAAATCTTAGTGATGTCACCTTAGCTTTTTTTTTTTTTGAAAAATTTCAAGAAAAATAAAGATACCCATACGACTACCAAATTTCCATCTGTATTTTCTCCCAATGTCCCACAGATTCATTACATATTCGTGCTCATTTACACAAAAATTTTACATGTCGTAAGACTTCTGTGATCATGTAAACCGCCCTTTAGAAGTGCAAGTCTGTACTTTTTGACAGATATGCACGATTTCATAATTAAAAAAAAAAAAAATCAGTGATCAGAGTTGCAAATTCTTGTTTTGTATAAGAGTGTGGCACCTATAACGCCATTTTAAAACGATTTTTTGAATAGGACAGAATTCTGTCAGATTTTTTTCGATTGAATTGTACGATTGTGTATCATAGTGAATTCCGGCCTGTAGTTGTACTGATAACTTGGCAGCATCTTTTTTTTGTATACTGGAAATTTTAGACACTATTTACGAAATACTACAATAAAAAAAATACAATAATTTTTATATAAAACCTAATTTGCAACATCCTCAATAATTACCCAGAGATGGGTACCTCTATATAAATATGTTCTATCTAGGTATATAAAATAAGAACGGCTGCACCGATTTGAATTATTTTAAAACTTCATGATACTTAGGTTTTTACATAAATAAAAACTGACCACGCCCACTTTTTAATTTATCTAAAATCGAAGAACGGCGTAAGCGATTTGTCTATTATTTTAAAAATTGTTGTAAATAAATTTATGTTTTTATGGAATGAAAAATTGACCGCGCCAATTTTTATGCCCACTTATTTGATATACATATCTGAAATTGATAGCTTTAAATTACTTTCAAAGAAAAATACAAATTCGAATAAAATATTGTCAGGACGCTGACGACGTTGTGGCCACTGCTAGTCTATTTTAAACAAGCTGCAAATGATGCTAAAATGGTGACACTGGTTAACGTAACGTAAATTTTGAGTATAAAAATCTGTTGTTTTTATTTTGCGAATTTTACTTCCCTGTTTATGCAATGTGCATATTTTCGGTACGTTTTTGTTGTAGCTGTTGTTATATTTGCGCTTAATTTTTTCAGTAAATGACCTAAAAAGTGCGTAAATTGTTCCAATTCGTTGTTGGTGCTATTTTTACGAACAACAACAACAATATCATCTGTGTCATTATTATTTAGGTGTGTGTTTTTTTGGTTTTTGTTTTTTATTTATTTGCCATTTTTTAAGCTAAATTTTTTGTTTATTTATTTAAGACAAAATAAATAATATTTTATTGAAAGCTTTTTTCTATATTTTTTGCTGCCATTAAGTTCATTGAACTTTTCTAGTTTGTCTTTGCTGCTTTTATTATTTTTTTTGGTTGCTCTGATATGCTTTTCTTTGTTGTAAATAGAAAACAGTATAAGAAATAGTTTATTTTAATTTAAATTATTTATAAATAGTTTATAATTTTTATTTTTTTATTTTGCATTTTAGATTGAAATTTTGTTGTTTTTAACTAGAAGAAGAATAAGAAAAAGAACAACAACAACAACGTTTCAAATAAGGTACGTACAGATTTATTTATTTATTTTGATATTTTGATTTTAAGTTGCATGTCAATGAAATCGGGTTTAAATTGATCTTGACTTTTGCGGTTGCTGTTCAAGGCCAAGATACCTATTCGTTGTTAGATTAAATCAGTAGATCTGTCATAAAAGAGTAAAACAAATAAAAAAAGTAATTTGTTTCTTATAGGTATATATAATATAATAAATTAATATTTTCTGATAAATGAAAAGTTTTGTTTTAGTGATTAAACAGAATACGCCCACTACTGCATGCAAAAACGCCGTAAACAAGGCCCACAAATGAAATTTTTGTTTTTGAAACTGTTTTTTAATTCTCTTTTGAAGTTGCATTTCAACAATGCAACAATGATAAAATTGTACCAAATCGTGTTTGGGGTGTCAAGTAAACTACCACAATTGGCAGGGGCAAGGCCCCCTCCAATTATGCCCAAAAACTATTCAGCACTAGAGCTGGCAAACAGTCGTTAGTACTATCGATTATTGTAATTTTTGTGGGGGGTTACCGAAGCAGACCACCAACTTAAGGGTCCCTTTTCGACCCCCTTCGTTCCTCAATGATTTCTGGTATCTGGCTGGAAAATTACGAAAGCCTTACTTTCATTAGGTCTCGTGCTGTCACTAGCCCTTTACTCTCGACTATAGTGATTTCAGACTGGCGACTGGAACATGTTGACATTCTACCATTTTTATTAAATGTGTCTGCCAAAACCTTTTTATATTATCTTTTTCCAGGAACAGTCTGCAAGTATTGTCTTACCTCGAATTTTAACTTGGCCAGATAATACTTGAGAGTCCGTGACCTGTCGCTAATGCAGTTAACCGTTTGTAGGAACCCAGATTATATCCAAGTTCGTTCTTGGTCTTCCTGCCTACTTGTAGCGAAGAGTTCCAGAGTTTTTGGTGGGAATCAAACCCACAACCCCGGACTGATAGTGTAGCACATTAGCACATTCTAGCCCACCGAGACACTCCAAGTAGTACTATCGATAGTTCTGTTTTCATTGGACTATCGATAGTTTTTTTTTCGATAGCGATACTATCGTTGTAGTGAGAGAGGGAATCGAAAACACCTACTAGCTCACAATGGGAACCCTATAAGTTGGTCTTTAAAGAAAGAAATTGGGTAACAACTGCGACCAACAATTTCATTTCAATATATTTTTGTTAAAAATAGTTCTATTAAATTTTTATTTTTTAATAAAAAAATATGAAACCAAACTCTTTTTATTCTTACTTGATTTGGTTTCATATCGATAGTATCTAGTTTTTCAACTAACTATCGAAAATATCGAATATTAGGACTATCAATAGTCCTAGATAACCTTGCAGTTTTCTCGACTTGGTTTCGCCGGATTATTGCCTCAGATGTGTCTTTAGATATTAACATCTTGCCAGGTAGTTTTGTCCTATTCCTACCGACCAATAAAAATCAAATTTCGTTCAGAGACTAACTCCTCTACCTCCAACCCTGTCGAATTTTTACGGTACCGTTTGATTTTATCAAAATTAGATTTCACAAAATTCTCAATAATGGAAGATATGGAATGATAATGGAAATATCCGCCCAGACAAAGTTTCATATGCATATTTAAGTTTATATTAAACCTGGAGGTCGAGGAGGAGGTATCCAGAGTTGGCTCGACTCAATTTAGCTAGTCTCCTAGCAGAACCCTACTAGAAACCAGTTACCGGCCGTCACCACGAGAAGTTAGGTAAACTACTGACAGTATACTCAGTGACGGCGAGGAATATCCTAGTATTTGCCAGCCAGCCAAAAGAACTGTTTACTACCAATAAATAAAATTTTTTTTTCACTTTTGTTTCGGCGCAGCGTTCTCGATATCTCTGAAACTACTACGCAAATTCTAAAGCAATGTGAATAGGTATGACTTAAAGGTAATTTAGGTGCGTATTTTCGTATTTTTTTACCAAATAGAATAAACCGTTATCGAGTAATCCATACATATGTAAGAGGTGTTTTTTATAGAGGTATAGAACTTTAAGTTGGCATTACTTTTCAAGATGACGACCGATTTAACAGCTGTCAAGTGATTTTTTCTCAGTTTGGTTTGGCAATTCATCATGAATAGACTCACGCCTGAACAACGCTTGAAAATGGGCCCAAAACGAGATTATCGTTGTTCCTGATTTTCATAATCCAATTTTGTTTAGCGATGAAGCGCAACACTGTTACATCCAGAAAAACTGACTGTTTGGTGCTCTTTATTAGCTGGTGGAATCATTGGTACGTCAATCGAATAATCCATCGTTGTTTTATTGCAACTTAAAGTTCTATACCTCTATAAAAAACACTCTTTATAATGAAATAGAAACTCATTTCCTGGCTGTCTTTGTTTTTCTTGTGTTCGCATCATGTAAGAACTACAGGATGGATTTTAAGAAAATTTTGTGAAGAGGTACCTGAAGTATCCTGATTCCAATATAGGATACGCCGTGAAAGTACGCCGATTTTTTTACCGATTTAAAAATACTGCATACTTTAAGGCATCTCTTATTTTTGAAAGCAAGATATTTAAAACATGGTTGCGCAACAGATGGCGCTGTTTTAAAATAATCACAAAATATGAATTGAAAGTGGGATATTTTTTAAAACACGGTTGCGCAACAGATGGCGCTGTTTTTAAATACTGAAAAAATATGAATTACTTACTGCGAATATACGAATAGCAGCTTAGATAAAATTTGTATTTTAACTTTGTGAAATTTCATTGTTATTAAAATATATTAAACACCTTTTACCGAGTTTTGCATTAATTTTAGGAATTTTACAATTTTATATAAATTTTAGAATTTTATCCAGGGATGGGTACCTTTATATACGTAAGTGTTTTAAAATTTGGTGTGGATTGCTTGCAAAGCAAAATCGAACAAAATATTGTCAACACTATTGGGCAGAGCTAGTACTAATATATTTCGTATAATTATCCTTCATTTTGGATACAAAGCTATACATCAACACTATCCAGTGTTGATAAACCCTGTTACAGTTCATAAATCGCACAATTTTGGATCGGTAATCTATACATTTATCTATCAATATGAGTTTATGCTATATTGAGCAAATATACATATTTTTTGTTTATTAATAATTGCATACTACATGATTAAGAAGCAAAACGTCACACAAGATACGGATGTGGTTTTCAGAAATTCAATCAAGAGCAAATAATCAAAAAGCGTATGAATGACTAATTTTTTGTATTTTTATAATTTTATTCATGTATTTATTTTTGTTACGTGTGTCTTACATCAGTTAAGAATTTTTTATTCAGAAACAGGTTTCATTCAGAACATCAATGAAAGCAATCAGAATCTGAAAACTGGTCTTATTGTTGATTTTATTGTTATTTATTTCCTTGTGAGATTTTTCCAACCAAAATTTGTTAATTATTTAGATTTTCATATGGCAGAAATACTTTTATTACTTAATTATTATAGGGTTCTTCGGTAGGGAGGTGTAGGCGTCGAAAGTTCATAGCATTCTCGAGCAACATTAATGTACAAATGAAAATGGTGTGTTAACAAAATAGGTATTCTCTCGCCAAACACATATGTATGTATGTACGTATTTGGCTTGTTTTCAGTCGACTTTTTATGGTTTAGGGATCGACCCATTTTTAATTAACTGGTCTAGTTTCCTAAACTATTATGACGATTGTCTTAACAGTTTAGGAAACTCCCATAGTCCTTATGTATCTTTCGATTCATACATACATACCGTGGAGAACAAAAGTGTAAAGGGGTAAGCTTAGATTCAAAATAGTACCTTATATCGGGAGTTTCTTATGGGGTTTTCACACTATAATACAAGTATTAATAAAGGGTTTTTCAATAAGAGCGCTATAAAAGTTTTTTTTTTAATAAAACAAAAACGGTTTTGGATATCAATGAAATTCTTTATTCCTGTAAAAGCACGTTCGATGCCATTATGTATGGAACTCGATTTCTTTTGCATGACCACCACGGGCACGCTTGCGGAAGTTCAGACGCTGAACCCAATTTTCGACGCTTTTCTAGCATAAATCGGCCCATACTGCCGCAATTTCACGTTCGATATTCGTACGAAGTTCTTCAAATGTCGCTGGCGACCGAGGCGGCCAATCGACTGGACCATTTCGTGAGATAACACGTTCTCCAAACTTGGTTGAATTTCGGTAGTTAATCTTAATAATTTCGACTCGTTGTATATCTTTCCATCATGAAATGGCAAACCTTACTGAAGAGAAATGTCAAAAGAACGGCAAGAAATATGGCGTCGTCTGCTGGCTGTCCCTGTCGCTCTACTTTTGTAGCGCCCCTGTTGAAGAACCCCTTACTTTTGAGGAAAATGCAACCCTGACATGATGAGTTGTTATTGTTTTTTTGAAAAATTTCAAACGGCGATTAGATCAGAGTTTAATTTTATTAAAAAGTATTAATACTTGTGAAATGCCCTGGATGGAAACATCCATATTCTACCATCGTCCTTATCAATCTCTCGCCTTATACATACAGTGAAGAGCAAAGATGTAACAGGGTAAACTTAATTCCAAAATAATACCTTATTTATCCAACCTTGACTTTGTTGGCACATACACACTATTCTTCTTCTTTTTTAATGCATGGATAGTTCTTCGACTTCAAATAACTTCATAAAAAGAAATCTAATGGTGTTTAATCACTTGCTCTGGACACCGGAACAAAGAATAGGCAACCGCAAAACAACTAGTATCCCCACCAGAACAATTCTATGTCAAAGTGACCGGTATAAGACACTACCCACCAGAACAATTCCATGTCGAAGTGACCGGTTATTAGAGATTACCTTCGAAAAGTAACGTAGTGGCTATGTTTTGGACCTAAACCGCACAAAGGTCGATTTTTAGTACCGTATGCTGTTGCAATTTAACAGAAGCCTCGTATGCTGTGGTGAGAGTTTAGATGGTCTCCACTCTCCAGCCATGTTCTAAAACTGTTGCTTGGTGTATTGCTATACACAAAAAGAGCATTGATAGGCGTATTATATTCACCCAATCGTAAGACTAGCATCAAGTTAAGGCGTATGTCTGTATCACATTTTTTTATGTGACTTCACCAACTTCGATCAGACTGAAACGTGGGCGTACTGAATTTTATATTTCCCTTATGTTTTGTCACTTATGGGACTTAAAAGGTACTTGTATTACCGTTTCAGGTGCCAAACAAGCATCATGGACTGCTTTTTTTAAATATCTCTTTGATAGCAGAACCCTCAGAACATCATAAATCCGTGGAAAAGATTACTAAAGAGTCTACTAGTGGTTGTGAGTGGGCTGTAAGACAAATGATACTCTATTCGCTGAAGAAATCTTAGAAAAAAAAACTTACTTTCGTGTAAAGTACGCTGGCAAAATTGAGAAGCGGATCCGGATTATTATGCAAAATCCCCACAAGACACTACACTCCTCCCAGAAATACTATTTACCAACACACTAAAATCCAATTACTCCAAATTTTTATTTCTTAAACTTTGTTATTTCAATCTTTCATATCAAAAGAAAAATAAAATTAAACCTTGACCCGTTATTAAGAGTGTCTTAAGCTAATCGAATTGACTGTACTACTTACTCGTACTTGTACTCATACTCACTCGTACTCGTACTACATACACACGAGTACAACTACTTACACTCATAACAATTTTTCCGTTCAAGGTTTTCCTAACCAAAAGCCATAAATCAATCACAACTAAAACTGTTGGTTACTTTTAAGATTCGAGATTTTTTTTTTCGTTAAACGATAAAAACGTTTCAAACTCTTACTTGTTTAAGCAGAAAAAAACTGTTGCTGACAACATACAAACACCTACACACGTGTGGAAGTAAAATATAAAAATAAAAATTATTATAGAAAAAGTTATAAAAAAAAAAAAAACAAACAAACAAAACTTGAAATATTTTCATTCCTAAAGTGTATGCACAATGGGTCAAATTAAAAAAAATACTTTATAAAACTTTGGTTTTCGGCTAACATATTTATATATGTAGCTTTCAAGTTCTTTCTTATTAACATTCAAAATTAGCAATATAAAGTAGCGAGAAAAAAATGCAACGCTGCACAGTAGTTGGAAAACGATTTATTTTGGACATAATTCGGTATTTCGGTATCTCATGAACCACTGAAGATATCTTAATGAAATTTTAGAGAGGTAAAGCAGAGGTGTTCTTGAGTAGAGCTACGAAAGGTGGGTTCTTTAGGGTAAAGGGGGGCTTCTAGGTAAGCCCTCAAAGTTGGGTACCTCGGGTATATAATTTTTTGGAAATTTCATAAAAAGTTTAGTTTTAACTCAAATATTAAGGTTTTTTTAAATTTAAGTAGACCTTGAAAATATATATAAAAAATGTTCTTACATGTGCAGGTTATCTCTTTTAGTTTGGGAGAAAATTGGGTTAAATTTTTTTTCTTTTTAATTTAGGTCGACCTTAATTTAGTATTTTGGGCGTGGTGTACATACTAATGATCGGATTATTATTTTAAGACATGGCTATATTCTTGATAAAATTTAGAATAAATTACTTTCAAGTTTTATTCTGATAACGCTTTTCGTTAAAAAGTTACCAGCCTCTGAATTGGGAAAATGTAAAAAATACCGTTTTATTTTTAGGATTTTCCCCAAAAAGGTGGTAGACTTTTTTTAGGGTTCCGTACACAAAGTGTAAAAACGTAACCCTATTGTTTTCGCTACAATGTCTGTCCGTCTGTCAGCGATTTTTATCTCTGGAACCGTAATAGGTAGACTCTTGAAATTTTCACAGATGATGTATAGCTGTTGCTGCTATAGCAACAAATACTAAAAAGTATAGGCTGTTCCGATAGAGAGGTGTTATTTGCCTTAATGTCTTTATTTTTTGAGCTATAGGAGGCAACCACTTAAAATTTGCAGACAGTAATTTAATCTATGTTCGCGTTTTAAGCAAGTATACAATATTAAACATAAAATTAAAGGGTGTTCCGATAGTGACGTGATTTTCATGTATAAGGCCTAAGTTTTGAACGAAAACAGGTAGACTCTTGAAATTTTTACAGGAGGTGTATTACTATGGCCACTATAACAAATAGTGAAAATTAAAGGGTGTGCCGACAGTGACATGATTTGCATAAACATTGACTAATTTTTTAACCATAATAGATAGACTCTGGAAATTTTCACATATGGTGTATTACTATGACCCCTATAAAAACAATAAAAATTTAAAGGGTTTTCCGACAGTGACGCCTTTTGCATTTAAAACGACATATTTTTGAACCGTAATAAGTAGACTCTTCCAATTTGTATAGAAGATGTGTTGCCATGGCCGTTATGACAATTACAAAAAATTAAAGGGTGTTCTGACAGTGACATGTTTTTCACGTGTAGTAACTTATTTTTTTAATAATAATAGGTAGACTCTTGATATATTCATAGAAAGAGAATTGCCATGGCCGCCATAAAAAATAACAAAATTGAAGGGTGTTCCGACAGAGACATGATTTGTACGTAAGTAGCCTTATTTTTTTTAACCATAATAGGTAGACTCTTTATATGTTTACAGTAGATGTTGTATTTCGGCCGCTGTAACAATTACTAATATCTAAAGGGTGTTCCATCAGTGACATGTTTTTCACGTATATTACCTTTTTTTTTGAACCGCAATAGGTAGGCGCTTGTATATTTTTATAGATAGCGTATTACCATGGCCGCTATAACAAAAATTGCTAAAATTTAAAGGGTGTTCCAACAGTGATGCAATTATGACTTTAATTTTAAAATTAAAGGGTGACTCATAAAACATGAAAAAATTAACAACTTGAATTTTTAAAGTTGTACTAAACATAGTACGGAACCCTGCGTGTGTGAGTCTAACTCGCACTTGACTAATTTATTTACTTATACATATAATTTAAACTTCCTTCGGCACTAGTAAATTTTTTGGAACTATTTCAAAGACAACCTATAACAAATGAGAATAAAAAAAAAATGAGGTCAAACATTTTAGCGGTTATCCCTCCAGCCCTATCCAAACATAGCTAATTTTAAAACCAAATTAATAAATTATTGTAAAATTCCTTGGAGTGCAAAGCACCGACTTAAAACCCGTAAACGGATTTTGAAAGCCTCAATTCTTGGCTACAAACTCCAAAAAGCATTTCCCGTGATTAATAATGGCAGGGTAGCCAATTTTATAAAAAAAATCTAATTTTTTTGGGACATTTTTTGCCTGTTCTGGGAATTTATATGTTAAAATAAAAACCTTCGAATTTTATTTTCCCATTTGACTAAAAGCTCTTTTATCTATATAATTTCAAAATTTTGTAAGAATATCTCGATCCGTTTAGATTTTTTTTTTCAATTCAAATTCGTTATTTAATTTGTCAAAAAACCGCCTTGATGTGATTTTTTCAGTTTTTGAGGTAAATAATATTTAAAAAAGTTGAGCGCGAAAAAAATTATTACAATATTGTTAATCTAGAGGTCAGTAGCTATCCTCTGATACCACTTACATATCGAGCATGACTTAATTTTGTGGCAGCCTGAACGGGCTATTAATATGTGTAAATAGTTAATGAATTTCTTACAATAGGAGTTCAAGCATAGTGCGAGCAAGACTAATGCAACTGATTGTTATTCAATATTTTTATTAAAATCACACAGCTTTAAATTTGTATTTTCTTGTTTAGTACTAATTTGGCGGACAGGTTGTCCGCATAAAAAGTAATAATTTGTTGCGCTCTTTTTAAAGAGCTGCCATATTAACACCACCCCACTCTCCCAGTAACTAATAAAGCCGGTTCACATGTGGATCCTAGTGGATATTTAGATCCATCCTGTTGCGTTGTGATATCTGGTAGGGACTGGCACCTAAATCTAAAGCCAAAGCTCAGATCATTGATTATGTTTGCGTTATGAAATTTACGTCTGGAAAATTGGAGTACTGGGCACTCGCACAGAAGGTGTTACCGCTTTGCCCTGTACCTAGCTGCTACGACCGCAGTCCTAGTTTACTAGCATATGTGCCGATCACCCAATGACATCCAGCAACCATGAGATGTCCTTTTTGATTTTATTTACAAATTCGACCGAACGCTTGCCATTATAGCACGGATACATTTTCTTTGCGACCTTACAATTGTTTAGTTTGCTCCTTTTTATCTCAGCTCTCTAAAGTTAATACCTGAAAGTATTATTAATTGTCGTTTGGTATAGTCTCCGATACAGCATTGGAGGGCTCCAGGGCGAAGCAAGCCCTGGTTGCTCCATCCGCCTGTTCATTCGCAAAAAGGTCACTATGTGCTGGTACCCAAACTAGAGAGACATCAGCTTGACGACCAAGCCTAGCTAACGCATCGTTACATATTCCGACTAGAATACAAGATGTAATGTGTAATCTCAGTGACCGCCTGATTGTTAAAAAAGTGCCTACTGTTTGCCCAAAATTTCTTTCAAGTAAAACTCTAAATTCCTCCCTTTTAGCCAGAATTTCAGGCTGAAAAACACTTGCCGCTATTGAGGAGATGACAAGAGAGTCGTAAATCAAGTTGTTTTGAAAAGATTTTAGCCAACACCACAGGTCATCTTCGAACCGTCAGTGTATACCCTGATGTTGCACTAATGCACTATGTTAACCTTTTTCCTTTCCGCCTAGAATGAAGCAATACCCTGAAGAAGCTTCCAAAGTTTAATTGTGGTATTAAGAAGTCGGAAGAAACTCCTAAATCAGAAGGCAACCGATCTTAGATCCTAGCATGACCGTATTTATTCCAGTAATATAATTACACAATGTAAAACTAATAATTTTTGACATTGGGGGTCTGGACCACTATCATTCGATTCCTCACTGAAATTTACCCAAATGAAAAAAATTGGTTTCTGCGCTCGACTTATGTAAAGGGTGGTTAAATTCTTAAGGGCCGATGTTGATTTTGATTATCACACAAATTATTTAGGAAATTATTGTCATTTCTTTTTATTTTGATAATATTGGTATGGTTCAATTATGTATGGAACAAAATATCGGCCAAATGGCCACAGCGAACTTACCAAATTTTTCAAATTTTCGATGTCGCTGAGGCATAATTGAGGTTCTATGCCATTAGGGTGCCGAATTATCTCATCCTTGATTTGTGGCTGGCTTATCGACGTACACCTTTTCTTTCAAATAATCACAAAGAAAGAAGTCCAACGGTGATCTTGGCGGCCAATTGACATCGCCACCACGTGAGATAACACGGCCATTGAATTTGTCGCGCAAAAGAGCCATTGTGTCGTTAGCTGTGTGGCCATTGTGTCGTTAGCTGTGTGGCATCGTCCTGTTGAAACCACATATCGTCCACATTCATGACTTCCGATTCGGGCCATAGCAAGTTTGTTATTATCTCACAGTAACTGCCTGACCGACCTCTTTTTGCAAAAAATACGCCAGCCCGTTTATAAACCGCACTAAACAGTCACTCTTTGTGGCTGCATTGGTTTCTCGACAACCACTCTTGGATTATCACTCGCCCAAATGCGGCAATTCTGCTTATTGACGAATCCACTGAGGTGAAAATGTGCCTCATCGCTGAAGATGGTTTTCTTCGAAAATTGATCATCCACTGTTGCCATTTCTTGCCGCGTTGCTCGATTGTGTATCTTTCCAAGGTTCAAATTGAGTTAGTCTGAAATTGAGAAATGTCAAATTAAAAGCAGACAAAACTTGATGTTTACGTTTGGTTTACATTCAACCTCGACCCACAGGATCCTCCAGTAAATTTTTCCTCCCTTTCTCTGTTCCCCTCGGGGGTACTAATTTTCTTTGTCAACACATTGTAACGCTTTAACGCAGTGCTTCCGGGGTATATGGGAGCAACAGAACCCTGGGTTTTCAGGAACCTGACTCTGGAAGAACAGATATATTTATAGAATGTCTCTCCAGACACGACCAGTGTTCAAACGACTGGTACCACGGGAACCGTGGTTTCGCGTTAACAACGGGAAGTTCGATTATGATTTTAGATGGGTTTCTTGGGCAAATCGTTTTAAAAAAAATTTAAGTAAGAAGTAATTTATTTCATTTATCTGAAAGTTTTGCATTTATAATAATTATTTCTTTCATACGGCCCCACTGTGTTATGTGTGTAAAACTAGCAAACAATTCAAATCACATCTTGTGGTATTAACAAATACAGTCGAAGTAAAAAACCGACACACACATGTGTACTACTGCCCTGGTATACATACATACTTACACACATTTAAGTTCATATGTACATATGTACATACATATGTATGTATGTATGTAGTTATTCTCGCACTTGTACTCTTTTTTGCATATTTATTTATGGGTAAATATATTTTTCTAAGTGTATACACCTAAAAAAAAAAATTTTTTTTACAAATACCTATATGCACATATGTATGTATTTATACATATGTATCTACATATGTAAGTATTGTTGTTATGTTTTTGTAAAAGTTTATTATATAAATGTTGATTATTTGCTATTTAAAAATCTATCCACTCATACAGACATACATACACACATCCATCCAAACATTAAAAAATTACGTCGTAATTTCATAAACTTTATGAGAAGTTGTAAAAATTTAACAGCTACAACTACAACAACTACAACTAGTAATAACATCAGCAGCAGTAAAATAAATAAAATAGAAACAGCCATAACAACAAAACTGAAAAATAGCAAAAATGTATTATAAATTATATTAAAAAATCTACATATTTAAAGAAATTTAACAAAAACCCACAACAGCGCACGTATCATCAGTTTCAATTTTATTGTAAAAATTTTCATTTTTATTTTTTTATTTTTTTGCTTAAATTTTACATTTTTCTCGTGTAGCAAATTTAGTTAAATTTATTATATTTTTATTATTTTATTTTATTTTAATTTTTTATTTTTTTTTTCAAATTAAAAACAACAGACCACAGACTTCTTAATTAAATAGACGAATCGAACAATGTTTTACTTAATTTTTTTTCTATTGAAAAAAAAAAAACAGTACATAATTAACGGGTTAAGTCGTAAGTTTATACCAAGAGCCCCCACGCAAACCCCTAAGGGTCTGTAAGCACATACACAATCTCAACGAGAATCTCACAAAGAGAGCAAAACATGTAAAAATATTAAATCTGTCGCATACCAGCTATCAACAAGGTAGGTTTGTAGCACTTTGCTAAATATTTAGCAAACCAATGCATTTTCATTTTAACCGCTTTTTTTGGTTGGGGGCCTTTGCTTCATACTGAAAGAAGGAAATTGTTTAAGCTCAAATTGAAGCCAGAGTTCTCCAAGTTTCTCGAGTCCACACATCGACATTTGTGATACACGACACAGCTTTTCTAAGCATTTTCGGAAGTTTACAAGTTGCATCGTCATACATATTTACAGGATCATAACGTTCACAAATTGTAGAGACTCATCCCATCCTCTTCGAAAAAAATAACAAAATAATAAAGGTTTACTGACTAACCTAAATAAGCGCTTAAGGCGTAACGCCTAGGCGTTTGAACAAACCTAAATAAGAGCGCAACGCTTTGTAATGAACAGTAATGTTAACTTATTTTGTTTAATAACGCAAAAGAGGTAAAATCGCTAGATAAAGCCGAAAATAGCTAAAATGTCATCACTCTTACAAAAGAAAAAAAAACTATAACAGCTTCTTTGCATCCAACTTCACTACCTAACGCTCTGTCAAAATTGGATTTTTCAATGACTAAGCGTTGATGCCGCGCTATTTAGGTTTGCTTCATAAATTTTGTTTGTACATGTGATTTTTTGGCAGTTAGTTTTGGCTGTTACTCTATAATTCGATTCTAGAACCAAAATGCTGTTCTGATCTTCGATTATGAGATAGTGCCTCAATTTTAGCCCAAATAAATGATCGTGTTACATTCGACTAAGAACGAGGGGTAAACCTTATTTTGGCCGAACACCAGAGACTAGAGTTGTATATATATTTTATGAACGACCCTAGTTTAGTTTAACTAATAATATAACTGATCTAAAAGTGGTTTTACACGACGCACGGTGGTTCAGAATTAATTTTCATTGGCCAAAACCTATATTTTTTGTTGACACAGATTCTTAAAATTTTTATGTCACCAGAAAGAAAACAGATCAAAACTAAGGTAGCCGAAAAATTGGGTCAAAATTTTCGCAGTAGTGGGCGTGGCATGCTGCTAAAGGCAAAGAATTTATGTTAATTTAAAAATAAAATAAAAATTGTAATATTTGATCTCATATTAATTGCGATTTCTTAAAAACTGTTATTGATATTGAGCTGCGGTTTTTTTGTTATGTTGGGTGAACTGTTGTTTTTAAGAAATGGTATATGCGCACCCTGTATAATTTGTAAGTAGGGTGTTATGTTTAAAATTGGAAACCTCCATATATTCGCAAAGTTTGAAGTTTAGTAGTATGTAACTTCTAAAGGACAAAAAAGGATAAAAAACCGAAACCACCCAAAGAAAGGCAAAAGTGTTCTCTTTAAGCCTATATATACTTTTGCACCCGCCCGGATCCGCCTGTAGAACACTTTTTTCTATTTTAATGAAAATACTCAACATTTTTACAAACAAATTTTTATCAAAATTGCTAGTAAATTTACTTTAGAAGTCATTCACTGCCAAAAGTACAAATTGCAGATAGCAAAACGTAAGGGAAAAGAGAGGAATCTAACTAAAAATTAATTTTATTCGAAAATTGAGAATTTTAGTACACAAAACAATTTTTGGTAAAATTTCCTTAACATCCAGTATAAGTTGTATATGACAAATTTTCCCATAGAAAACTTGTATAAACCGAATCAACTTAGGTAGTTAAACTTAGTTTTTGGTGTTTAGGTAATCTACTTTAGGTTTAACATTTTTATATGTAGTATAAATCACAATAATTTGGAAATAAATTTTATTTCGGTACAAGTATTCGATTTAAAAAGGCAAATTTATTGTACGTTTTCCAAATCAGCTTAGGTAGTTGAACTTGGTTTTTGTCTTAAAAAATTCCATACAAAAGAAAAATACCTGAGCTAGCCTAGGTAATAATAGCTCTAATATTTTTTTGTGTGTACGTAATCTACTTTAAGTTTGACATTTCTTTATTGAGTATATAAGGACAAAATTTTGGAAATAAATTTTACTGTCAGACAAGAATTCGATTTGAAAAGGTTGATAAATTTTTGGAAGTTATTTTTATAGCACTTCAACAAATACATTATTTTCAGCTTAATTAAAATATGGAAACTTTCAGCTATAATTAATTGACCGAAGAATATTTTAAAAACAAAAACAAAGAAGATGTTCTAAACCATATTGAAAGAAAATTGAATATAAATGCTATCAGCAGTGAAACGCAAATGGAAATAAAAAACAAAGTATCTGATTTCGTAAAAATATTGCAAAAACGCTACAAGGAAGTTCACTATAGTAAAAGTAAATTTTACAAGCGCTTTGAAAATTGGTTACAAGGCGAACTTAGTATCCAGGTGATTTCAGAAACCACAAATAAGAAGAGTGGTGGAAGACCAGTAAAATCGCTAGATAACTGTAGCCATAAATCTAAGAGATGAAAACTTAAGAATATAAATGAAGAAATCGGATGTGAAAACATTAAAGATAGTTTTCTTTACAAGCTGCGATCACAAAAACAATTAACGAAAGTGGATATCATTGAAAAAGTCATTTCTGCTAGTCCGGTGAGAACAAAACGGATCCTTAAAAGCATTCCGACACCAACAGCAACAGTGCATAAAGTTCTTTATCATGGAGAAGAGGTCATTAAGCGCCATTTATTACCAATTGGAGATTTGTCAGAGGAAGCCCAGGAAAAAAGAAACAAGGATTACAGGTTTTACAGAGAACATAATACCAGAAAAAAAAATCCGGAATTTCTACAAATGAAGATTTATTTCATATATTATTGGCAACTTTAGATCTCTTCATCTCTAGCATTCGAAGTCAATGGAAATTGAATCATTCGGAACTAAATGCCGAAGGCACTGCTACAGGACACAGGTAATACAGAGCAGAATATAGAATATTTACAGGAAATATTCCAGCCAAATGAATAAAAATTATAATTTGAATTTAGTATTTGAATAAAATAAAGTATACAAACATTAATATTAAATGTTATTTTATTTACCTAGAATCTATTTATAACTATAAATAAATATGTATATAATTAAAGAAAAATTAAATTACACTGTTTTGTTTTAAAATTGACCAAAAACTAGGAAATATGTAAGTATTGTTAGGCATAAAGTTGAAATTTGGACAATCCTAATGAAAATACGGAAAATACCTCAGTGAAAATAGGGGCCACCCTAAGGATAGCAAAATATTTTATTGTCATCCAAGATTGACCCGTGGACCAAATTTGAGCCAAATTGTTTAAGGAAAAGTGGGTCAAAAATGAGTTGGCACATTTGAAACGGAATTTCAAACAAGAATCAGGAAAAGCAAATCGAAAGTTCAACTTTAGGCTTGAATTTCTCAGCAACCGCTGCACCGATTTTAATAAGGCCTAAACTCGGTAAAAGCTTAAGATGTTGTCTATTGACTAAAAAAAGAACTACTAAAAAATCTTTATTAGTTAAAAAGTTACAGAGTTTTGGCCAATGAAAAACGTTTCTGAACCACTGTGCGACGTGTATTTGTCATATGATATGTCAGTTTTCCATGTGTAAGTTGTATACACGTCGTGTGAACCGTTTCAAACATAACATGTGTATTTTCCATGTCTACAATATATATGTATGACATTTTTAATTTCGAACGTGTTCTATTTTGATGTGACAAAGCATCTGACATCCTGAACCTTGATACTTTGTTATTTTAGGTTTTTTGTGGTACCAAAAGCACTAAAAATGTGGCAGCACTAGGTTTGTATCTTTGCATCACCTGTGGTTGGCAATATAAAGAATCTTTGCCTCTTTAGTGCTGCAGATATGGTTTATAAATATATACGCTATCTTTGTATAGAAGTACCTGTGTCTGAGTTATTACTCAGGATGTCGGAAAATAGGTTTTGCATAAAATTGTATTAATTTAGTTTTGTAAATAATCCCTAAAATTTCTGCTTTACTAAAATTAAAAGTGCTGCCAAGTTTTCACTATTATTAAATCGTCTAAATTGCGTACCTTCACATTTCATCTCCTTTTTCTCCTCGAAATAAGATATTCTTATGGAAAAAAGTAACCTATATTTGATCCAAAAAAATATTGTTAAAATGTTACAAATGTTACATGATCCGATTATAGACAGACAAAAATTTCAAAAATGGCTGTGCTTTATTCGATACTAACAGTGCTCGCTACGTCCCGACGCGTCGTCAGCATTTTTTTTTTTTTTTTTTTTTTTTAGCAATTTTTATTTATTGTATCTTCAATATAATTGAACTATCAATAATTACTCATATCTTAAGTCTAAAAATAAAAATATACATACATGTGAAGTCCAACCAGTGCTGGACAAAAAAAAATGTATGTTTCACGGTTACTGTAATTTACGGGTTATCCCTCTGATGTACGGATGAGAGAAGCAGTGTCCCTCCTTCTTAGTCGAATGTAACCAGGTTCAGTTAGTATGTTACAGGCCAGTGGATTCGGAGGAGTTTCAAGCTTCTTTAAATACCTTATGGCAAGTTTCGCTATTTCCGCTTTAACTGTTGGCACGTTTAGATCTTTATGGATGTTCGAGTTTTTTATATACCAAGGAGCAGATGTAATTATACGAAGAATCTTGTTTTGACGCCTTTGAATTTTTTCTACGTTGGTAACTGAGGCAGTGCCCCATAATTGAATGCCATAACACCATATTGGTTTTAAAATTGACTTGTACAATAAAAGTTTGCAATCTAAAGCTAGAGTAGAATTTCTGCCAATTAGTCAGTTTAGTTGGACTGCTTTCAACTTCATTTGTGTTAACTTTGTTTCTATGTGCCGTTTCCATGTAAGGCGCCGGTCAAGATGTATGCCGAGATATTTGACGTCTGAAAGCTGGGGTATCGTTTGGTTATTTATCCGAATAGGGGGGCAAGATTTTCTGCGCAGTGTGAAAGTTATGTGAGTACATTTTCGTTCATTCACTTTTATTCTCCATTTCTTCAACCATTTTTCTAAATTGGATATGTGGTCTTGTAAATATCGTGATGCTACTTCGGGTCTTTCGTGAATGCTCAAAAAAGCTGTGTCGTCAGCAAATGTCGATGTGTGAACTCGGTTACTAGTTGGCATGTCTGAAGTATACAATAAGTATAAAAAGGGCCCCAATATACTACCTTGGGGAACTCCGGCTTCGATTGGCTGGGGTGAGCCCAAAAAATCTCCTTCCTTCACAATAAATTTTCGTTCGGTTAAATAACTATCTAGCAGCTTATAGAGGTTTACGGGCAAATTCAGTTTTAGCTTATATATTAGGTCTTCATGCCATACCTTATCGAATGCTTGAGAAACGTCGATAAAAAGCGCAGAGCAATATTTTCTCTCTTCAAATGTCTTCTTAACAACATTGACTAACCTGTGAGTTTGTTCGATCGTACTATGTTTTCTCCTGAAGCCGAATTGATGGTTTGGAATACATCCTTTGTCGCTTAGAATAGGGTTAAGCTTAGTTATTAACATCCTCTCAAACAGCTTTGACATATTTGACAAAAGGCTTATAGGTCTGTATGATTCAATTTTTGTGTGGTCTTTTCCTGGTTTAGGAATCATGGTAGCCAAGGATACCTTCCACTCTGTGGGGAAGTACTCAAGACGGAAAATGAGATTAAAAATAAAAAGAACGATTCTGCGAGCTATACGGAGCAATTCAAATAACATCTTGTTACTGGTTTTATCAACGCCAGGGGCTTTTTTGGTGTTTAAATCCGTTATTGCCTTTTCAATATCACCAAATTCAAATCTTATCGGTATTGCAGCACTAGCCTCGACAATTGGCAACTCAACTATATCAGTCGATATATTCGGGGTAAAAACCCTTTTCAAATGTCCAACAAATAAATTGCCCTTTTCGGAATCACTCCTTGCCCAGCCTCCAGATGTAGTTCGCAGGGGAGGCTTACGTAAGACTGGCTTTTTAAGAGTTCTACAAGCACGCCATAATGAATAATCTGATTGAGGAGTTGCGTCTAAGTCTCCCAAATAGTTTTTCAGGGATGCTAATCTTCTAGATTCCAGCATGTCTCTTAGCCGGTTCGTGCATTCCTTAAGTCTGCTTTTGAGTTGAGGAGATCTCTGAAATTGCCATTCTCTACGAATTTTTCTTTTTTCAGCCAAGAGTCGTTCGATATCTGCAGAATAAATTAGATTGTATCTAGCTAATTGTCGGGTTATTGTTGAATGTTGGGCAGCTGATTTGAGGTTTTGGTCAAAATCAATAAGACTCCGCTCTACGTCTTTAGGTGTTCTTAGCGGGATGTTTTCCGAACAATGAGTACTAAGATACTTTCTATATTTCGACCAATTAATGCTTGTGCTAGTCGTTGGTGATATGATGTTTTGTTTGTCCCATATATATACGATAGTGGGTGAATGATCTGAGGATAATTCAAGCGACGCTTCAGCTTTAATCATTTCTCTCGGAATACCCTTAAACACGCCAAAATCAATAACATCAGGTATTTTTTGTCGATCAGTAGGCTAATAGGTGGGTTGTCCACTCGATATAACATTCAGACGCATTTTTGAAATTGTGTCAAACAAAATACGACCTTTTGGAGTTATTAGGCGTGATCCCCAAAACGTATGTTTAGCGTTGTAGTCGCCTGATGCTATGAAAAAGGCTATTTGTTGTTAAGTGTGTCTCGGAAATCAGCATGACATCAATTTGTTGGTTCTTGAGGAAGTATTCAAGTTCATTTTTATGTTGGCGTAAGCCGTTTGCGTTCCAGAAACATATTTTTAAGCAGTTCATGGTTTGTTTAGTACCGCCTGCAACATCATAGATTGCATGCGTACCATTTCTTGCATCATGCTGCTCATAGAGCTCATAAAACTGTTTAACGAATGCACTAATGTCTCTATGCTTGCTTCGAGACGATTATAGTTACCATATGGTGTTTGTTCTTTAGGTTCTGGGTGGAAATTTGGAGTAGAATTAGTTGTTGGTGTCGCTTTATGTACTGATGTATGATTTGTTTTTACCATATCAGCGTATGAAATATGTTGTGTTGTTGGTAGGGCTAACTGAGGATAATGAACATTTGCTCGATATTGTGGGTGCTTAGCAGGAGTATTTGATTTTTGAGTGGTTTTCCTTACCATGGAAAAAACTGGACAGCCTCTGTAGTTAGCAGTGTGGTTTCCACCGCAATTGCTACATTTTTTAACTTTCGAGTCGTCCCTTGCTTTGTCGCATTGGGCGGAACAATGTAGCTCTCCACACACAACGCAAACCGGAGGCAATTTGCAGTAAGCCCTAGTATGACCATATTCTTGGCAATTTAGACACTGTACGGGTCCTGATCGCTTATGCGGTTCCTCTACGCTTATTTTGCGGTGCAACAGATATCTTAAATTATAGATAGGGTGCGTTTCGTTCTTTTTCAATCGCACATCTCCAGGTTCCAGTTCAACGCGAAATAGAGGTTGAGGGACACGTTCTCGATTTCTGAGGTTGTCTACACTTTTTACTTTAAATCCCGCTTTTTGGAGGCCATCTATAATTTCGACTGGTCAGCATAATGACAATATTTGCTTCGATTTTGCTTTGAAAGTAATCAGCACCCAACTTTAAGACTTTTACTTTTATAGGGCTGCAGATAGGTTTATGTATTTACAAAACAAAGAAACAAAGGCTTTATATAAAATGTATATAAAATTCTAAAATGTCAATATAATTCATAAATTATTGTAAAGTTCTGTAAATAGTTTTCAGTAACATTAAGACAGTAAAATGGCGTGCTTTCACTATTTTATTTTCTCTTGAAAATTAGATATTTTTACGGGAAAAAAAATAGAAAACTTTATTTGAATCGTGGTACTAAGGTAACTTCTCACAAAATTTTATTGAAATTCATTCAGTAAAAAAAAGTTTGGTATGAGACCGGTGATATCGCTACCGACAACGACATAAATTTATTATAATGGATGGAGCGCATCTAGCAATCGGCTGTTAAAATTTTGCAAACGCCATATTTCCCGAAATAGTTCAGTCAATTAGCCACCCTAATCGTCCGATTTGACGATTTTGGATTATTTTTTTCTGGAATTACGTGAAGTCATTGGTTTACGCGAATAAAACAACAAATATAAATGAAAATATCCTTTCTATTAAGCCAATTTTCGTTTAAAATTATTTCATATCGGTTTAAATTTTAGAGGACTATTCTTGTTGTCAATTTGTCACAAATTTACAATTGTCTGTCTTATCAGTCCATCAGCCAGGTGTTGCAATGCTAGTCAATTGACTCGGAGAAAGCTTTACTTAGAGTATGTTAAATGTCTCGTTATACAAATGTAATTAAAAAAGCTTTTACTTAACAGACAGAATCCGAACGTTTTCAACTAAAAGTCTACTTCGGAAAGAGCTCTGTTCATAAAATTTTTAATTTATTTAAAATTTGATAAGCAAAACAAATTTTGATGAACTTGAAATTTTGTAATCTTTTAGCGGCATCAATTGAGACCAGCTGTACTAAAGTTGTTATCAACCCGAAATGAGTCTATAATTTTGTATGTTATTATTTTTCAAGCAATCTAATTTTGAAAAGCTTATATGTAGATCTAGCACCTACATATATTTTTGGAGTATTCTAGAAGAACTAAAGTAAGAATCTGTCATTCCTAATTAATTTATCGATAAAATATCATTCCATTCTAGAAAGAAGAAAAAAACTCTTCACGGTACTCGTTTTAACACCTTTGAAAATGTCTTTATTTCTCTTGGGAGTTACCTTTAATCTAATGATCAAAATTTACAGTACATGGGAGGTACCTGATATACTGTTCCATTTCAGTATTTTTTTTTTTGTTTAGCTATCCAATCATGCAAAATTTTAAGACTACCTCTTATAGTTTTCAAGTCACACTATGATGAATATTTACTTGTGTGGGAGGTACCACAGCTACTGTTCCAATTTAACCAGTGTTTTGCTCGACTGTGTACATTAATATGGAGGATTCTTCTAACTACATAATTTCAAGATTCTACATCTTATAGTCCTAGGTACACGATAATAATTGTTCACTTTATATAGAAGGTACCACGCCCACTGTTCTTATCCAGACAGTCTTTTTCTAGACTATCCTTATTAATAAGAGGGTTACTTGTACAAAATTTCAATTTTCTACCTTTTATAGTTCTCTAGGTAAACTATAATAATTTCTTAATGTGTATGGGAGCTACCACGCGCACTATTCCAATTCAGCTAGTTTTTTTGGGCAAATATCAACATTTACTCGAGCGGGTTAATTGTACATATATTCAACATTCTATGTGTTACAGTTTCCTAAGTACACAATAATAGTTTTTCCGTTTATATGGGTGGCACCACGCCCATTGTTCGAATTCAGTCTGTTTTTTTTTCCAGACTAGTAACGGGGTTATTTGCATATAATTAAAGGACCCTACCTATTCTAGTTCTTTAGGTACACGATAGCAGTTGTTCACTTTGTATGGGAGGTACCACGCCCACTGTCTTTATTCAGCCAATCTTTTTCTAGACTATCAGCAGTAATAAAGGGGTTACTGGTATATAAATTCAAGATTCTATCTGCTGTAGTTCTATAGGTATACGATAATAATTTGTACCTTTGTATAGAAGTTGCCACGCCCACTGTTTCAATCCAGTTTTTAGCTAAAATTTGCACATAATCATTTAGTAACTTGGGGAAAATTTTAAGACTAATCCTATAGTTCCAAAAAAAACACTTTGTATGGGAAGTGCCACGCCCACTTGTGTGGGAGGTACCACGCTCACTTTTCCAACCCAGAAAGGCTTTTTTTAAACTATCCGCATTATTAAGAAAGTTACTTTTACATGATTTCAAGATTCTACCTGTTATAGTTCTCTAGCTAGACGATAATTTTTCACTTTTTATAGGAGGTGTGCCACTCCCACTGTTTTAATAAAGTCAGATTTTAGCTAAACCTTGAACATTCCCAAGAAAACACGTCAATAAATATTTACTTTATATGAAAAAATGTCACGCCCCGCAATACACTGATGGTACTGCGCTATTGTGTTCGTTTGGAGGTTGCGGGTTCGATTCCCTCCAAAGACTTTGGGCATTTTCAGCAAACAAGTAACAAGTTTTGTTGAAAAAAAAAAATTAAAAATATATATGTATGTATATAACCTATTTTACGCATCACATAGCTGGTAACGAACTGTGAAAGTTTCTGTAAGATCGGTCCACTGGTGTAGGCAGCTAGCTATAGCTTTCCGATACCAATATTTGTTTTAATATATAATTAAATGATTTTTGCCCTAAAAATCTGTCCTTCAAAATATTTTTCACTAAAAATTTACCCAGCTTTTTGATCGTTTTCATTCTCTCTTTCCCTTCCTAGCCCTTCCCTAGTGTGGTTAAGGGTATAAAAATAAAATTTATTCATTTGCATTGTGGTTTTCATTTTTCTTTTTTATGTACATTTTTTATATAATATTTGATTTATTTTATAAATTTGTTTTTGTAGCTGTTAATGTTTTTGTTGTTGTTGCTATGTCAGTTGATATTTAGCTCGTTATCTTCTTCTAGCTTTTGAGAAAAAAAAAAAAATAATAAAATAAAAAAATGTTTTATAATGATGTTGTTAATAATAATCATAATCATCATCATTATTATCAGTAATAACATGATCATGATGATGATGATGATGACGACAACAGCGATCGTTTATAATGATTGCGCTGCTGCTGCTGTTGGTTGTTCAGTTTGTTTTGTTGGTTAATTTGGCTGACTGACTATGTGTCTGGCATTTTCACAAGTTGTTTTGTGTAAATCATATGCAAATATTGAAGTAGATGAGAAATTCTAATAACAACAACAACAAAAACAACGACAACAGCAACAATAAAAATCTATAGAAAAAAAAATAAAACTCATATTATGGAAAGATCTTTGAGGGGGAGCTGCTTTCTGTGGTTCTTTTTTTTATTAATGTTTCCATATTCACACACAAACGCTGATTACTGTTTGTAGTGAGTTGGCATTTATTTGTTATTTTATTTATTTTTTAAACCGAAATAATATTCCAAATTCTGGATTTGGGTTTTTTCCAACAAAAAAAAAGCAGAAAAGAAAATATCAAAACTTGTTTTAACAATTTTTTTCTTAATTTTTTTTTTTGCTGAAAAATCACATTTCACATTCTTCTTAAAATTTTATATATGAGGTCTGTTTCAGAATTATTCACTAATAGCATGATCTTTTAGCGAAACTTTCAGGGTGCCTTGGTGGGTCAACGGCTCTGGAATTTTTCACTATAATTTAGCTGGAAGACCAATTAGGATAATCTGGGTGCCTACAAATCGTTAACTGCTTTATTGACAGGTCACGTACTCTCTAGTATTAAATGGCAGTATTATTATCACAGGCAACTGTGCCTGGAAAAAGACTAACATAAAAAAGCTTTTCGACCACGAGCAGACACATATTAAAAAAGTTGAAAGGAGACCTTAAGCAAATTTTTAAATTAGACAGAAAATGAATTACTCATTATTTTAAAACAGCGCCATCTATTGCGCAACATTGCTTAAAATATACTGCTTTCAAAAATAAAAGATGCCTTAAAGTATGCAGAACATTTAAATCGATAAAAAAAATTAACGTTCTTTCACTGCTTTTTCTCCACTTTTTCTTGGAAATAAGATGTTTTTGAGGAAAAAGAAGTATCCTATATTGGAATCAGGATATTAGGGTACCTTCTTACAAAATTTTGTTAAAATCCATCAAGTAGTTTTTACGTGATGCGAACACAAAGAAAAATACAGACAGACAGGAAATGAGTGACTGTTTTATTATACATTAAATTAAATTAATTCTAATATTCCAATACAGAGCAAAGAGGATGTGTGACTGTCTCTTCCTCCTCATCCTAAATTAGTCACTTAATGGGACAAAAAAAAAAATCCTTTTAGCTTCAAACTAACCAGAGACCGTCGTGACGAAGCCACGACTTTGGAATTTTAGGCATCTTTAATATTCTTGCTATGTCTTTTGATCCCGCCAAGGACATATTGTTAGAATAATCAACAGATTACTGTACATCAATTTAGCAACCATGATGGACAGATGGAAACCTATGTACTGTTTTTGAAGGGGGTACTCGAAATGACACGGTCCTAAATGGATGTCTTGCTTTCGTTCTGTAAGTTTTAATAATAAAACTTCACTTTGTTGAGCAAGAACGGCATGTTGTAACCAGGGACAGTGTGGTTAGGCAGCGATATCTGAATAGTTTTAAGTCATTAAAGGCTGGTGAGGTACCTCATTAATTTACAATTAGAAATTTTATAAACAGAATTTCCATCCATTGGTAGTTTGGAAATTACCCTCGTAATTTTTATAGAGTTGGAGCTATTTATTTATTTTTGGTTTTTAATGTTTTACTGTCACTGTTTTTGCTGTTGCTGTTGCTGAGAGTGGTGTTGGTGTTGGCAATATTTTTGCTGTTGTTGCTGTTTTGTTTGTATTACTGCTTTGGCTGTGGCAGCCCATTAAAAACCACAAAAACTTGCTGGTTTTATATTATTAAGCTGGCATTAAGAATTCTATTTGATTTATACATAATGTCGACCGACGACAATGTTGCTATTGTTGTTGCTGCTCAGATGTTGTTTTTTTCCTTTTAAAATTTTTATTTTTCAAAACTAGTTTAGAAATATTCTAATATATTCTTTGTACTGTTTTTAAATTTTGTGTTCTTTTCCTAATGAGCGTTTGAAAATTAAAAGAATACTGAAAGCAACCTTCATTTTGTATTAATATTTGTCGGTTTTATAAAACAAAAATCCAAAAAAATAAAAATAAAAAAATATATACGTTGTCTGTTCAAAAAATGAGGTCACTTTTTCTTTGGAAGTTAATAATTTTCCCCCTTGCAAAGGGAGCATAATTCGAAAAAAATATTTCTTTACTACCAAATGACTTTCGGGTAAGATCTCCATCAAAATACACCTTTTACCTTTTAATCTAATTAATTAATAACCTAAAAATGCAAAATGGTTGATCATGTAAACATACAGTGGCTCACAGGTTATTTTATGCAGTAGTTTTTTTCTTTTCAATGCTCTATAAAACAAAATTAGCAGGAATCTAAAAAAGAATTAGGCATCATTCAATAGAAAATATTCTGGTTTAAATAAAAACATATCATTTATGGCAAAAATCTTTGTTTAATAATTTTAGAACTAAAAAAACAAAAAATACTACAAATTTTCATGTCACAGTTTATTTTATGCAGGCACTTATGATTTTGCATATATCAAGTTTAGGAACGGTAATTAAATTATTTAATATTTCGGGTGGTATCCTTTATTGTTTATGACAGATTTGAGGCGGTTTGGCATAGATTCAACCAGTTTTTGTGTAATATTGGGCAAAATATTCTACCACTCCGTCTTCAGCGCTTCCTTCCTTATGTTAATTTCTAATATTGACCATAAATTTTCTATAACGTTAAGGTTGAGCGACTGTGGTGGAGGTGTCATTAAATGTGGACAGTTATAAATTAACCAATATTGGACAATACCTGATTTGTGCTTTGGGTCGTTATCCTGATAATATCTAAAATTTGACTTTATACCCAATTTCTCTGCACTCTCCAATAAATTATCCTTTTGGAACTCAATGTACCTACATTTGTCCATTGTTGTTTCAATAAATGTTAAATTTCTATTACCAGCTGTCGACATACAGGCCCAAACCATAACACTGCCACCACCATGTTTCACTGTAGCTTTTAGGTTTTCTTTTTTGAGCTCCGTATTTGGTTTCCGCCATACATAAGCCATGCCATCTGAACCAAATATGTTAAATTTTGATTCGTCGGCAAAGATAACTGAATTCCAAAATTCTGCATCCTTGGTAGAATGTTCTTTGGCGAAATTTAATCTGCAAAGTCTGTTTTTCGGGTTAATAAAAGGTTTCTTGTGCGTGCGACTCGGCCATGAAAATCATGTTGGCGCAATACACGGTGAACAGTTTCGACGTAACATTGCTTTCCCAGGCCATCTTCAACTTCGACAGTCAGTTTTGGAGCTGAAACCTTTGGATTCGTCTTTATTTTTCTTAAAATATATTGCTCGTCGTGTTCAGTGAAAATTTTATTTGGTGCATTTCTGCCTTTTTTATGGACCCTATTTTCATGAATAAAGCGCTCGATGATTTTTTGGAAGCATTTATGTTAACTATTTCTGCTATTTTTTGCTGTGAGTGACCGTTTTTGAAAAGGTTTAAGACTAATGCCCGTTGTTTGATCGTTGTTCGCGGACCCACTTGAATTTTTTAAAACTGACACTTCAAGTAAAAAAAATTAGACTGAATATTCAACGCCAGACATTGCCAAAAGTAGAATACAGAAAAATTCAAAAACAATAACCCTCCATTGAGGTACCGTTACAGTCACAAATGGCTGCATAATTTAAGCTGTTTTATAGAGATTTTAAATGAAAAAAATTCACTGCATAAAATAAGCTGTGAGCAACTGTACATATGTTAGGAATATGTGCACCAACATAAAAAAAAAAAATTAAATTTTTGGGGTTTAAAAAATTTTAAAAGTAAATAAACAAATTGAGAGAAATTAAGTGAAATTAAAAAAAAAATAAAATTTTATAAAGTAATCAATCGCAAATTCACTTAAACACAAGAAGTTTCTAAAAAAACAGCTCTAGCAAATCTATATTACGAAAAAAAATTATTTCACTTTACCAAAATCTTAAAATTTCACTAGAAATATCGAAAATTCACTTCCACGGCACTTCATCAACACTTTTCCAGGAATCGAGAATTTAACCAAAAATTATGTTTTATCAGGAAGTAAAAATTTACAAAAAAAAAAAAACTAAAAACAGATCTAAAAATCGAAACTTTACCAAAAATCGTAATTTCAAAAAGAGAAAATAGAAAAATTCCTTAAAAAAAAATCCAAATAATATTAGCTACAGCACTGCATGAGCAGAAATAACGAAGCTCATAAGACGCTCATTCGTAACGATTACTACGTTTTTACGCAGCACTTATTCGTAAATAAAAATATTGCAAATAGAAAATATTGCTGTATAAACAGTGACTGACTAACCTAAACAAGAGCGTAAGACGTAACGACGCCTAGTGCCTAGCCAAGGCGAATTCATACCAGGTGTGAGCAGTAGAGCAACAACTACAACAAAACAACAACTTTGACATTAGATTAGCAGATATGAAACAATGTATTTTTGACAAGCCATTAGCAAAAAAAACGACAGCAAAAAACAATCAGCTGGGCTATCAACTCCACCTGGTATAAATTCGCCTTGTGCCTAGCTTTAAACAAACCTAAATAAGAGTGCAACGTTTTGTAAGAAACAGTAATGTTAACATATTTTGTTTAGTAAAATCTAATAAATTTAATCGCAATAGAGCCATAAAATTGCTAGTTAATGCAGAAAATAGCTAAATGGCACCACTCTTACACAAAAAAATACAAAAACATTTTGTTTGCACCCAACTTCACAACCTAACGCTCTGTCAAAATTGCATTTTCCAATTGCAAAGCCTTCACGCCGCGCTATTTAGGTTTGCTTCATACAATTTGTATGTACATGAGAATTTTTGACAATTATTTTACGCCTTACGCCCTCGTTTAGGTTGAGCAGTAAAGTGAGTTTTTATTTCCGAATAGTGAACCCACGAAAGCAATTCTTGATTAACGACACTATTTGCAAGTAACCCATATGGCGTTGCCACTTCTTTTAAATATAAAATGTATTGTGTGAATTAATGGAAAATTTGCTTCCAGATTGCATTAATTTAATTGTTTTTACAATTATTATGTTCGATCACATTAAACATTTAAGAAAACAGCACTAAGCAACACAAACATTAAAAAAATATATAATTATTTGCGAATAGGCTACGTATAACCGTGGTAGATGATGAGTGGATCAGTGTTGCCAGGGCCAGACTAAAAAAGTTAAGCCGTTCATTCCAAAAAGTTTAATTTCTTCATAAAAAGTTACATTTTGAAATTTTATCGTTGAAATTGTACGTCGTCATTTGTACCAAAAATTACGAAAATTTTATTAAATGTTACGAAAAATTAAAAAAATGTAACCAAACGGCATCACTGGAGTGTATAATAATAAACAACAAAAACCAGCGAGCTTAATGCAACGAGCTTGCAGAGTTTCCATAAGCAAGTTTGAATAAGTATGAGTAAATGTGGAACATAATAACAATAAACTTGCGCGAGTTCAAGCAATTTTAAGCTTTGAGTGAAACATGAACACTGTTCGAGCGTACAATCAAAAAACGCAGAACTTTTTTAACAACATTACTTACGTTCATTATAAGGTCTTCATTTCTTACGATTCACTTATTTCGAAAAAAATAATCCGGACAAACAAAGCTGCCATATAAAATACATAAGTAAACAAGTGATATTAATTTTAAAACGTGGCAACAAAGCAACAACTGATTACAAATAAATTTGTGTAAAATTACATATTTTTAATTAATTTAACATTTTGTTTATCAAAACATGTTAAAATTTTTTCGCGGCGGCGAAAAAAGTACAACCCTGCAATAAAAATATTTACATTTTGTTTTTGTATAAATCATTTTCAGCTGTCAAAAAAAAACAAAACAAAAACATTTTGAGACTGTAAGATGGAGAAATAAGCTAAAGCAAAAAGTAGTCACCTGACCTGTCAAGTTTACCTGTTGTGAATTCGCCGTGGTTAATTATATATTATTTTTTATTTAATTTCAAGTACTCAAAACAAAGTTCTTTTTGTTGGCATTACATTAGAACACGTTCTAAATAAAAGATGTTATGTTTGAAGGGTTCACACGACGTGAATAGAATTTACACATGGAAAAGTAACAAGTCAAATGAATAATACACGTCGTGTAAAACCACTTTAAGCAAACAATATATGATGTGGCAACTCAATTCTGATTTTTCTTAAAGAATTATATTTGGTGGCAAATATTAAACCAAGTCAAGCTGAGAGTTGTCCGGACAAAATCACTTCTCTCCTATTAAACAAACAACACACTGAGTTCTTCGCACATGAGACAAGTAAGCACGGCGCTCACTAACATAGAGAGTTCGTTTTACTCGGTCAGCTAATTGCGTTTATTATACGAAGAGAGGTTTGCTCACTAATAGTATGGCATGAGTAGGCATGTGTTCATTAAGCTAGTTGGTGTTCGAGTATGACCACTTGCTTATGAGTTTATAAGCACACTCCTTTAGATGAGCTTGCTTATGCAACTGTTTAAATAAGCCACAAAAAACAAATCTAAATTACAAAAAAAACCGAAAATTCTCAAAAGGGTGCCTCATATAAAAAGTGATTTTTAATTGAATCTGCCAGGCAGATTATTGGATTTTAGGATTGCATTTCAGCGACATAAGACGATTCTATTCGAAACAACGTTTTTATTTTTTTTTTCGATTGTAATGATTCTCGTGACAAATAGATCGCAATGAGTGCGATGGGCTATTTTTTAGCCCGATTTGCTTTTATAGAAAGCAGTACACAAAGAGGTAGCCAATAGACCCACAGGGTGCCCACTTGTATCCAGGAGCAGTCAAAAGGCACATCAGTCCAAAAAATTTACTAAATAATTTTAAAAAATTTTCAATATAACTACAAAAAAAATTTTCAAAAATATTTTTATTATTTTTATTATATTTTCCAAAAAAAAAAAAATTACAAAAAAATTTCAAAAAAATAAAAAAAAATATTAAAAAAATTTTTCGAAAAATTTTCAAAAAAATTTTAACAAAATTTTTACAAAAAAATTAAAAAAAATAAAGTATTAACAATTAACAAAATTAAAAAAAAAAATTTAAAAAAAAACAAAAATTTAAAAAATATTATTAAAAAGATTTAAAAAAAAGATATACCAAAATAGTCCTAATAAGTTATATACAAAATGTTTACAAAAAAATGATAAAAAAAATTGCAATAAATTTTCAAGCAAATTTTCAAAGATATATCAGAGGGTAATACTATATTTAGCATTACTTTGGAGAAGGGTATATAATATTCGGCATGCCCGAATATAGCACTCTTACTCTTTTTAGTTTTATTGCCCGTCTGTCTGTTCTGTGGCCGGTATTTTTATTGTAGTATCAATTTTTTTTCTTTTATACTTTTGTGAGTACGAAAAGAAGTGTTGTTAACTACCTTAAGACTAATAGGAAAATTTAGACAATATAATTTATGGTACCTTTAATGTTCACATAACAAATGTAAAGTGGTTCGGATTCGATTTTTTGGAATCTTTAGTCCTACAAACTTATTTAAAAAAATTTTTTTTTTAAAACACTACGCTTGTGGGTTGTTTTGTGGGAAAATAGTACTCTTTTATTATTTTCCTTTAAAATAAAACTCTTGGAAAAGGCCAATTTAAAAAAAAAAGTGCTTTGTAGGGAAAATTAATTAAGAAATAGTAAAATAGTAATCTCTCTATGTACATTTTAAACAATATACATATGTACATATGTACATATGTTTTCAAAAGGATGAAATGAATAAGGTAATATTTTAAGCTACTATTTTAAAGAATAGTTTATTTTAATGAAATTTAAATATTGAAAAAAATGTTATAGCATCCCTTTGCCGAAAAAATGGTATGGGATTGTCATTTCTTACCCTCCATTGAAAATGATTTTCAGCCTTCCATATTTGTATACTTAAGTATTTGCTCTGCTTTTAACCAATATTTTCTAAAGCAAACATAACATACATCCTCTTTCTCAATTTACTTACAACTTAACCAAGTTGTTTAAAATGCACCCCCTCTCTGTCTACCCCACTCACTCCCTCCCTCCCTCCCTTATAATTTCCCTTACGTCAACTGTAACGTATGAATGAATTCGTGCTGAGCCATATCCTGATTATAATTCCAAAACAACAGAACAAAAATAAAAGCAACAAAAAGATTTCTGTAGGGGTTGATTACCTTAGAGAAATACAAGTCCTTGACAATATATTTTTTCAATATGACCGTGTACGGGTATGTATGTCTGTATCAATGTATGCGAGTGTGTATGGTGGTGTGAATGTGCGTAAAAACAAAACAAATAAAATGTAAAATGAAAAAACAATAAAAAACACAAATGTGTCTGGTTTTGTTGTTGCTGTAGCTCTCAATGTTGTTGACGTTGTTCTTGTTATTTGTGCTGCTGTTGTTATTGCTACCCTTGAAAATGTAAGTTAAGTGTCCAAAACACGCACAAATTTGAAAAAAAAAATAAAAGGATATGTACACTCACACACACACACACTCACGCTCAAATAAATAATCATCACTCAGTTAGACTCTTATGCAGACAATAGGTGGGGAGCCTCTTGCTATTGCCATGGTTGTGTGTCAGTCAGTGTGTTTAAATATTTTTGAAATGTATTTCATCAGACATGACCATTATGATAAAGTTTTCATTATTATACTTAATTTATACTCATATACATATGTTGCTTATTTATTTTCATCTACAGGGTGTGATGAAAGTATGTGGAATATAAATTTTCACAATATCATTTAAATTACTAACTCGTTCGTCTGATTTTTATTTATGGTAAAATGTTTTAATTAAAATTCGTTTTTCACGAGTATAGTGTTCCATGGAAATTCGACTTTCTGAAGCCGCAGTTCTATGCGGACGGATCGCTATCGATCGATTTCCTGAACTGACAGAACTCAGGGCATCGATAAAATCATTTAAAATTTAACTTTTCGGGTCGGTGCCACCAATATATAATGTCTCATATGGGTATTATAAAGAGTGGAATTGTTTTAACCAGCAAATTCTATAAAATTCTATGATAAGAGTCTCACTCAGTGCGAGACATCGACAGTAGAAATTAATAGTTAAAAAACTGTTGTCATAGCTTTCCGCGAAGATCGTCGTCACTGACTGTTTGTTTGGTACTATTGGCAAGCGCTTTCGATGTGAGAACATCATAATTAGGTCACGTCTTAGATAGTACATCTAGATTATACATATGTACATAAGATGATATAATACATCCTACCATAAGATTTCGAGGTCGAAATAAAAAATATCTACACAACAAACAGTAAATATCATGCTCCCCTAATCCATCTGTCATTTATCTCTTCAAAGGAATATGCCCTTGACTTGTTGACTTTTAACACCATGACGCCAATGATGCTTCCAGAGTATATGGAAGCTTACACGAGGCCTGAAACTGAAGGTTTAGAACCTTCGAGATCTAGTCAGTATCCAAACTGACTGCAATCTTGGGAAGCGGTAGGCCCACGGGTACTTCCTAGTCCCTGTGACCAATTATTGGTGAGGCCCTTCGGCGAGTAACATGGTGGCCGTATTTTGGATTTAGTCGCAGGAAGGTTGATTTAGTCCCGTATGCTGTTGCACTCTAACAGAAGCCACAAAACGTATGGCGTTAGTTTAGATGGTCCGCAACTCTACTTTTTGTGTGAGGGTAGTAACCCTACATCTCGAACAATAGGTGTCTACACAGATGACTCCAAAAGGGGTACGAGAGTTGGAGGCGGAGTATATATAGAATAATTGACTGCAGTGCCTAACAAGCAGAAATGTCTGCTATTAAAAAGGAGGCAAAATAGCTAAAGTACCACAGAATATCGAATAGGGATTAATGGTTTTGTACCGCCAGTAAAGTCGCTATTGATGATGTGTCTACCACATCAAATCTTGTCCTGGAGTCGCAGGCATTTTTGAATACGATGCCGGAAAATTCACCTTTAAATGAGTGCGGGGGCATAGTACTAATCTTGTCAATTGTCTTGCTGACGAACTGCTTCAGTATAGTGGCATAGATATTTAATTAGGCATTCCCCTCAGCGCCTGCGGGCATGGTATAAGCTGTGTACTATGTTACCTGGCTTAGGTCAGATGGTCCAACGAGTCGACTTGCTTAAATGCGAGGACGATCTGTCCCTCACTAGAGCAGAATAAAACGGCTTCGTTATTTCGGATGCGAAGATGCAGCTAATTGACATAATAGCATCAGTCACTGGGAGCCCATGCAAGAGGGATGGGCCCCGCATACAGTAAATTTTTCAGTAGATGGCAAGTTGGGGAAACGATCGAACACCTCCTCTGCCTATGTCCCGCCCTTGAATATCGACGTCTTCAGCACCAAGTAGGGTCAATTAATTTGTGAGGAGTTGCGGTAGGTTTTCTAGCCTTCTCCCAGTTGGCGAGACATAACTACTGGTTGCATGCCTCGACCAGTAAGCCTTCTATAGCAACTTCCTTTCTTTCACTTCTCTGTGTCTGTGCGTCCTCCTTCTAACTCTATATTTATTCGGAATCCTTCTCTGCATCAAATATATATTCCTTCTCTTCTTTTTCTACTTCGCAGGCAACACAAATAAAAAATAGTTATTTTAAGAATTTTTTCTCCATTAAACAAAATTTAAGACTAATTTAGTTTAGAAAATTTAATTCGAAGGACTCGTAAGAAAATAATGACGTTTAGAATGTAAAACTTCAGGAAAATAAACTCGTAGGCACCCTGTGGGTCTGCAGGTGGAGTTCTTGACTGTCTAGTTTTAGGACTTATATCGAAAAGATAACTGGAAATTTTTTCTATAAATTTCGTATTAAAATAATTAAATTTAAAAAATTTGTCTCGTAGTCACCCTGTTAAATACTAGGCGAATGACCCTTAAACAAGGTAAAAGTTGGAGTTACTTTGGAAATGGGAAATTTCAATTATATTTTAAATTTACCCTTTTTGTTAATTGAGATTTAAGTTTTTTGCTTGACTTCAAGTTTTAGTTTTACGCTGCTAACCACCTGGTCTTGTTTTGTTTTTCCTTACAGGATATTGAGTCAGTTGCTGATGCAGCGGTAGCAGCAGTGGAAGTTTAAATTGTAAATCATCAAAATGCTAAGCGTCCTTCTGGGGTTGTGATGGATGATTGAATTTAATGTGAGTACAATCAAACTTTCATACATTTTAAATATTATGCTAACAAAGACAATGAGAAATAAAAAATACCTAATATGACGCGTGCTTCCTAAAAACGGATGTATAGTATTTAAACCCCCATTTTAGGGGTTGCAAAAAAGGTGTATTATTTAACCACCCCGTTGTTTAGAATTGATCTTGTTTGAGATCAAAAAAGCTGGACATAATTTTCAGCAGAAATTCTTTTCCTCTGCAAAAAAAAAAACTTACGAATAATTTTGCTATGCTTTTACCCTTACAGAGGATTTCTGAATTTGTTTGCCTTATTTTTACCCTCAAAATAATATTTGCCAAATGCGTACAATTTGCTTTTATTTTTTTAAATGTATTTGCCTATAGATGTGCATTTGTGTGGGTGTGTTAACGTAATACATTTTCATGCCTTCATGATTCTATTCGATTAATATTTTGTTGCTGCGTAGTTACTTTAGTAATCAAACTGCTAAACATCTTGTAAATGTTGCTTAATTTCGCAGGTGGATGATTGTAAAATTGGTTCTTAGAATTTGAAAATGTAGCGCCAAAAAATTTCCAGAATATCTTTTTCAGAGCCGACGCACATAGGGATATTTTGCCAATCTAGCCGGACATTACTTTTTTTTTAGCTTATCTTGGCTCTAAAAATGTACTGAGTGCCCCTAATTTAATGAAACTTAGCAGAAAAATTTGTTATGGTCATAGGTTGTCATTGCTATAATATAGGAAAAATCAGATCAAGGAAAAAAAGGGTCGCCTTGGAAGAATTAATCCTACCTCTGAAAAATGCAAGTTTTTTTTGATTTTCCCGTCATTTTGTTTAGCAATTACAACTATTAAGGTATAAGAATGAGATATTCTTAAATTCCCCGCCCCTTTTGTGGGCGGTGAAATAAAAAATTATATGAAAAAATAATGCAATTATTAAAAGAAATAGATTACATACTTCTTAAAACCATAAAAATTTATTTTTATGGGCAGGTATTCCTCCAATCCCACCAAAACGTCCCTGTGAAAAAAAAAAATAATTTTTTTTGCCAATTTCCTAAAAATATTAATTTTTAAGCTTTCCAATGCCTAACCAATTCCCGCCTCCCAAGAATATTATTAAAAAAATATTTTTGTAATTTATTACTTTATAGTATTTTATTTATTGGAAAATAATTAATTTATTGATAGTAATATCTTATTTATGATTGTAACGATAAATTTTATTTAAAATTATAAAAATTTATTTATTTGAAACAACTTTTCCTTTGCCATAAGATGATGATGAGTGCCATGGTCTGATTCTTCAAAGACCTCTTCCGAATCTGAATCCTTTTCAGCGTTAAGTACAGGTGGAAGCATGAAAGAAATTGTTTTTTTTTTTTGTAAAAGGTAATGGCCTTTGGAGTGGGTCTAGTAAAGAGTGGGTCAGAACTTAGCAAAAGCCTATGAATAATATCTATGTTACACTGAACCCTTGAAAACTCTAGCAAAACTCTGCCTGTAAAGCCGGAAATGTTTGTTTCGAGCCTCAGCCGGAAATGTTTGTTTCGTGCCTCAGCCGCTTCTTCTGATAACAGCCTAATAGGCAACAATGCCTCATTCATAACAGTTGCACCATGAATTAAAATCATGTGCATTGTAGGTATCATAGGATGCCACTCATATAAAGTAAAGTTTTGCAGTATCTAAGCAATAATCGGCAAACTCGTGCATTTGCATTTTGTGACCACTTTATATTACTTCAATAATAACCTTGATTCGGTATATGAAATCAAACTCAATTCCAGTTATTTCTGCAGCTAATTCAGTGTTACCATCGTTGGTATTTCCAAATCCAACTTTCGGTACACCCTCTACTAGCCCTAATTTACTTCTAAATTTTTCTTGGATATTTTTTTCCTCGCGTTAACAATGGCTTTGTCCGCATCAGATTTTATTTGCCTTTTTTTCACTGACAGTTTCTATGACAGGTGTAATATGCTCTCAAACAGGCGAATTCTAGCGTGTAAAGTAGATAGTCCGAAAGAAAGGGCATCTACGTCTATATCTCTTTTGATATTTAAATTGTTTTTTGTACAGGTAATAACAGTGTTAGATGTAATGATTTAAATAAAAAATATCTACCTTCAGTTATTAAAAACCAAAACATTTTATGAATATACAAGGGTTTCTTACTCGTATTTACCTATCCAAGATAAGAAAAAAAAAATAAAAAGTTATTAATAAAGTTTTTGGGAATTAAAATATTAATTATTTAATATTATGCTAATTACCCATAACGTTTTATAATAAAAATGCAATTTATTTTTCAAAATTAATTTTTGGCTTAATGTCCGGCTAGATTGGCAAAATACCGCTCTGTGCGACGGGCACCAGTTCCTGATGCTAGCAGAAAATTTTGAAAGATAAGAACCTTCGTTGTCCGACCAGTGTCCAAACGACTGGTACCACGGCAATCGGTCGACCCACAGGAATATCCCTAAATCTCTGCGACAGGTTATTGGAAAGAGGAGTAACGTGTTGTCTGTGGTTTGGCCCTAGAGGCGATTTAATCCGATGTGCTGTTGCACTCTCAACAGAGGCTACAATAACATGTCAGGAGTTTAGATAGTCTCCAACTCCTAAACAAAAAGTATGCGCATATTCCTGTCATCCATTGCTACTTTTTGTGTCACTTTCTCGAAAGACCGATGGGTAGCGAGCTAGTCTATCAGTCTAGAGGTTGAGGGTTCGATTCCGGCCAAAGACTTTGGGTGTTTACTGCAGACAAACAAATAGCTTCGCATAGGTAGTGTTGACTTTTAAAAGGGCGTTGATGTACCCGTTGTTTACACTCAGCCAAGTATGGACGTAAATCTGTAGCATATAGTATGTCTCTCACTTGTATGATTTCCATCTGTGTCAGATGATGTTAGAATTCGGGAAAGTGTGACCTTTTACTTGCCTAGTTATCAGCATAGGGAACTAAGATTTTATCTAGCTTTTTTAGCTTTCCTGTCTAGATACTCCTTGAGCACTATTTATTTGCTGTTCGCTAAAACCTTTCCCATTTTGGCTTTTACAATACAAGATTTCAGAGTGTGATCTTCCAAAGTGCGATCTTTCCCCTTCCGGAGCAGTCACCTTATTGACTACTATGATGATACTTTAACCGTTAAAATGTCTGCTTAAAATATTTTTTTGTATTTCTATTTCTGTTTACTCCATTCTACGATGTAGGATTAAGAAAGTCCACATTAGTTGGTCAAGCATAAAAACTGAAGTTCGGCTGGTACTCCGGATATATTCTTACGATCAAGCTCCTATTCAAAATGTATCAGATTGTATCAACTTGTCCTCAATCCATGTATTATACTCCTTCCAAGTGTTCAGAGACCGAATACTCCGCATCAAACTCTTTTGATGTGGAGTATTTAAACTCTTTTAATGTGGAATATTCGGTTTCTTCTTCTGTGTGCTTCGCCTCTCCCGCGCAATGATTGTTACCCTTCTATGTATTCAAAATCCGCATACTAACGATAAAGCTCCTTTGTCGTTTATCAGATTGTATTTCTGTGAGCATCGCCTCTCCGTACGTTATTATTTTCCGTCCAGGATAGGACTGGATCGAAGTTTCCAGAGTTGGCATTTTGTTCTTAGTGTTTTCTGTGAGCATATTTTTTAACGTACGGATTATGCCCCTTCCAAGATTGGACTAGATCGAAGTTTTCAAAGTTAGCATCTCTAAACCTTAGAAATTAATCTACCTGCCTTTGGCAAAGCTTCCTTGTTCATCTAGTTCGATTTAGAGCTGCCTACTATGTAGCAGTAAGCAAGTCCACTTGTGTAGAGCTTTGCATTTAACACAGGTAAGTCTGAATGACTACTGGTATTCAGAGTCCGGCTTCTTACGAATCTTTATAACTAGCTGCACTTCGTCAGCGTCCGTGTAATATTTTGTTTGATTTTGCTTTGAAAGCAATCCACACCAAAGATCCTTACTTTACTTTATATAAAGGTTCTCAGCCTTACTAAAATAACTGCCGCCTTAAACTATGCATGGTTTAAGTATGTACTTTATATATATAAGGGGTCTCATCCCTACTAAACTGCGTACTTTCACTTTCTCCACTTTCTCTTGGAAATGAGTTATTGTTGTGGAAAAAAGTATCCTATATTGGAATCAGGATACTAAGGTACCTCCTCACATAATTTTGTTAAAATCCATCAAGTAGTTTTTACGTGATGCGAACGCAAAAGAAAACCAGAGAGACAGACAGAAGATAATGAGTTACTATTTCATTATATGTATAGATTACTGGCCATTACGCCATTAGGGAGGGCAAGCACCAGTAAATGAGTTACCGGTACATCAGATTTCTATAGAATAGTCGAGGACGAGAAGAAGCTGGATACTTAAGAGCGCATTATGTGTCACTTTCGCATGTTACCAGGCTAAGCTAAGATGGCTGGGATTTCACGACAGGCCAAACGACTCGGTCGGTGTAAACTAAAGATGTCATCGGCTTCATCAGGGGAATTTTTCTTTCTTTTTTTTATTGTTTAGTTTTCCTATCTGAAGGGAATCACAATGTGCACTATGGGTCTCCGAGTGAAGATGCCATTTTTGGCACAACCCTTCTAACCGAACAAAAGTCCCTATTTAAAATTGGGAGTAGTAGTGCTTTCTACCATGTCAGTGTTTCCGACCAATTCCTTATATGTATGACTCCAAACGTTAAAAATACTATATTTATGTACGATGAGTGATCTCAATATTGCTCGAGGTTAATTGTGCAAAAGTTATTGCAAATGCATACATATGCATGAAATAAAAATAAAAAAATGCCAAGTCCTTTCTCATGTTCCTCATTCATTACACTTCAGTTTTATTTTTTAAGTTTGGCGAGCATATGTTCAAATATATTTTTTTAACGCAAACAATATCCCCCCATTATGAAAAATACATAAAAAAAAGTTTTTCTTAAAATTTCCTGCCATTGTCCTGAATTACGTACAGCTGTCGATATTTTCAACAACAGAACCTACAACAAACAACAACAACAACAAAAAGGAAAAAGAACCCTCTGACTATAAACCCAGTGAAGAATAAAACTGAAAAATAATCAGCTACAACAACAACAACGGCAAATAAAAACCTTGCTCCCTTTTTTCATCGTCCATTATTTTTTTTTTTTTACTTTGACAGTTTCTTTCTTTTGTTTTTCTCTACATTTTATTTTTCCAAATTACAAAAAAATTATATAGAAACGAAAAAAACATAGGAGGGTTTTTTTTTAAATACATTTTAAAACGAATAACTGCAATAATAACAACAACAACAATACCTCACAAGATCGATAAAAATATACTCGGCACAAAGAACATTGACGTTGGATGATGGCACACAGGAAGAACCCACACTCGCTCAAAAGTACAACTAAAACAAAACAAACGTACATACGAGTACATACATACAACAAAAAGTAGAAGAAAGTGTAAAACCAACAATAGCTTTAAGTACAACAAAAACAAAAACACAAAAAGCATAAAGCGAGTGTGTTGTTCTTGCCAAAGTAAAGAGTGTATGAAACAACAATAACAAGAGGACAACAACAAATTGGAAAAAAGTGCAATGTGGTATACAGTGGATGAGAAGTGCTGAAATTTGCCTTAGACTCCATATCGATCGCATTTAATTTTTTAATTATAAATAATTTGTCCCTATAAAAACGTTAAAAAAGGCCCTGGCAAATAGGGAAAAAGGTAAAACACTTACGTAATGGGTATAATGATAATACAAGACAGAAATATTGTTAAAATGTTTTTTTTATTATAATCTGGTAGATAATGTCATGACATTTATTTTTTAAATACTTCCGGCATATGTCCGCCGCGGCTACAAGTTACATACACGCTCCATTCGATCAGTCAAATTTTTAACTAATTCTTCCAATAAATCTGTCCGTATGGCGCAGAGTGGCTTCAGTATTGTCTTGCAATGCTTCAAGAATTGCTGGTTTCTCGGCATAATCCAATGACTTAACAGAGACCCGAAAAAAGTAATTCAGAGGCGTTTAATTGCACGAAAGAGGGGCGCAATGAACAGGACCACTTCTGGAAATAAAGTTGTCACTTCTTTAGCTTTCCTGTCTAGATACTCTTTGAGCACTATTTATTTGTTGTTCGCTGAAACCTTTTCGTGTTTATTCAGCTCAATCATTGCAAGGTCAATCTTCAAAAGTGCGATCTTTCCACTTCCGGAGCAGTCACATTATTTACTACTCTGATGATAGCTTAACGATTTAAATATTGGCTTAAAATATTTTTGTTTGTTTTTCTATTTCGGTTCACTCCAGTCTACGATGTAGGTGTAAGCAAGTTCACATTACTTGGTCAAGCATAAAAACTGAACTGAAGCTTCTATTCAAAATGTATCAGATTGTTTTAACTTGTCCCCTCTCCATGTATTATACTCCTTCCATGTTTTCAGAGACCGAATACTCCAGATCAAACTCTTTTGATGTATAATATTCTTCTGTGTGCATCGCCTCTCCTCCTTCTGGAAATAAAGTTGTCACTAAATTGGGGGGTTATTACGTATTTCGATTCGAAAGAAATCTTTTTCGAAACACAATGTTAAAGTCATACAAATTCGAATGATTTCCTTTTCGAATCGAAATACGTAATAACCCCCTTGATTTTGCACTTAATCGATTGTTAAGTGCGCTGTTGCTATGTCTTGTAGGAACAAAGTGTCCTTGTTGTTTAGCTTATTAATTTTTGAAAACCAAAATTCTTTACTCGCCATTCACGGTAACGGCAGCTCCTTGCTCATTTATATAATAAGCTCAAATAAGCACCGTTAATGCGGACAGCGTGTAAACCGCACCAAACAGTCAATTTTAATGGATGTGTTGGTGATTCATTAACAGCCTGAAGATTCTCTTTGCTCCAAATATCGCAATTTTGCTTATTGGCGAAACCATTTAACCAAAAATGAGCTTCATCACTAAACACAATTCATTTATGAAAATGCTCATCTTCGGCCGGTTTCAAATGAGCTTAATCAGCCAAAATGGGAAGCAAACAATCGTCGGGTTCAATTCTTGAACAAGCGGTATTTTATAGGCCAAGATTCTTCGTTAAATATTTCACATAGTCGAAGAACAAAGACCAACAAAATGACAAAGTTGACTAATCAACATTTCGGCGTATTCTTTAATACTTTGCGCTACAGCAGTAATATTCCCTTCGGGACTCACATTTCTTTGTCTTAAAGCTGGTTTTAAATCGCGAACATCACAAAAAAGAATTTTACTTCTTAATATAGTCTTCTTTAAGCTCGATACATTAGGTAAGGTTACGCGGCCAGCTCAGATGACGCGATTGTACTCGAAGTCCCATTTAGACCCATTGTGTTGCCTGAACGACCATCTACTTCAGGATCTCAAGTCCATAAGAACTACCCAGATTCTCGCAAAACTAGTCAGTGCCGCATCCCTAACACAGGATCTGAAAGAATAGTTGGCACAATTATTCAGCCTGCGTTCTTGTAGAGCCGGGCAATCGTGCAGAAGGTTGAGAACTGACACTCCTCCATTATTTTACCTAATTCTCAACTGTGCGACATGAAGACCAGCTAATATAAGACAAGTGTTTCAACAAAATTTTTCAACATTCCATACAGCCAACAAGCACAGTTCCTGATCGTGTACCCTATAGTTTCGGTGATCAAAACTAGCCTCTAGATCTTTTGATTTACCACCATTAAATTTATTTTCATGGCCACAACAACCCATGAATTGAATTTAGTCAATTTGTGCAAAATAGTCATGAAAAGTTTCGTGAAAATATTGTGCATGTATGTGCCAGCAAGGCCGCGCTCAAAAAGAAACAACTTATCGAAACCACAGCTACCACGTTACTCTCGGAGCTGTCTTACCAATAACCGGTCACAGGGATTTAGGGAAATTCCTGTAATGCTGCCGTTTCCCGTGGTACCAGGCAATTGGATATTGGTCAGACCTCTAAGCTTCTTATCTTACAGTTTCAGGCTCCGTGCAAGCCGCGGGAGACTGGTACCCAAATAAACCCCGGAAACATTAGCTTCAAGGTTTTAAAAGACAACAATAATAGTTCTCGGCCTTATGGCTAACATCAAAGTGTAGTTTCTGCTCCTCTTTCCCTAATGTATTATTTCCGCATTGTTTTTCTTATATTTCAAGATGGTTGGAATTTTTGGGCATATTAATTTCCATTCATGCATCTCTCGCGGAGATTCATTATCCGTCTCTTTCAGTAACCTCCATAATTCTCATATTAGCAATCAAGCAGTTTATATTAAAAACTCTCACAATTTGTAATTATACTCTCAATCAGCATTATTAGTCAATAGGAAGACAGTTTCGTAACGTCATTAGGCCGACATGAGGAGAAAATTTCAATTTTATTTTCAAAGTACTAGCCCATAGATTTGATTTAGTTTTGGTGCCACATGCCACACAGCATGCGGAACAATAACCCAATTAAGAGGCGAGTTCGGTAAACAGTTTATTTCACGTTTGGGGTTGGACAATTGGCCTTCTAGATTGTTAGATTTAACTCCTTTAGACTATTCTTTGTTAAGGCTCATGTCTATAGAGACAAGCCCATAACGGTTGACGCACTGGAAGCCAATATTAAAGAATTTATTCGCGAGATACCGGCCGATATGTTAGAAGGAGTATGCCAAAATTGGACCCAGGGTATGAACTATTTGAGACCTAGCCGCGGTCAACACTTACATAAAATCATCTTTAAACATTGAATTATATATGTATGTAGATCGTTCTATCAACTCAAATAAAGATTTCATACATTTCTCTAAATTGTATGTGTCAAATCTGAAAGCTCTTAAAACATTAAAACTCTTAGGCATTAAAGGACTCGGGATCTTTGTCCATTATGAACTGTGTAGATAATTTAAAAACAGGATATATACATACATATGTATATCAATAAAAGTAGATTTTGAAAATTAATAATGTTAATTCTAATATTTTGTTTTCGAAAATTTTTTATCAAAGAAACAACATTTTCGAAATCGAATCAATTTTTTTTTTATATAGCGGTAATAAATAAAGGGTGATCCATTTCGAAGTACTTTTTTCTATAGCCTATTTTTGAATCGCTTCACTCTATGGGCTCTTAAAAAGTTCCAAGAAGATCTGACGTTTTCGAGGCAAATTTTTTTAGCGTTGAGGCCCATTTCTGGCTCAATGGGTATCTAAACAAACAAAATTGCCACATTTGGGACGAAGAGCAACCTGAAGAGATTCAAGAGCTGCCATCTCATCCAGAAAAAGTAACGGTTTGGTGTGGTTTGTGGGCCGGTTGAATCATCATTGGGCCGGTCAATTGGCCACCAAGATCGTGTGATATCACAACGTTAGACTTTTTCCTGTGGGGATATGTAAAGTCTAAAGTTTATGCGGACAAACCCACTTCGATTCGGGCCTTGCAGGAAAACATCACGCGTGTCATTCGCCAGTTACCAGTCGAAATGCACGAGTCATCGAAAATTGGACCAAATAATAATAAACATTCTCCATTAAATTTGGATTTTCTGTGTTTTTTTCTTTAAAAAAGTAGGAACCTCAAAATGAATCACCCCTTATAAACGGTTTGAAAAAATGTAAAAATTATAATTTGAAATTAATAATAAACAAAATTTTGCAAATATTGTTTTCAACAATAAACATTTTTTATTACTGTGTTTTAACGTAATTACTTTTTTTCAATTTGTTTAACCATAATTCTACTTGGATATAAAGCAAAAAGTTTATTACAAAAATCATTTGACGGCAATAAATCATTGAAAGATTAATTGAAAAGAAACGTCTGATCTGGTTTATACGTCTTAACCCTCTTTTTGCCCACTGTCCATCCGTAAAATAAACATGTTGTTGCAAATAATGAGTGAGCGAGTGAGTGAGTGTGGCACGAGTTACCAAAATAGAAACTTAAATTAATGAAAAGGGAAGTTGAAGGGAAAATAAGGTAACAAATGAAAACCAAACAACATCATAATGATATTGTATTTCACAATAATGATGATGATGTTGTACTTTAAACAACTGCTGTTACTAGATGAAAATGTATGTACATACATAGATGGATGGATGATGATGGTCTTCGTTGTTGCCAATGGAAATATTATAGAATACGTTTATGTAATTTATAAATAAATAAAATAATAATCCATCTTCCATCAGTCACTGCTGCTGAATTCGATTTCTACAACATGAACATGAATTTCCTTTGTTCCACTCACTCACACACACACACACACATATACTATATACATAAATTGCTTCAATATTAGTTGTTCGATTTTACAGCGACGAAAAAAAATAAAAAAAGCTTTTTTTTTAAATCAAACACATGTAAAAAACTCAAAGGGGGATCATAGTCATCGGGTAGTTGTTAAGAGCGATGAAAAAAGGGTGAAGGAGTTGAACAGAAGAAGCAAACAGACGTGAGGGCGGTGGATAAAACGAACTAACAAACAAACGACGACAAAAGTAAGTTCATTTTCATAAGGAGGGCAGGCTACAAATTCTTTTAGAATAATACGATACCAATAAGGGCCATTATTCACTACCATACTCACTCGTTTGATCTGTCAAAAATGACATGTGTGCTAGAAGGGTATCTGTGTATGACAGAGTTTCTCGACAGGTCTAAGCGATTTATTAATCTTAAACTATATATCTTAAATTATAATTCTTAAAGTATATTTTCAATGCGATCAGTTTCCAAATCTTTTTTTTTTGTATTGCAGCTGCAACGGCATTTTGAAACGATTTTATGAGTAGGACTGAATTCTGTCATATTTTTTTTTTTTGTTCTTCTATACGATCGTGTAGGATAATAGTCACCCTGGCGAAGATTTGAGGGTTAAATATTTTTTTCCAACACAGTCTCCTAAATCTGGATACGTTTTATGTAGCAATTCTCCATAGTTAAATTTCAAAAGGCCCTCGAAAAAGGATCACGTTGCTAAAATAACCTTGTCATTCGACTCTAAGCTTTTACCTAGCGGTCATTTGAAAAACTATAAAATAAAAAAAGTGACTGGGAGATTAATCGGAATAAGAATAAAATGGATGCCGCACACTTGTGCCATGAAGTGTTGATTTTTTCGCTTAATTGGTCCAATATAATTTTTGCAAAAAAAAAAACCGACATCAAAACAGATAGAAGTCACCAATTATAAACTAAAAATGAAAGAAGTTGTCTGTAAGAATTAGATTTAAACCAAATAATAGATGCGCCAAAATTAGCGGAAAAAAAAGACTATGTGAATGTCAAGAATCTACCTATCACTGTTCAAAATTTAAGCTATTTTCACCAGCATCCGTCTTTTATGGGAACACCATTCAAGCCTCTGTCTATAACGGTTTCAAAGATAGGGTCACATAGATTAAATAGCATCACCTATTCGGACACCCTTTAATTTATAATTTTAAATTAAAGACCTGTTGTTATAGAGAACTTGGCCACAAAAATTCTTTGTAAATTTCAACTATCTGTCTATAACGGTTAAAAAGTTTAACCATATATATCAAATTACATGAACTATTGGGACACCCTTTACATTATAATTCCAAATATTTAAACTTGTTATCATACCAGAGAAAGTAGTGGATATTCTGCCTAATTTTCAAGTGTTTGTGTTTAACGGTTCAAAAGATAGGGCCATATTGATCAATATGGGGACACCCTTTAGTTTCTAAATTCAAATTGTATACTTGCTATAGTGGACTTTGCAATACAGGTTCCTTGTAAATTTCAGCTGTCTGTCTATAACAGTTAACTATTAGGACACCCTTTTATTTCCAAATTCAAATTTTATACTTTTTGTTATAGCGGACTTAGCAATTCAGGTTCTTTGTGAATTTCAGCGGTCTGTGTACAACTGTTCAAAACTATGGCCATATACACCCTTTAAATTTTTGAATATTTATACATTTTAATAAATTAATTATTTAGGCGTAAGTTCTTAAATTTAAAGAGATAAAGAAAAATTAGATACCAGCAAAGCAGAATGCATTTTCTAGACAGCTACGTCAGTCATCAGTACTCTTTGTATCAATCTACCCGGTAGTTTCAATTGTTATTAATTTTCTATTTAAACAAACTTATCAAAGAAATAGAATCTGAGAAATTTTAATTTTACATTCTATTTCATAGAAGATAGAACTTTTTGTCTAGAAAATGCATTCTGCTTTGCTGGTATCTAATTTTTTTTTATCTCTTTATAATTAAGAACTTAAGCCTAAATAATTAATTTATTAATTCAAAAATAGTTCAAATAAAATTCATATAATTTATACATTTTATTATAACGGTCATAGTAATCGACATTCTGTCAAATTTTGAAGGTTTTGCCTATAACGGTTCAAAAGATAGGTCAAATTACGTCGCCTATGGGGACACCCATTAAATTTTAAATTATTTTTTTTATTAATTTCTGCTGTTGGGAGCTATAGCGACACGCAATTTTTTTTAAATTTAAATTTGGTACCAACCTAAATTTAAAATGGGACCAACCTAAAAGTATAACCTTTCAAATAAAGAAAAATTAAAATCGGTTCAGAAATGGCGGAGTTCTGCGGTTACATACATAAAAAAAACAACATTCAGACGAATAGATAACCTCCTTCTTTTTTGAAGTCAGTTAAAAAACAATATTATTCTCGATTTATTGAGTTTTATTTTCCAAAGAGTCAATGTTAATAATTCGATGTACATTCCAAAATACCGCGGTCATAACCTATAACAGCAGTGTTTACTGTTGTGGCCTTTTTCAGAACCGATTTACTAGGACACGGCAAATACATTCATTCGATAATGATCTACATATATATTGTTCAATACCCATGCAATAACTTCGATTTAATTTTTGTTGTCTAGTTTTGAATCCATGTTTCATCAAATTTGGATAAATTGGAAGTCGTATATCCGTTCAAAAAAAATACCATGATAGAGAGGCGTGTGGTGCCTCATCCTAATTTTTTTTAACATTTTTTAAAGACTATCTTCAAAGCTCCTGGTTGTCTGTGGAAAGCACTCTGAGTCTTTAGAAGAGGGAATCGCAGACCCGCAATGATAGTGTATTATCAAATGGTCTACGGAGGCGCTCTTCGCGACCTCTTCAGTCTTGTGCCGAAGACTAATCCTAAATTATTTGAATAACACTTGAATAATATCAATTTATTTCGGGAAAAATTATATTGTCAGAAAATACAAAAACTTAAGAGGTACGAAATTTTTGCAAATGGGACCTTAAACCTCACTGTGTTGGTATCTCATGTAGGTCTATAGAGCATTGATTCCTATGTGAATGTACATAAAGTTTACGGACTCATGAGCAAAGTTACACAAAGAAAAACTATTTGAACCAATTAAAGGTTTTAATTGATTTAGATTAATATTTAATTAAATAATTTATTGATTCAATTATTAGTGTTCTGTTTTAAACAAATATATATTTGAATCAAATAAAAAAATAATTGAACTTTAATTTAAAACGAATTAAAACCTTTAATTGGTGCAATTCTGTGTAGATCATCTGATTTTTACTTTATCCATTCGTTTGCAAAATTAGATTTGGTATGGGTGATTGTCACAATATCATTTATTCGCCGCACTTAGACGTATGTGTCCCTTGGTGATACCCTTACTCCCACAGTACAAGTTACCTAAAGAAGCCCATTAATGCTCAATATGCTTCCTAAATTAATGTAGCGTTGCCAAGTAGATTCTCAAAAGCTATAATTTGCTCTCCTAGCATTGATCAATTTTCTTATTTATATAGAAAAATAAAAGAGCAGAGCAGATGTTTCATTACACTCTCCTTCGCATATTTACAACTACGACAGAAAACGTTATCTTCTGTGAAAGTCGTCCGTTCAAAACAAACACCCTTTCTGAGATATTAATTCCAAAAATCATTAGTAGAGAAGCAGTGCGGTCCTTAAGTCTCTCTTTTTTTAAGATAACACTACCTGTGAAGCTCCTGGCTTGTCTACAGAAGACATTCAGAGGCTTTGGCGAGACTCGAACCTGCAACCCCCAGAATGACAGACTAGTGCACCACCAAGAAGGCACTTTTCGCTTCTTTTTCCGTCTTGTGCTGAATAATGATCCTAAATTTTCAAATATCAAATGTTAGATTTTATTTCTAAAAAAAATTTAAAAGACATCTTTAGCTTGCCCTCGTAAGAAAATACAAACATATCAAACGTTACGAAATTATTGTAAAGGGGACCTTAAACCTCACCTCAGTTGGTATCTTCTCATGTAGGTCTAGAGAGCATTAATTCCCATATGAGAGTACGTGAAGTTTAAGGGCGCATGAGCAATAGTTAGAGCAATTGCTTGTTCACTAGAGTGGTAGCTTTTTTTTTTGCTCCATTTTGTTTTTTTGTTTTGTCGTTTTTTCGTTCAAATCTATAGGCATAGAGAACAAAACGAATAAGAGGGTCGTAGACTTATGAAAATATCATGCAGAAAAAAAAAACATTTCCATCAACAACAACGTAACGGCAACATGATAAAACATATCGAATAAACGAACGCCAAAATACAGCACCGACGGAGCGCCCGAACAGCTAAACTTCCATATGACTGATATAAAAAGTGGTGAACAAACAACATCATCATCATCATCATCATCACACTTACATCGCCTAAACGTGTACGAGCGCACATATTGTATAAATTGAACAGAGAGTTTGTATTTTGTTGAATTCTATGCGGTTGTAAGATATTGAAGTTCAGTTCACTATTCTCATTTCAAACACCAACAACAACTATAATGTACTTGTAGGAAGAAGTAAAAAAAATAAACCTAAAGCGACATAACAACACAAATACAACACAATATAAACGGCAACCACAACCCTACACTCATACTAATACAACTTATTTCGTACTCTTACATTATAGTATTGTTGTACACTGACTGTGTTGTTTGGTACAATTTTTCCCAAGTTCATTTTAATTCTATGAGCGCCGTATTTTTTTTTTTTCATTTTCATTGAACGCACGTACTCAACATAAAATTAAAACAAATGACAAAAAAAATCAATTGCAACGCCACGATATTGTTTTGGATTCGTTGCGGCAGATTGTGAACAAAAGAAGATAATTTATCTACAAAAATATTTATGAAGGTGGATGAAGAGAAAATTGTATGACTAATACCTGGTAACTTGGTCGGTCAATAGATCTGGGTGGGAGAAATCATAAGAATCTGTTTGTATCCAAACTAAATATGTTTGAGTCGTACCTATTTCACATTGGACTTTTCCAGCACTATTAAGAAGTCATCTAAAATGGGATTCCAAAAGAAAGGAATCGATGACATTTTTGTAAGCTTCAGCAATATTTAGTCAAATAGCAGTTTGCGCCACGATGTCAACTAGCAGTTTGCGCCGACAATGTTTCGTTCGATTTTGCTTTGAAAGTAAACAGTACCAAATTTTTAAAATCTTACTTTTATAGTGCTGCGGATTAGGTTTATGCATTTACTTCATATAGAGGTACACATCCCTCGGTAACAGGGTACGCAGGATGTTGCAACATAAGCTTTATATAATATGCTAAAATTTATTAAAAATTCCAAATTTATAGTAGAGTTCTGCAAATTCTATCTATTATTAATGTAGGGGGATATCGAAGCAGACCGCTTCCTTAATGGGTCCCTTTTCGATCCCCTTCCATCCTCAATGGTTATAGGCAACCGATTTTTAATTTGCCTTACTTTCATTGAGTCATGCGCTACCACCAGCCTTTACTCTTGACTTAAGTGATTTCAGATTGTCGACTGGTAACTGTCGGTCTTCCTTCTCATCACGGAGTCTAGTAATTTCTAGCATTTGTACAAGGCATTTACATTCATATATACATACATAGTCCCAAGCCTAATGCCAGCCAGTGCTGGACATTCACACACAATGTGCGCTATCATCTCAGCCTCATCCAGACCCGGTCTGCAAGTATCATCTTCTTTGATTTTCATCTTGGCTATATGATACTTAAATTTCCATGAACTGTCACTTAAACAGTTATCCAGCTTAATGTACTTCTAATAAATCTGAGCACATTACTGACCTACCTGCCTGTATACATGTAGTAGCCCTTCTCCACGTTTCCAGGGTTAATGAGTTCACCTATTGTAGGACCTTTGCTCGCATTAGGTCATTTCCCAGTGCTACTCTGGGTTCTGGTACACAAAAATTCACAGCAGGTCCCCCTTTTGCTAGTTGGTCTACTGCTTCATTTCCAGCTGTGCCTATGTGTTCTTTAACCCACATTAACCAGTAATCGAGGCACATCTGTTAAGTTTTAAAAGACATTCCAGCACTAATTCGGAGTACACGCTCACTAACCTCATACGTTGTATAACCGACTGGTTGTCAAGTGCAATAAGAATGTTCCTTCCATGCACCCGACTTTCCAGCAGGTGATCCAACGTTAGATCAATGGTAGACGGAGGCATACTCCTCCAAATGCAGACTACACAACATGTTCACCACAGCTTAGTATACAACTGCTCCTGCTCTACCGTCCATAAGAGAACTAGCAGTAAAATGCTAATATCGTTCTCCATACACTCTACGCTACGAGTGTCCGATGCAGTCTTTCGACTATCTTTCTTCTTATCATACTTTCGATCGGCATTTCAGCTTTACCAATCTCGTAAGTTCTTTTTGAATAAAAAAGTTTTCACATTTTCGCATTTTAATCATTTGTAAGGGCGTTGTGGGTTCGATTCCCACCGAATACTCTAATATTTTTCACAACAAGTTAGCTAGAAGACCAGAAAGGGTAGGGATAGGACAATACATGCAGAATGTGTTTGGAAAAAACCTGAAATGGTAGCGCACATTGTGTGCTACTTTGCGGGGACTTTAGCCTTAGACAAATGTTAGCAATTACGATAGACTCCGTTTTTTGTTGTCTTGAAACGACAGACTGTGAAAACTGATGCTAGTCACACAGCGAATGTGAACACACCGGGAGCTTTGTTGACTGATGTGGAAAAAACGGCACAATTCGCCACTCCCTTCTTGAGAGATATCGATTGACTGTGCGTCAGCGATCCGTTGTCGTTGCACAGAAAACTGGCAATTGAACTGCAGCACCAAACGTCTGCTAAGCAAATTTTATTGGGAAACAAAATAGTGTGTGACGGTTCCCACTGAGCAGATCTGCAAACACTAATAAGTCCAGCTACGTGCCATCACAAACAGAAGACACACACTTTTCCGAGAGACTCTGTGAAGAAGAAAAACTTCAACATTTATTAATCACTAATATGAAATCACTACAGTCGATGCTATTAAACTAGTGACAGCACAAAAGCAGCAATGAAAGTAAAGTAGTCTGTCGGAGGTTAGGTGCCCAAAAGAGCCCCATAAAGTTAGTGGTCTGCTTCAGTATTCCACTAAAAATATAATAAAAAAAAAATGGAGTGGCCTACACTCAACTTTACCATACCCAATGGAAACAGATATTTTTATGATTATATTACATAAAGAATAAAAGTTGAAAGTTTATATTCGAATCGAAAAATTAATTATTTTCGGTTTGGGGTGTTAAGTAAACTACCCCTTACCCCTTCCCGATAATGCCCAAAATTTAGACAACTCTTCATCTCCATATACCAAAGGCACATACTAAAATTCGTTTTAATATGTCTTACGGTATGATCTGTACAAACTCCACAAAAATAGTGGCATACACTCGCACCCACATACAACATCACGAAAATAGCCAAAATGGATTGAAAACCTGAAGACCTGAAAACGTATAAAGCCGTCGAAATCTCGACGTCGATTTTTTCACGATTACTTTACTTTACCTTATACTAAGTATGGTAAAGTAAAAAAATCTGTTAGCGATAAATCTCTATATTTACTCTTTTGGATTATAAAAAGTTTCATTTAAAATTTTCAAATTTCCATCTCTGTTTTAGATTATTAATTTCCCAAGAAAATTGTTTTCTCAAAATTAAAAAAGATGTATTTAAAAGAGGCTTTAAAATGTATGTTTTTTTTTAGATTACTAGAACCGTCCTATCTGGGCCACTGTTTAATTGAGGTACAGACATACATACATACAAACATTTCCTCCTGCTGTCGGTCGGGATCCCTTTACAACAACACTCAACAGCTTTTTTTTGTCGTACTCATATATGTATGTACCTACCAATAATTACTTTTAAGCTCTTGTACTGAAGAATAAGGATTAAATTTCGAAAGGAGAAAAGCAAAAGAAAGGTCTACTTATGGTTGTGTGTGTGTGTGTTTTGTTTTTGATAAATGTGTGTATGTGTATGTGTTTGCCTTTGCCTGGTTGCTTTCGTGTTTATCAAGTTGTAGTTGTTGTTGCTGAAAATAATATTCAATGTTGTACGCTTGAATAATGCATAATGATAATAATGATGTTGTTGTTATTGTTATTGGAACTGTGTAAAGAAAAATAAGGGTAGTTTTATCACAAGGAGTGCAGCAATAACAACAACAACAACAACGACGATAATAAAACATTACCGTTGTTAAGGATAAAACGAGCAAGCTATCACTCATACAATCAAACAAGCTTTACATTAAACAAGCATACAACCAACACAGCTACTGTGAGTAACTGTGTGTGTGAGTGTGTGTGTGTAAAGCCCATTTTCTGTGCTGCTTGCTGCTTACTTTATTTATATTTAATTTCATACGAAGGGATAATAAAAGGATCATTTTGCCATTTTTGCGCAGCATATGGTTATTTTTTCTCCCTCGTTTAGTATGAGTAGAGAGCAAATGACTGACTAACTGTGTACAATATATGTATGTATAGTTGTTGTTGGTGTTATTAGTTGCTGCTACACTACTGCTGTTGTTAATGTTGATTTGTGTAAAATTCGATATTTTTGCCGTTTCTTTATGATGATGTTGTTTGTTGTGTGGTAAGGCCAGGGGTACAATTTATGTTTTGCTGCTGTTGGGATCCTTTTTTCTTGTTCGTTTATTTGCCTGCGTTTTTCCTCTCATTCTCTTGCTCTCTCTTTATTGTTTTAACAGAACTGTTTGTAGCTGGGTTTAAGAGTGTGTGTGTGTTTGTGTATATTTTGCAACTTCATTTCATAAAATGTTGTTTTCTTGCCATGGTTGTTGTTGTTGTTGCTGCTGTAGTTTTCACAATAATTTCAACGTAGGACGACGCATTTTCGTGTTTCAAAAGCATAATGATGAAAATTTTTTGTTTTCTATAGTATACAAAGTAGGTACAGTTGAGTACAAAATGTAAATATTGTAGAATTTTCTGTATCTATACTGAAAATTAATTTTTCAAATAAAAAAGTTTTTTTTTTATTTTTGCGAGGGTTGCTTTTGTGTTTCATTCACTTGGGGAGTTCGATTGAATGAGTTTTTGGTTTATTCATCTGATGTTGTTTGTGCTGCTGTTGTTGGGCAGATAATTTAAGTTTCATATTTTCATTTTCAGTTTTGCTTTTTCTTAATCTCTATAAAGTATAGAGATCCTTTTGTTGGTTGCTGGTTTGATTTGTTCCTTCTTATTTTTCCTTTTTTGGTTTTTTACATAAATATGTAGATACAAATGTACATAGGTACCTATGTATGTTTATAATTACATACATATGTACTTACATACATATGTATGTACCTATGTGTGGAACTGTAAACTTTCTTGATAAATCGATTTTCTCACTTCACTTCATTTAATTTGGAAGTAATTAACGTTTGTTGCCTTTAATTAAAATCGGAAGAGGCAGAAAAATTGTAAATTTAAGGAGTGTAAGTAAAAGTGAACGAATAGGTACATAAATACATACATACATACATACCCATAAAGGGTGGTTAAATTTTAAGGGGCCGATGTTGATTTTGAATAAAACACAAATTATTTAGGAAATTTTTGCATTTCTTTTTATTTTGATAATACTGGTATAGTTGAATTATGTATGGAACAAAATATCGGCCAAATGGCCGCAGCGACCTCGGTGGCATACCTCCATCCAATGCTCCAAATTTTCGATGACGCCGAGGCATAATTGAGGTTCTATGCCGTTAATGTGCCGAATTATCTAATCCTTTAGGTCTTGATTTGTGGCTGGCTTATCGACGTACACCTTTTCTTTCAAATAATCTCAAAGAAAGAAGTCCAACGGTGTCAAATAACATAATCTTGACAGCCAATTGATATCACCACCACGTGAGTTAACTCGGCCATTGAATTTGTCGCGCAAAAGAGCCATTGTTTCGTTAGCTGTGTAGTAAGTTGCACCGTCCTGTTGAAACCACATACATATCGTTCACATACATCTTCTGTGAAAATATTAATAGTCTGCCTATTACGATTCCACATAAAAAGCGCTGCAGACGGACGAACAGACATTGTAGTAAAAAGAAATAAAGTGAAGTTTTTACCCTTTCTGTACGGAACCCTAAAAATATATACACTTCGCAAAATATATATTTTTTTTTCATTGAAATTACATACCAAAAAAAAAAGCAACAAAATGTAATACATTTAACATAAAAATTGCCTTTTACTAAATAAACCAATCAGCAAATGAAATATGTTTATCGCCCACACATTTGCTTTTATTTTTCCATAAGAATATTTCTACCAAACGTTTGTAATTCTTAGAAATTTTATGTATTAAATATTTTTATATAATGAATTTGTTATTTTTAAGAAGCTTTTTTTGGGCTTATTAAATGTATTTAAAATTTATTTTAAATAATTTTTAAAATTTTTACCTTACTACTTAATTATGAATTTTCGAATTAATGCCGAATATTTGTTTTTAAAGTTTATGTAATTAATTCGTAAAAAATTACGTTTTTATTGAGAACCTAGAAACATGAATTTTTAAGTGTTCGAAATTTCGAACTTAATTTAGTAACTTCAAAATTTTGAACTTAATTTCGAATACCAATTGTAAATAAACTATATAGGTATTTTTATACAAAACGTGAAAAATAAAATAAATATAAAATTTTTACATGAAAATTTGCTATTTTCATGTAAAAATTTTATAGATTTTTTTTGTAAAAATTTTATAAAAAATTATTTGGATTGTTTTTTTTTTAAATTTTACAGTAATTTTTTTTTGTAAAAATTTTACAGAAAATTGTGTTTGTAAACATTTTATGGCAAATTTTTTTGTAAAAATTATAAGAATTTTTTTTCTAAAAATTTTATAGAACATTTTTTTTTTTCAAATTTTATGGAAAATTTTTGTTTTTTTAAATTTTGTAGAACATTTTTTTTAAATGTATGGAAAATTTTTTGTAATTATTTTATTAAAAATTTTTTGGTAAAAGTTTTGAATTTTTTAATTTTTTTTAAATGTTTTATAAAAATTTCTTGAAAAACTTTTGTTAAATTTTTTTATTAAATATTTTATTTGAAATTTTTTGTATAAATAGTTAAAAATTTTTGTATTTTTTTTGTAAAACTTCTTTGTCAATTTTTTTTTTAAATTTTTTTTATTTTTTTTCAAATTTCTTTTTGAAAAATTTTTCTTATTTTTTTTTTAATTTTATGGAACATTTTTTTTTTGTAAAATTTAAAGAAATTTTTTTTGTAAAAATTTTATGGATCATTTTTTAAGTGTTCTAGAACATTTTTATTTAAATTTTATCGAAAATTTTTTGAAAGTATTTATTGAAAAATTTTTGTAAAAATTTTGTTAAAATTTTTTGTTTATTTTTTATTTAATATTTTGGAAAAATTTTAGAAAAAATTTGTTGGAAAACTATTGTTAAAAAATATTTGGAAACATTTTTTGAAAAATTTTATAAAATTTTGTTTAAAATTTAAGTATTTTTACAAAAAATTTAAAATTTTTTTGTAAATAAAGTTGAACATTTTTGTATTTTTTTTTTTTTGAAAAACTGTAAAAATTCTTTATTTTTTACATTTTTCTTTTTGAAAAAAATTTTCTTGAAAAATTTTTGTAAAAACTTTTCTGAATTACCTTTTTTTTAATTTTGTGTAAGTTTTTTTTTTAATTTTTTTGACAAATTTTTGTAAAAATTTTATTTTTAATTTTTTTGTAAAATTTTTTTCTGTAACTTCTACATTGCGTTAGAATGGTGAGACTAAAGCAAAAAAATCCGTTAAACAAATTTCCTCATATTGACCCCCTCCTAATAGGCTATTGACAGCTCCTGGTTACCAGTGGACACCCTGTGGGTCTATTGGCTACCTCTATAGGTATTTCTTTCTATAATGGCCTTCGATATTATTCAAAGCAAAAAAACCTTACCAATCTAAAAATAAACAAAAAATCGGCCCTCGCAGGGGGTTATTAATCTCCCCGAGATCTGTATGCATTCCTTGTAATCTACCTGGGCTGATCTAATGTTTATTTAACAAGAAAGCCAAAATACAATTATTAAAACTAAAAGAAAACGAAAACATTGTGAAAAAATATAGGTGGTCATGTTTTTTTCCCGCAGCCTCCTATTAGAAGGTCTGATATTACTGAATTTCAATCCGAAAATTTTCGAAACCATGCCTGGCAGGTTGGTGGGCAACGTCAACACGAACAGACGGACATCGCTTAATCAACTTTTCTATGATAAGGATCCAGAATATATATACTTTATGGGGTCGGAAATGAATATTGTAGAAATTATATATACCATTTCCACCTGTGGTGAAGGGTATAAAATACAATATTTATTTGTAGAGTCAGATCTAATGAAAAAATAAGTTGGAAGTGAGCAACTTAATTATATGAGCACAAGTAAATATTCCTTAAGGCAATTTTTTTTTTATAAAAAAAAGATTGACGCCCCTTTTTAGGCTAAACAGCTAAACTTCAATAATTTTGGAATTCTTAAATTGAAAATCGTCTAGTTTTTAACTTAGAAAAATATGAGATAGACTGACTGGTAGCGCGCTATTCTTTCTATCAGTCTGGGGGTTTCGGGTTCTATTCATATTAAAAACTCTGGGTATTTTCTGCAGACAAGCAAAAAGCTTCGCAAGTAGTGTTATCTTTTTATATAAAAAAATATATAATTTTAGAAACTTTTCCTCATTATTTCAAAATTTTGCTCTCTAACTACAAGAAAATTTCTTAAAATATTTTTTGAAAATTGTCTCAATATTTTGAAAAAACTGGGCCAACTAAAGGCTTATAACGCGCCCATTTTAAAATATACTTTAGTTTGTATTAACTAGATCTTTTTAAAAATTGAAGAAAAGCCAAGCTCTAAAAAAATGTTTAAGACCATTAGCGCCAACCCTACTTACTAAATGATCATTAGCGTCAAAACTTAAGCTCTGGTACTCCTCTGCAATGCTTTTGTAAAATTTTGATTCAATCGGAGTAGCCCTTTTCAATTGGCTGAATTATTTTCAAAATATTTTCATTCCGTCCCAGTGTGCGGTGAAGGTGTAATCTTATATGTTTGCAACGTCAGCAGTTTATAAATGTATGGATAGGGGAGGGTAAAATCACGTTTAATTAAAGCTAAGTTGGTCAACGAAAAAAAAGCATACCTAGTTCTCGCAGCACATTTTTTTTTATTAAATGGAGGAGTTTTAGCTACTATGTGTGAGAAATGACTAGATTACAACATTGCTGGCAGATTTATTTATTTAACGAAAAATAACGAAGTTTTCAGCCAGGATACAAACATATGTACATACACAAACGGACAAAAGTGATCCTCATTTATGATTTACTAGCTATCTCCGGTGCGCTTCGCTACACCCATCCACAAAAAATACAATAAAAACACTTGGAAGAAAAGTAGGACCAACCTTTAACGCGAAAACGCACGCTCACTTCTCACTTCAAAAATATTCCCATCAAACCTGTTTTTTGATAGACTCTACGTATTATCATGATACCAATTTTTCACTTTGCATAGGAGGTATCACGCCCTCCATTCAAATTCAGTCTGTGTTTTTTCTACACAATATATCTTATTAAGGGGGTTACTGATGCAAAAGTCCAAGGCGCTACCTATTGCAGTTCTCTAGAACAGGATAATAATTTTTACTTTGTATGGGGGGTACCACGCTCACTGTCCCAATTCAGCCTATGTTTTTCTTTAGAATACGCATGGCTATAGGGTTTACTTGTACCCACTTTAAAGACCATACCTATTATAGTTCTCTATGTACACAGTAATAATTTTTCACTTTGTATGCGAGGTACCCCCACTATTTCAATTCAGTCTGTGTTTAACTAAACTATGTACGTTAATATGGTGGTTATTTGTGCAAAATTCCCAGGCGCTACCTAGTGTAGTTCTCTAGATACAGGATAATAATTTTTCACTTTGTATGGGAAGTACCACTCCCGCTATTCCAATCCATTCCATCTTTCTCCAAACTATATACGTTAATATAGAGGTTACTGGTGCAAAATTTCAAGGTGCTACCTATTACTGTTAGCAAGAAACACGATGATAAATATTTACTTTGTATGGGAGATGCCACGCCCACGTTGAATAGCAAAAAAATAAGTACCCTATTTTACTATCCGTGTATCTAATAACAAACTGTGAAAATGTCAGAAAGATCGGTTCATTGATGTAGGCAGCTATAGCTTTCCAACAAACAAACAAACATACAAACAAACACATTTTGTGCTTTATATATATAGATGTATATGGACAAACGTGTTCGCCATTTATAGGTAAATGTTACGAAAACAACGAAATAATAATGGCTAATATTTAGTATGTTTCCCTTTTGATTTAAGTACCACCTGCAACCGACTTTTTATAGAATGGACTAATTTTTCCGTTACATCTGTTCTAATTTTTAGTCATTCTTCCAATAAAACTTCTTTATTTATTTGCTTATCTAAATGATCCCACAAATGTTCAATAGGATTGAGATCCGGTGGGGTGTGTTGTATAAGATCCACAAACGAACGATTTCTGCCGTATGTTTGGGATCATTGTCTTGCTGAAAGTAGTAATTTCAATTTCAATACCAAGCTTACATGCACTTTTTGACAGATTCTCTTTCAAAATATTTAAGTACACATGTTTATCCATTATATTATCTATAAAAACCAGTTCCCCGACAAGAGCAGACGTCATATGTACATCACCACACCATTACTCCAGAACCACCATGCTAAACGGATGCTTGAATATGTTTATCAAGAAGTGCAGTATCGTCTTGTCTCCAAACCAAAGCACGCCCATCCGAGTGGTAAACACAAAATTTGCTCGCATCAGAGAATATTACCTGATCCCAAAAATCATTCGTCTAATTTAAATACTCTTTAGCAAAAGATAGTCGCTTCATCTGATTCGCCTTGCTTATCAATGGTTTGTTTCTGTATACTCGTGCTTTGTAACCCTCGGAATTCAACACTCTGCGGATAGTACGAGGGTGAACGGTGGTTTCAGAGCCCTCCTTCAGTACTGCAGCAATTTCCGTATATGGAATTTTCGGTTCTTTTTTTATAATTTTAACTATTTCCTGTTTTTCCTGAACAGGGGGGTTATTACGTATTTCGATTCGAAACGGAAATCGTTCGAATTTGTATGACTTTAACATTGTGTTTCGAAAAAGATTTCTTTCGACTCGAAATACGTAATAACCCCCTAGATAGCACTGAAGGCTTCGCTGACGATTCTCACAATCCGGATCATTTTTGTGACGATTATTGATGCTAGAAATGGTAGTTCGCGGCCGTTGCACTAATTCACAAATTTCTCTAATAGTTTTGTTTTATACGCGTTTATAATAATTTTTCTTTCTTCAATTGTGGTTTCTTTCCTTTTTTGGCTCATTTTTTGCAATTTCACGAAATTATGCACTTTATTATTAAATTATTATAACGGAACATTGTATATACAGTCATGTTTAAAAGGTAGTAGAATAATTGTTAAGTAAATATATCAGCCTTGTGTAGAAATACGTTTTGAACTTAATTAAAAACTGCAGTGACAAACACTTTTTAAACCCTTTTTTATTTTTAAATAATTTTGTATGTGCTAATAATTCCGAATTGGAGTATTTTTGTAGGCATAGCAGCCCTTGAAAGGGTGAACAAGGTGTGTGGCGATGACTTTTGTCCGTCTTTGTATGTACTTACATACTTACATAGGTATTTGGAAAGTTTTCATAAGTGTTATTTATGCCCACTGTGTGTGTTCATCGATTGATCTTAAAATGAAAACGCAACAAAAGAAAAAAACACAACTCTCCACATAACGCAACTTCCTCCTCCTACCACCCTTGCTTTCATCTAAAATACTTTTTGCTTTAACACATTTTCTTTCACATCAATAACATCAAACACATGTTCATGTCCAATATAAACTACCAGCCCGCCCGCCTGCCAGTTCGCAAAACAAAATATGAAAAAATCAAAGAAAAAAAAAACAACACTAAACGAATATCCCTCTTTAGCTGCTTTTGCATATTGGATAATTACAACTTCCCTTCTCTTTGCCGCACTTTAGCAACCTATACAAACTAATAAAAACTTTCTTAGTCACTATATTGTACATAAAATCCACTGTTGCCAACTTTTTCTTGCAATTTCCCACCATTTTTGAACTTGAAAAACGCTAGAAACCGCTAAATTATATATTTAGCGGGAATTCAGGTGAAAAAAATAGCATAAAGTATAAAATAAAATTCAAATTCCTGTATACAAAAACAAACATTGTTTATATTAAGCAAGCCGTAGACGATACGATGAGTTGTACAACTTGTACAATTTTACGAATCGTAGGTTGTAATCGAGTTGTAAATTCTCATAATTTATATTAAAAACTCTCATAATTCATATTTTTAATTTCAGTCAGAATTATTAGCCAATAGGAAGACAGTTTTGTGACGTCATTAGGCCGACATGCGCAGAAAATTTAAATTTTATATTCGGGTAACCTTGTCTTCTATCATTTTTGCTTTTGACCACCTTGCAGTTAACATTAAATGTTAAAGGGCTTTTCATACTATAATACAAGTATTAATACTTTTGAGGAAAATGAAACCCTGACATGATGAGTTGTTATTGTTTTTTTGAAAAATTTCAAACAGCGATTAGATCAGAGTTGCATTTTATTCAAAAGTATTAATACTTGTATTATAGTGTGAAATGCTCTTAAGTATTATTCGCGGACGATGTCAATTATAATGATATTGAACGCCATCTTACTTTGAGAGAGCTGGGTTGTTAAATGAAGTTGTACATGAAATCGCACGCTAAATTGTATCGTTTGTGGAACAGCATAAAACTGATTCCTAAAATTGGTTTAGTCGCAACGTCTATGGCTTACTTTATGAATTTATCAATGTTGTAGGAAGTAACTTAAATTTTTAAAGTATTTGTGTTTTGAATGACGACTAAGGGAAATTTAATAATAACTAAAGGACGATATATTCATATATAGAAATTTAAAAGTAATTTTTTCTTATCCAATATTAGGAAGATTTAGTCGTTCTTAATGATTATACCTTGAGGGACAAGAGTTTTTTTTTCAAAAGATTCGGGTTCACACTCTTACAATATTTAACTGTTTCAAAAGTAGATCGAACTGACAACAGCCAGCTTAGTTAATTTTTAATCTATATATAAGGGGTCATCCATTTCAAGGTTCCCTACTTAAAAAAAAAAAACAAATTCAAATTTAATGGAGAATGTTTATTATTATTCGAAAGAACATTCTTTGGCGTAATATTTTCCTCCAAGGCCTGAATCGAAGCGGGTTTGTCCGCATGAACTTTAGACTTTCAATATCTACACAGGAAAAAGTCTAACGGTGTAATATCACACGATCTTGGTGGACAATCAACCGGCCCAAAACGTGAAATTATGTGCTCACCGAAATGTTCTCTCAATAAATCCATTAATTGATGCGATGTGTGGGAAGTGGCACCGTCTTGCTCCAACCAAATGTCGCCGAGATCATGAGCTTCAATTTCAGGCATCAAATAGTCGGTTATCATGGCACGATAGCGGTCGCCATTGACGGTTACGTTCGCAAATATGGACCGATAATTCCACCAGCCCACAAACCACACCAAACCATTGGTTTTTTTTTTTTGTTAAAGTGGGAGCTCTTGAATCTCTTCAGGTTGGTTGCTCTTCGTCCCAAATGCGGCAATTTTGTTTATTTACATACACATTGAGCCAGAAATGGGCCTCATCGCTAAGCAAAATTTGCCTGGAAAACGTCGCATCTTCTTGAACTTTTCAAGAGACCATAGAGCGAAGCGGTTCTGGCGTAAGTCTTTCCATTATAAAATGCCAAACAATACTAAACAAAAATAACATGACAGCATGACACGACTCACACTTGATCTCTCAAAAAAAAAGGCTATTTAAAAAAGTATATTTGTTTTTTTTTGAAAAATGGTCGAAGAGTAATGGCCAATGAATGCGGGAAGATTATTTTTCATGCTGTTATTTACGGTATTCGATATAATACGTATGTATGTATGTGTGTATGTATGTATGTATGTATGTATGTATGTATGTTTTAAAAAATACCATGTCACCTGCTTAGTCGCCGTATAAATCGCTTTATTGTGAATAAATCGCATTTCTACAAAGTCGTGGTTCTCACATGGCAGACGTATGATTTTTCCTGAAAAAAAAATCCACCAAAGCCCTCGATTTCTTTTTTTGGATTCACTTTCCTTGCCAAACCTCAATAACAAGTTGTTTAAAAAGGCCCTACCCCGCAACCTAATTTTAGAACTAAAATCCTGTCAAACTAAAATCCTGACTATATTGAACTAGTATGAAATTATAAACAATTTTGACAGATTGCATAGCTTGAAATTATTGGATGTATTTAAAAATCGCTAGATTTTCCGCTAACCGCTGAAGACTAGTACTCTGTCTGTTCGAATTTGTGAGAAATGTTGAGCAATATTTATTATTTCACATGGAAAGTTTGACATTTAAAATGTGGTGTCTATCTCGCGATTTGAAAGAATTTTACGATTTTATTGTTTTTAAGTATACCACATTGTTTTACAAAAAGCTGTTGTTTGAAAAATTCCACATAAAATATACCCATTTGTTTTTTTTCACAGCTTCGATAAAATGTTGCCAGAAATATTTCAATGTTTTTCCACAGCAAAAACACAGTACCGCTTTTGCAACATTTTTTCATGACTTTTTTATACAGAGTACCAGGCTTTAGAGAGAAATTTCCCCACGAATGGCATTTCAAAAAAGCTAGATTTAGCTGCAAAATCTCCAAATTGGCAACAATGATAAAATCAAAACACTATAAATAAAATAAAGAAGTGTAAAAGGAGGGCTTTCATACAAATTTTATATTTTTCCAGTTTTTACATGTTGTTGTTTTAATATTGTTTTCTTGTAACGAGTGATTTTTTAAGAGCTTGAGAACTTTTTTTTAAAAAAAAACACATAAAATTTGCAAAATCTCATCGGTTCTTTATTTGAAACGTTAGATTGGTCCATGACATTTACTTTTTGAAGATAATTTCATTTAAATGTTGACCGCGGCTGCGTCTTAGGTGGTCCATTCGGAAAGTCCAATTTTGGGCAACTTTTTCGAGCATTTCGGCCGGAATAGCCCGAATTTCTTCGGAAATGTTGTCTTCCAAAGCTGGAATAGTTGCTGGCTTATTTCTGTAGACTTTAGACTTGACGTAGCCCCACAAAAAATAGTCTAAAGGCGTCAAATCGCATGATCTTGGTGGCCAACTTACCGGTCCATTTCTTGAGATGAATTGTTCTCCGAAGTTTTCCCTCAAAATGGCCATAGAATCGCGAGCTGTGTGGCATGTAGCGCCATCTTGTTGAAACCACATGTCAACCAAGTTCAGTTGTTCCATTTTTGGCAACAAAAAGTTTGTTAGCATCGAACGATAGCGATCGCCATTCACCGTAACGTTGCGTCCAACAGCATCTTTGAAAAAATACGGTCCAATGATTCCACCAGCGTACAAACCACACCAAACAGTGCATTTTTCGGGATGCATGGGCAGTTCTTGAACGGCTTCTGGTTGCTCTTCACTCCAAATGCGGCAATTTTGCTTATTTACGTAGCCATTCAACCAGAAATGATTCTCATCGCTGAACAAAATTTGTCGATAAAACACATTTCGAACCGAACACTGATTTTGGTAATAAAATTCAATGATTTGCAAGCGTTGCTCGTTAGTAATTCTATTCATGATGAAATGTCAAAGCATACTGAGCATCTTTCTCTTTGGCACCATGTCTGAAATCTCACGTGATCTGTCAAATACTAATGCATGAAAATCCTAACCTCAAAAAAATCACCCATTAGTATTTAACATACATTTTAATGGAAACAGCTAACAATATACACACACATACACACAGATTTTTAAGTAACACACATGCATGCAATCACACATTCATATGTTGTACCTTGTATATACATACATACATACATACATACATACATACATACATATATGAAAACATAACACAAAAACAATTTAAAGCAAACAGAAAAACTTAACAAGGGAGTTTGTGTTTTTTTTTCACAATTTTCGTTGTTGTTTCAGTTGCTGCTTGGTGTATTAAAAGCCTCAATAAATACAAAATAAAAATATCTGTATTTTCAAGGCATACAAATTAGTAGTCAACTGAAATTGAGAGAAAGATCGGAAAGAAAACGTTGAAACTTTTACATGGAATGTGGTCATGTAATAAAGTGAAAAATTTATGTATTAAAACGAAAATGTTTTCATTTCTTGATGAATCAACAATTTTTGGGCAATTTAAAAAAGCTTAAATTTTCATACATACATATGTGTAAATATGGTTCGGATGGTAGGTATTCCGAGTTGCCTTTTTAACAAATAGTACCTATGCTATGGCACTGGTAAAACCTCTTGCAATAATTTGCAACATATCGTTGAAGTTTGGTTATTTTCCTAAAGTATGTAAGGATTCTTTTATTATTCTACTAGCTGCACCCACACACGTTGTGTGCGTGCTAGCAATGTTATGTTCGATTTTGTTTTGAAAGTACAATTTGGAGACTTTTATAGTGCTTCACGTATGTATGTACGTATTTACTTTACATCCCTGGATAAAATTCTAAAATTTATATAAAATTCTAAAATTCTAAAAATGATTGTAAAGCTCTGTAAAAAGTGTTTAAAATATTTTAATAACAATGTAGGTAATTCCACAAATACAAATCAAATACAAATTTTATTCAATCGACTATTTGGCAGTAAGTAATTCATATTTTGTCATTATTTTAAAACAGCGCCATCTGTTGCGCAACCGTGTTTAAAATATTCCGCTTTTAATTCATATTTTGTCATTATTTTAAAACAGCGCCATCTGGTGTGCAACCGTGATTAAAATATCCCGTTTTCCAAAATAAAGGATGCCTTAAAGTATGCAGTACCTTTTCAGCGGTAAAAAGTATCCTATATTGGAATCATGATACCAGTGCCGATCCAAGGGCAGGGCGTTCGCCCGGGCGCCACGGTGAAGGGGCGCAAGTTTGTGCAAGGGAGAAAGAAATATCGCGTTCGGCGTTATGGACGGGAGCACGAATATTGAATATTTGATGAAAAATTCGAATGTAATCAATGACTATTAAAACAAACACAAATAAGTTGTAGAAGAGCACATATCTATGTATGCTCCACTCGTGGCCCAATGGTTGCCAGGTGTAAAGACCGTTTTTCAAATGTACTATGAACCGTCCAATGACGCCGGCGAGTGTGCGAATTATAAACTGCTAGCTATTGAAAAGTTAGTATTAGTTGTTTCATTGCCCAGAAAAAACTAATAAAGAAGTAAATTACGAAAACAATAATATATTTGAAAATACCAATTACCATACCATAAACTGAACTGAATAATTTTTTACCATCACGTTTAAAAAGCTGTCTGGAGCACAAAGACTCAATTAGTAAGAAAAGAGGAGGCAACGACTGAAGTGCTTCTTAAGAAAAACCCAAAGCTCACTTCCTATTTTGCTCCTTCTAGTTCTTCGGCTGTCATCAGTTGTACACTAATGAAGTAATACCAGATTCAGATTCTAATGACGAAGATATTAATGATAATGAAGCTGAAAAAACAATATTATTTTATTCTCCTAAATCTATAAATATAAAATATAAATTTATTTGGACAAATTAATTGTGTCGGGGGCCAGATCACAATCCCGCCCCAGGCGCCTACTAACCTTGGGGCGGCCCTGCATGATACTAAGGTACCTCCTCACAAAATTTTGTTGTTACTGATCACCTTTCCCATCAAGTATCATCTACATATGTATATTGGATCCTGCTCAGCATGATTTTCGAAGGGGTTGTTCAAGTGTTACTAATGTTTTGGAATTAACAACGTTAGTTAGTCGGAGGTTTATTCAATACAAATAAATTGATGTTATTTACACCGACTTTAGTAAAGCGTTTGATAATGTTTGAGTACTGTTGCCATAGCTTTCGGTGAAGACCGTCGTCACTGGCTGTTGGTTTGATACTGTTTGCGAGCGCTTCGATGAGAAGACATCATTATCAAGCCTCGTTTAAGATAATACTCATTAAAGCCTATAAAAATTGCAGGGTCCCAGGAGAAATTTGGCCCAAACTGGACCAGGCAAAAACTAAGCTACTTCTGTGTTTAGACAGGAAAGATCTAAGAGTTGTGGTAGATGTGGTCACTAGCCATTGCGCCATAATAGCAGGCACTTGTAGATGAGTTACCGTTACATCGGTTTTTTGTAGGATGTGCGAGGATTGTGTGGATAGCCATTTTATATTACGACGGGCTAGACGTCATCGCTCGCTCGCTGCAAACTAGAGGATATTACCATCTTCATCAGGGAAATTAGATGGCTGAGTGATAAGTAACAGGACGCATATAGGTCTCTCTTTTTTTAGTTTTAGCTAGCTGAAGGGAATCACAATGTACCCTGTGGGTCTCCTAGTGAATGTTTCAGTTTTGACACAAACCTTCTTAACCTAACCGACTGTAGTCATCTGAAAGCTTATGCGACAAACGAATGTCTGCAGACATCAGCTCTCCTTGAATACTGTAAACCACTCATACAGTATGGTGTATTCCGCCCACAAGTCCCTATCGGAAATTGAATTATAAAATGATGACTTGATTTTGCCTTTTTAGCCCTTTTTAAAAATTTTCTCAAGAGTGTTGGTTCCCAAAAGCTGGCATCCCTGCAACTTATGTTAAAAAAAATCTGAAGTGGCCTACACTCAAGTTTACCATAACATATGGAAAGAGATGTTTTTATGGATGTCTATATGTATATGTGTATGCCTATATATCGGCTAGTTCACTGATATATGTTTACTTCGTAACTGTAATAGGTACCATCTTGAAATTTTCCTTAAGAGCGAAAAATTTGCTGGTACCTTCCATGCCAAGTGAACAATTATTACCGTATAGCTAGAGATCAATAATAGGTAGCCTGTTGAACTTTTGCACCAGTTGCCAGTAATATACATAGTTAGTATAGCGAAACACAAACTGGATTGGAATAGTGGGCGTGGTGCCTCCCATACAAAGTGAAACATTATTAATGTGTGCCTATGGAACTACCATAGATAGAGTTTTGAAAGTTTGCACAAGTAACCCTCACACTAATGTGCATAGTCTTGCAAAACACAGACTGGATTGGAAACATAGGCTAGCTTCGGTAGGAACAGTGGTCATCGTACCTCGTAGGGAGTCAAAGAATGTAAATAAAAAAAGTTTCAATGAAATCTGGAATGGTAAACATTAACATTTTATTTTTGCCCCATTTGCTGCACAACGAAGCTGATGTTGATTACAAATATGTATATCTTTTTTGGGTAATTTTTGGATAGTAGTTATCAGCCTTTAATGGCAAGGGCCCTTTAAAAATTAACTCATTCTTTTCGTTTTTTTTTTTTTTTTAATTCTGGCCAAGAAGATGGATCCGAATTTATCAAGCCAACAGTTTTAGGAGAAGCAATTAATATCGTTTTTTCAGCATCATTCTCATTAATTTCTTCGTCATTAGAATCTGAACCTGGTACCTATTACTAGTATTACAACTTCATTAGTGCAATCACGTTTGCTGATGACAGCCGAAGAACTAGTAGGAGCAAAATAGGAAGTGAGCTTTGGGACCTTCTTAAGAAGCAATTGTTCTCTTACTAATTGAATCTTTGTGCTCCAGACAGTTTTTTTTAACATGATGGTAACAAATTATTCAGTTCGTAATAATCCTACTGAATGTTTATGGTATAGCAATTAGTAATTTCAAATATACTTACATAACATTTATTATTACTTTTTTGTGGGCAATGAAAGAACCAATACTAACTTTTCAATAGCTAGCAGTTTTTAATTCGCACACTCGCCGACTTCATTGGACGGTTCAGCGTACATTTGAAAAACGGTGTTTACACCTGGCAACCATTAAGCCACGAGTGGAGTATACATATGTACATAGGTGGTCTTCTACAACTTATTGTTGTTTGTTTCAATAGTCATTGATTACATTCCAATTTTTCGTCAAATATTCGTGCTCCTATCCATAACGCCGATAGCGATATTTCTTTCTCCCTTACACAAGTTTGCGCCCCCTGCCCTAGGGGCGGCACTGTGTATATAAACTTTAGCTGGACTGAGCCGTGTGAACTTTCAATTTCAGTCACATTACACCTCTTGAAACTAGATTTATTTTCATTTTGTGCTATTTTAATTTTGTAAAGAATACAATAGTACTGAATTTTCCACACCTGACAATGAAGTACGTACATACTTATATACATACATACATATGTATGTAGGTAGGTATTTATTAATTTTTAAGCTCCGATTTTTGTAGAAAATTTAAAAATTATAGGTACCTACTCTTCTTAGACTCAATTTAAACAAGGGCTTAAACAATATAAGCTCAACTAAAAATAAACCACACTGTCAGCTCTGAAATTTCCAAAACACATACCTACATATATATACAGTCTAGGAAAAAACTCTACATACAGCCCAATATTTTTAGATTTCAACTTTTACAGTGATATTTGAAAACAACTTAGTATGAGCTTAATTCATAAAAATGCCGTTATTTTTGCATATTTGACTTCTTTGACAAACGATATTATCATTCAGGTACAGAAAGTCAAAACTAAAATATTTTAAAATATAAAGAAAAGAAATACAACTTTCCGTTTGCAATTTAGTGGTAAAACTCCGAAATGAAAACAAATCCTACGGTGAAATTTCAAAAATAGAGAGCTTAAGTCGTGCTGTCCAAACTATTGTAAAAAACTACGAAAGCATAAATAGCACCGAAAATAAGCCAAAATCTGGCAGGCCAAGGAAGTTTTCAAGTTGGAATGTGCGCAGTATTCTTAAAGAAATGCATCAAAATCCACAAATAAGTGCTCCGAAATTGGCGGAACACCTGGAAAAATGTTCTAACGTTTCTGTGACGTCACGAACAATTATAAATATTTTGCATGAAAATAGCTTTAGAAGTAGAACGTCGCGAAAGAAACCACTAATTTGTTCTAAGAATCGGCACCTACGTCGAATTTGCAAAAGCTTATCTAAATAAGGATTTGAATTTCTGGAAAACTGTCTTATTTACCGATGAGAGCAAGGACAATATTTTTGGAAGCGACTGCCGACCAAATGAGTGGAGAAAACCCAATACTGCACTTGAACCGAAGAATATAATACCTACGCTGAAACATGGTGGTGGTAGTGTTATGGTTTGCGGAGCTATAGCATCATCTGGGGTGGGTCGTTTGGTTTTTGTCTATGGTAATATGGACAGACATCAATATAAAAGTATACTGGTACAAAATTTGAAACCATCCGTCGAAAGCTTGGATCTTGGAAATCGTTGGATTTTTCAACAAGACAACGACCCCAAGCACACGACTCACATAGTTCGAGACTGGTTTCTTTATTATGCTCCACGACAGCTGAATTCCCCACCTCAGTCACCAGATCTTAAACCGATCGAGCAGATTTGGGAAGTTTTGGAACGATTAGTGCGAAAGTATGACATTACAAGTCGAGAGACTCTCAAAAACGCATTAATTCGTGCATGGGCCGAAATTACTCCAGATATCACTGAAAATTTTGCGATGACAATGCCCAGCCGGCTTCAGGCAGTAAAAGATGCTTAAGGTGGTCCTACTAAATATTAAAAAAATAAATTTTACCTTTATTTTAGTTCAAAAGCTTTAATAACTTATAGCTTTTATAGCTGTATGTTGACTTTTTTCATGTAAATATTATATATTTTTGTTATTTTTATGCCTTTGAATTGGCTTTGTTTTTAATAAATATAATTCTTTCTTGACTCTTTACCAAATAGCATTTATTTGATTTAAACGAAATTTACAAATACCCAAAAAAACCCGAAATTTAGTGTTGTATGTAGAGTCCTTCACTGTATGTACCATATAAGCAACTCAGCTAACTTTTAATACACTTTAAGCTAACTATTTTTCAACCAGTAGTACATAGTTGATACTTGGATTAGTTTTATTAAAAATAACTGCTCTTTTTTAACATTTTGGTGTCCTAGGGTGTAGTCAATTTGTAGTTAGCTATAAACTAAATACATATGTATATGTATGTATGTACATATATCAGTTAGCTATAAAGCGAATTTGTAAAAATATGCAATCAATTTTTTCCCTTTTTATTATTATTTCCTGCATCTTTGATTGAAGGCTTCTTAACTAAAAATGTTAATATATGAAATGCTCGATAGTCAGTAAGATATTTCCTACCAAATAACATGAAGTTCATAATTTAAGAACACAAAAGAATGTAAGGATTCTGACACAAATTTTCATTTTATAATTTTAAAAAAGAAATTAAAATATTTAAAACAATATTGTCAAAAATAATTTTACTTCATTTTTGGTTTATAGTAGACCATAAAAGTTAGGTTAAAGTGTGTTATTTTCGTAGTCGACTACCATTTTGCTTGTAGGGTATATAGGTATGTATGTATGTACGTAAATACATCCATACATAAATACACACTAAGGTTAGTACTTAGGCAAAAGTTTTTCTTTGAACTTATAAATTTACTTACATATGTACATACATACATGTATGTATGTATGTGCCTACTTACATATCAAATGCATTAAAGTTAGAAAATAGACAAAATTAAATTTTGTTTCAAATAAAAGTAAATAAATAAATAGGTACTTAGGTACCTGTCTTCTTTTTGTGTTTGTTGTGATAGATAGGTACATACTTATTGTCTAAAAAGTTTAAGAAAAGTTGTTTTTGCTGTTGGCATTTCTTAAGTATGAATGCATGTACATACATATGTATGTACATCCATCCCATAAATAAATTCATGTGTACATATGCATGTATGAATATATATTTACCTCTGTAGGTAAAATACACAATACTCTTTATGGGTAACTACATACACATTATTTATGTTTTTGTCTTCAAATTGGGTTTTTCTTAAATTTTATGAAATTATTTTTGAAAGTTTTCGGTTTTATGTATGAAATACAATATTTTCATCAAGAAATTTTTCCCCTTTTTCTGTTTTTAACACGCCAAACAACGAAAGCCAGAAACATACTCTCTTTTAGTGTTTCTTTATTACTTTTTTTTTTGTTCAAACTTGTGGTTTTTGGCGCCCATTCCCTTCTTGCTTAGTTTGGTTGTTGTTTTGCTTTTACTCTCTTAGTTTTTTGTGTGTGTGCTTTGTTGTTCGGTGTTTATGAAATAAGTGAGTGTAAGTGTGTAAGTTAATGCGATGTATTGGGTTAGTTGTTGTTCTTGTTGTTGATGGTGTATCAGTAAATGAAGCATTAATTGTTTGTACATGGATGGCTGTGTGTGTGTTTTTCGTAATGATGATATTGAGAGCGTGAGTAAAGTCGTTTTTAATGTTGTTGGCTCCGTTTGCTTAGTTTTTCATAAGGCTTGCGAGTGAACGGTACATTTTCGGTAAATTTCACAATTTACAATAATAAAAAGAAAACAAAATTGGAGCCTGTTTTCTCGTTTCTGTTTTTTTTGTTGTTCTTGTTCGTACCACTTTTTATAAATGAAGGAGTTCAGTGGAAACGGTAAATTTTCAAGTTTTGTTTTTGCTTTCATTATCAGACGAGAGAGAGTGTTAAAAAAATTTTCATTATATTTTTTTTGTTGGTAATTTCTTTTCATTGCTTTTTTTCGAGTGTTAAAGAGTAATTTCGTGGTATTTAAGCAAATATCAGTGAGAGCGTATTTTATGTGGAGTTTTTATTATTGAGTGTATTTATGTGGCTTTCATGAGGAAAAATATTGTTTTGTCGCTTTAGTTGCGTTTGAGCTCTTGGAGCTTTTTGGTGTGTTTGCGCTTATATTTTTCATAGAAAAAGGAAATTTTACTTTTATAATATAATACTGCAACAACAACAAATTTTCTTTATTACATATAGAAAAATTAAATGTGAGTGTGTGTGTGTGTATATATATAAACTATAAGGAAAATTTAAGTGAGCTCATTATAAAAAAATTGGATTTCATACTATAAAGAAATTGAAAAAAGCTTTGAGTATAAAAAAAAAGTTAACAAAAATGAATTATGTTAAAATTTAAACAATAATCAAATTAAGTACATCAAAAAACAAAAAATCATTAATATTAATGGAATTTTAAACGGATTTATGGAAAACTTCATGATTTGAAAATTTTCAAGAGGAAAAATATTTTTTTTTTCCTAAAAATTTCCTACGTGGTTGTGTGTGCATGTGTGTGATATTATTAGTGTGTATTTGCTGCTGCTGCTGATTTCTGGCTTCTTTCTTCGTTTTCTACTTAATATTGTTTTATGCTCGTATAATAAAATTCTATTTATAACTACAGTAGTAAGAATTAATGAAATTTAAAAACGAAAAAAAAAACTTATAAAAAAATTATTTTTAAACTCCTAACATCTTATACATACATACATACCCAGTGTATAAAATAATTATGATGGATTAAAAATGTATTTAAATTAAAAAACAAAGTATGAGTGAGTTTTTTTTTTTTATATTATATGTTTTATAACTTAATAAATGTGACAACAAGCAACTTATTTCGTGGCATTCGTGACTTGGATTTTTTACAAATTTACAAAAAGAAAAAGAAGAAAAAATTTTATGTTCAGACTTTTCTCGTCTTGTAATAGTGTAGTGTTGGCTTTATTATAAATGGCGTCGTTGCTGCTCTGCCAGCTAAATCTTGGAAAGTGTGACAGAGAGCGAGTGTCATATTAAATGCTAGAAAGAGAGATAGATAAAATGGAAAAATGTAGTTGTGTAGTCTAGCGAATATTGAACAACACACAACAATATCAGTTCAAGAAAATACTATTGGGTTTTTAACCACACACAAATATCATTTCTCTTAAACAATACTTTCTAAAACTCTCTTAATTTTACAGTAATTAGTGGGGAAAGCATTTTATCTCTTTTTCGTTTCTTTTACAGAAACTCTTAATTTTCTTTGCAGTATTTCTCTTTTTAATTCGGCAAACTTTATGTTTTCTCTTTATATATTATAGTGCAGTTTTAATTTGTGTCTCTTTATTTATATATGCATACATATGTACATTCACACAGAGTAAATAGAATTGGTTTAATTTAATGTTTTTCAAACACTTATCTTCTTATTAAAAAATTCTGGTTTAATTATTAGTATTTTGTTTTTGTATGAATGTATTTCTTGTTTATTTAAAGAAATCCATAAATTTACTTTTTTTCTTTGTGGGTACCTATTTTTTATTGTTTGTATTTGCCATTTAGCTTTTTTCAGTTTATACCCGTATGTGCTTTTTGGCTGTTTGTATTGATACTTGAACTTGACCTTGAAATTACTTGTCTATAAAAATGTTTTATTCTAAGCACTTATTTATCAAAAAAGAGACACGACGCCAACTTAATTAAGTTGGAGCTTTAACATTAAACATGTTTGGAGATTCAAATGTAATAGGTAAAAACTAGTTTTTAATTTTTTTTTTTTTAATAAATAAAAGGTGTATTTTTTAAGTGATTACCCACCAAACCAAATGTTCCGATTTCGTAAAGAATTCGTAACGACTGTTCGACAAAATGTTCGGATTTCGGAACCGAAATATTACCGAAATCGTAACGATTTTTATATGAAAGGGTTGATACGACTTCGCAACGATATGTAGTAACGAAATCGTAACGATATGTAGTAACGAAATCGTAACGATATGTAGTAACGAAATCGTAATGATATGTAGTAACGAAATCGTAACGATATGTAGTAACGAAATCTTAACGATATGTAGTAACGAAATAGTAACGATATGTAGTAACGAAATCGTAACGATATGTAGGTACGAAATCGTAACGACATGTAGGTACAAAATCGCAATGATTTGTTTTCTGTGAGTGCCCCCGTATAAGCTAGAACTTCGGTCGCTGAAAGTGAATATAATTAGTTAAAAATTTGGTATTCAAGGCAATACTTTACCATAATCAATTCGATTTCAATTGTCCATCTTGCATGTATTTATTCCATTTTGCGTATTTACTATTGTTCTTTTTTATTTATTTAATACAATTTTGAATTTTATTTTCTTACATACCTATAAATCCAAGTTTCATATATTTTTATTTGTACAGAAAAACAACCGAAATTTCTTAACGAATTCGTCACGAAAAGTCTGATTTCAGAGAAACTACCGAAATGTCCTAACGCGAATTCTTTACGACAAGTCTGACTTCAGAAAAAATCGAAACATTTGGTTTGGTGGGTAATAGCATTTTGATGAAAAATAAAAGAAGGTTTTTAACACCATAGGTATTTGTTTACTATAGAAATTAATTTAATAGGTAGGGATTATTATGGATATTATTTTTTAACTGATTTCTAATTTTTGAAAGTTGCAAAATACCTAGGTAGGTACCTATGTATATTAGTATAATTAGTAATTTAATTTTTTTAATTTTTAATTCATCCTTTTTGTTTTTATTTTGTTATTGAAAACAATAATTTTGTTATCGATAAAAAGTATTTGTTTAGAGGTAAAAAATTTAACTTTCCAAAAAAAGAAACAGTTGCCTACTTTATTTGTAATACCTACCTATGTTTTCATAATTTAAAAGTCAGGTACATTTATTTCCTCTAGCTTTTTAAACTAATTGGTAGGTACCTCCTATATATTTACAAATTATTAAAGCTCTGATGGGTATCTTATATTTTTCATACACTTTTTCCAAGTAATGATTTTCTTCAGCTCTTCTCTTAATTTTTTTTTAAATATTGAAGACTTTTCCGTTAAATTCTCCTTTTTGTTTTTGGTGTTTAAGAGAAATTATTTTATTATGTTTTGTTTTCACATGAATCATTATGTTAGAAAAATTAAAGGAAAAGAGAAAAATTAACTGCCATTTATAACAGATGTTATTAGTGATGCCAAATAGTATTAAAAAAGTCGCTAAATTAAGTAAATTGTGTACAAAGAAAAGCAATAATCGACACATTTGTAGATAAATGATTTTTGTTTTTAAATTATCTACTTGGGGCAGTTAGGTAGTAATCCATATAGGACATATTGTCGCGTTTATTCTTAAACTACGTAAGCGCTAAAAAGTTGTTTTTTTTAGAAAACGAACAAAACTTAATAACTTCTTTAATATGGGTTTGAAAACAATTTTTATTTTTGCAAAACATGGCTGTGCGACTTTCTGAAGGGTATAGAAACTTTTTTTTATCAAAAAAAAAAACTTAACTTTACCAAAAATGCTCCAATTGGCCTGAAACTTTCCTGATTTTTTTATTCTTAAATAGGTACAAAAAACTTAGTGGTTGAGTCTTTAACATTTCCAACTTGAAATATAAAAACCATAACCTATATTTTGCATGCAAATGTCATTTGTATGGCACTTACGAGGATTTGAAAATGAATTTTTTTATTTTCATACAAACTTGTTAAGATGAGAATGTAGTCTGGTGGCAAATGATCTTTTCTACCATAAAAACCAAAAAAAAAATTACGCTTTCGTGGTTTAAGAAGAATCGCGACGATATAAGACCCTAGGCACAATCAGCAACAGCTGTATAAAACAAGTTTTTTTTCTAAGGGAAGAACTTCCGACAGCAACAGACTATTGCAAAAAAAAAAAAAATTAAATGACTTGGTAGCACCTCCATTTTTGTCAAAAAGAACTTTTAGACACTATTTACAATAATATAATTTTATTAGTATAAAACCTATGTTACATCCGAAATTATTATCCAGATCTATACAAAAAATTTACAAAACTGAAACTACCTACACAATTTTTACAAATTTAAAATTCGAAAACTTGGTATCATCTTTTATTTTTGTAAACGAGAAAATTTAAACATTACAATTGTACAATAATAAAGTTTTTAATATATGTAGGTAAAACCTATGTCGTAAAATTCTGAGCATTCACCCAGAAATTGATAATATTTAAAAAACACATGTTGAAGAAGATGTTCACCTGGGCTATCAGTTTTACCTAGTATTCAATTCGCCTTGCATAAGACGCTAAACACGTCGTGTTCGGCACTGTCAGTTTTGAATATAGAGTTATACCCAAGGCGTATTAATACTAGGTGATTGCACCGGCGAATTCAGGCTTTTTCGCCTCCTTTGCAGTTGTCAAATTTCATATAGAAAAAATTTGTTTATAATTTTTTTTAATTGGAGTTTGACTTTTCGCTTTCATACATATGATGAGCTTTTTCGCCACTGCATTCACCTGTTATAGATTCGCCTTGGTTATACCTATCTCTACAATTCACATGATGTATCATACAATATGACAATCCGTTATGTACACAACTCTTACACAAGTATTTCCTGTTACACTAAAGTTTTTTGAAAGGATTTTTTAAAATTCTAAAGTATTCTTCCATATTCATTCTGTGAATCTATTTTGCGCTATAGAGTAATATCAGGGAAGGAAGGCGATGTGATTGGTATATAGCAACTCTGTAATAAAAATACGTACATTTTGTTTTTGTATAAATTATTTTTGTCAAAATAAAAAATGTTAGGTACATTTTGACACTGGAAGATGGAGACAAAAAATAGTCAGCTGTGCTCTTGAGTTTACCTGTTATGAATTCGCCTTGGGTAGGTATATAGGTAGTAGGAAAAATTTTAATTGAAACAATGATTTATAGTTGACGTTCTAACTACATATGCTTCTCTTCCAAGCTAACTAGGCTACATCTCTTTAAAACTCGCTGTTAGTAAAAGTTAAAAAAATAATAAATATTTACTTGAACAAATGAGAGTTGCTCATGTCTAATACATTTCAAAGTAAACGCGTAAAAAAATAACAATTTCGATAATAGATAACTTGGTCTATTTAATGGGGTACTAGCTGTGCCCGATACTTAGTCAGCGTTCATACAATACCTATTTTGTTTCGATTTTGTTTTGAAAGTAATCCTCATCAAATCTCAAGACTTGGTTTTAAAAAAGTTTTGATAAAAAATTCTAAAATTATTGAATACATACATATAAGCTGTAAATAGTGTTTAAAATTTCCCTCTGACAAAAATAAAAGGTGCTGCCAAGTTTGCAGTACCATTAAATAGGTAAAATTGCGTACTTTGGATAGGTACTTTTTCTATAGTTTCTCTTAAAAATGATATATTTGTACTGTTTTTTTTTTGTTTAAACCGAGATATTAAGGTCCATGAAATTGTATTACAATTCAACCAGTAGTTTTTATGTGATGCAAACACAGACAGACAGACATAAAGTTTTATTACACGAGCCATTATTTTGTTTGTACATAAACAAAACATTGGCAGAATAGCGAACACCAAAATTTGCTTAATTTCTTCTATGTGGAAAAAACATCGATGTTCATGTTCGGTCTAAACATAATTTTCTGATTGCCATTAATGTTGTTGAATAGCACAGCAAATAGGATTTACACGATTGACCAACAGATGACGTTCTTTAAAAGTAAAATTTCATATTTATTAATCGCTAAATGAGTTACAACTTAATATTGAAAAAAAAAAAATCTAGAAATTATATTTTTCAAGTCTTGAGTTTCAACTTATTACAAAAGGAAGTTTCGTTACCTTAAATATGTCTTTCAACTATTAAATTCTCTTAATATTACGCCCAACTAGGAGAGAGTTTATCTTGCCTACTCTGTTACAAAATGTTGAAAGAGACAGACCCGTAAAAAAGTTATTTTTTTTAAATAGGTACCTACTTACATATGTATATTTAATCGATTGTATTGAAACTTTCCGATATACATTTACTTACAATGAGAAAAGTAGGCGAGCAGCCACGCCCATACAATATAAGTATGATTTAAAACTTATTCTCTTCAACCGATAGTGTGATGTAAAACGTTCAGCAGTTTGAGACGGGATGGTTTTGATCGATTTTAAAAAACATTTTTTAACCAATCTAAAAAAAATTTAAAATTAATAATCATACATAAGATGAAATAGAAGACATAACTAGGAATAATCAAGAATTAAGCTAAAAAATGTAAGAAAAATAAATAAAGTATCAAAACTTAATTTGTAACAAATAGGTATAAAATGAAAATAAAAATTTGTTATCACAAAATTTTAATTTTAAATTCTGTTTGTTTCCAAAATGGATTTTCATCATAGGTATCTGAATATGTTTTAAAAAGTGGGCGGAGAAACTTCAATACAAATTTATAATTTTTAATTTATTCTTTTGTTAACAAACACTAAATATTTCACCATAATAAACCATGACTCACTATGAGACTCAGTCTTTTTTGAATGGCCAAAAATTGCATGTGTGCTCAAAAATAATGGTAATGTCAAGTCTGTACTAAATAACATTTTTTAATGGATAATCATTAATATTATGTTTACAAAACTACTTTAACAATCCAAAAGGTTTTTCTCCTAGAAATCATCCTATAAACTGGTCCCAGCTCTTAATTACACCAATTAAGTCACTAAGAACTTTTCTTCCCAAACTTAGGAGGTTTTGTTTCTTGTCATGGTCACGGCCCTTGAAATACCTCAAGTTTACTTGTCCATCTTAAGCAATGAATTATAATAAAACTAAAGTGGCCTTCACTCAACTATACCATACCCAATGGAAACAGCTATTTTAATGGATATATTACATAAAGAATAAAAGTTCAAAGTAGGTATATTCGAATCGAAAAATTATTTATTTGGGGTTTGGGGTGTTAAGTAAACTACCCCTTGGCCCTTGCCGATTATTTCCAAAATGTTTTACAGCTTTTCATCTCCATAAACCAAAGGCACATACTAAATTTCATTTTAATATGTCAATCGGTATGACCTGTACAAACTCCACATAAATGGATTAATGAGAGCTCAAAACGTATAAATCCGTCGAAATCCCGACCTCGGTTGCCAGAAAAATTGAATTGAATTTTTTCATTAAATTAAATATTAGGGGTTTTCGCGATGGCTAGTGCAAACGATGCAAAAGTGAGGAAAATGTATCGTTTTTTCAAAATATACATACATACATACACACATACATACATACATACATACATACATACATACATACATACATACATACATACATACATACATACATACTTAAAATTTGCTTCCGTTTGCTTTGTTTGCACTAAAAAAACATTGAGCAGAAATATTTGTGCATATTTGCTCAGATAGATGCAAATAAAAATAAACAACAATTTTTTAAATATTTCTAAAAAAACATTTAAAATCTATCTATACATACCTATAATAAAGTAGTAACTCACATCCGTCTGTCTGTCTGCTTTTCATTAACGTTTGCATCACGTAAAAACTACTGGATAGATTTTAACAAAATTTTGTGGGGAGGTACCTAAGTATCCTGGTCCTAATATAGGATCCTTTTTTTTTCACAAAAATATCTTTTTCCAAGAGAAAGTGGAGAAAAAGGATAAAGTAATTTCCGGTTTAAAGGTACTTTTATTTCCGGTTCAAAACTAGGATTTTTCAACACTGTTATTTTTTCAACTCACCTTTTTGTTTTTGAAAGTGGGATCCATTAAAAAACTACTGCGCAACAGATGGCGTCAGTTGAATAAAATTTGTATTTAATTTGTATTTTTACTTTGTGGAATTACATTATTATTTAAATATTTTAAACACCTCTTACAGAGCTTTACAATAATTTTTTGAATTTTAGAATTTTTTTTATAAATTTTAGAATTTTATCCATGGGTGGGTACCTGTACATAAAGTAAATACATAAACATAACTATAAAAGTAAGAGTCTTTCCATTGGTGTGGAATACTTTCAAAGTAAAATTGAGCAAAATATTGACAGGACGCCACGACGTGGCGGGCACTGCTAGTATTAAATAAAATTTTTTGTAAAAGTTAAAAAAATTTTTATTGATTTTTTTCTTTTTGTGTTTTTATTTCATTTTATATTTTTCTTTTGTATGAGTTTTGATGAGTTGCCAGATTTTTTTTTTTAGAGAAAATGAAATGCTTTGCACTAAAATGCAATATATCTTTAAAAAGTACGCTCACGATCTACAAACTTCAAAAATTAGAAAAAATTTATTATTTCGCATAAATTAACATGAAACCAGACAAGAATATTTTAAAGTCTTACTTCTGGGAAATCAATATTATTATTATAATAGTTAAATAAAAAACTATCTTGCTAACTTTTTCCATTCCCATTCGGTTTCTTAATTTACTGAGAACAATTGCAAAGGTTGAAACACTCTTTCCACAGATGCTAAAGAAGCTATCGCCCCAAACAATTGCTTTTACTATTAGCAAAATCTTTGTCTGTTCCTCTTTAATAAATATATTTTTTTTGGTTACATCCACCGCTTTAGTGTGAAGATCGATCACACTCTTAAATGGTTTTGATTTTTGCTTAAGTTTAACTTTAAATGATAGCAAAACTGAACCATTATAGTGATTTTTTGCTTCTCCAACGCACTTGCTTCATAGTAAAAATCAAATAAAGCTTTTATTTCATTTTTTAACAAATCATAATTTTTTTCCAACCCTGTCAGAAATATGTAAAAACTTAGTTGAATCGATGCCAAGACTTTTGAATGTTTTCCGAAGAGGCCGTCTTCACTAGTCATTTGGGACACTAATTGTCACTTCAATCTACTGTTTTACTCCTATGACGTAGTACTTTCGATGAATATGGGGGAAAATACGCCGGGATACACGTGGCGGATGTGGTTTGGACCAATGTTTGCAGGGACTGTTGGTTAAGTATGCTGTCGTACTCAGCAGAAGGCACCACTAGTGTCAGAAGTTTGATGGTCTCCAAAATACCCTTAAGCAATGGGTTAGAACTTGAGTCCAGGCTTTCCATGTTCTATAAATTGGTACTTATTTTATAGTACAATGTATAGTACAATGAGGGCGCTAAGCTATGCAAAAATTTTACTCAGTATTAAGATCACCATGAGGTTTGGCCATCATGACAAGTACTTGATCAGACACCGCATCCTTAATGCGAAATAGTCATATTCCTATGTAGGTATAACAAATAAAAAATTCTCAAAATCAAATTTTAAGTTTTAAGTTTATAAAATCATTGGATAATGGCGTTTTGATAATGCAATTTGTGGCTATTAGCCGATCGGCTTCGTGCTCTGATACCAAGTTTTACATAAGAACTTTGGGGGTCCCTAACTTCGAAACTAACCTACCGTCCATACCTGATAAAATTATGTCTTGATAAAAGTCAATCTACATAAAAAACCCCAGTATTAAAAATAATGTTTTTTTGTAATATGGATCTTGACTTTTATCAAGACAATTTTTATTAGGTATAGACACTAGATAAGGATCGCCCTCAATTTTTTACTCTTTACATTTTTTGCTTAAAATTTAATTTTACAAACAATATGTTTTTGTGATGTTAACTGGATTTATTCCGTTGAACCACTGTAATCTTTTTAAGTAACAAAATTATACACCCCCCGTCTACATTCGCTATAGTATTTTATTAAGACATATTATTGCCTAATGTAGACAGGGGGCAATTCTTCTTCATTTACACACACCACTTAAAAATCTATTGTTTGTATTTTTATGGAAATGAAACCGTTAAATGCCATCAATGTTGTCACATTTATTATGCCATCGAAACGTATAAAAAACAGCCGAATGCATTTACTGCCGAGCAGGCAAAATAAAAGCAGCAATCATATGCACACACACACACACTCTGCATAAATCAATAGTGTTTAACATACTTCCATACTACATAATGAAAATAAAATAAATACCCTGCGATAACTCCATAGAAAATTTAAAATGAACATCCTAGATCTCTATTTGTTGTTTTTTATCAAAATAAAATTTTGGTCTATTTTAAAAAGTTTTTCTTTGGCAGGGCCATCCTTGTGTGTTTTAATTTAATTTAAATTAATTTATGTATTTATTCAAATCTTTCTATTTCTTTTCCTCTCGTTACAGCTTTAAATTGAAGACAACTACAACAACAACAGCTAAAGCAAGCAAGCAAGAAGCAACAACAAATACCAAACAATTTATTATTCCTAAATGAAACCATACAAGTGTAAAAAAGCATATTGAAAAGCAAAAACAAAAAAAAAAAAACAAAACTAACACAACATACCAAAATATAGAAAGCAGAAGGAAAAGAATAGAAAAAAACAAGTTCATATAAATAAAATTTAAAATAAAAAAAACCACCTTAACCCTCCTCTTCTATACTAAAAGAAAAACTAAAAGAAATACGAGAAAAAGAAAAACTAAAAGAAAACATAAAATACAGACAGGATAGAGAAGAAAACAAGTAGAAAAAAGGGAAATATACAAAATTTCTCTCCTCTCTCTCTCTCTCCTAACACCACTGTCGTTGTTGAAGAACAACAACAAAATATTTCATTTTGTTTTATTTTTTTTGTAATTGACGTAATACACTCAGGACTAAAACGTAGTGACCAATAAATAAAAAAGTAATAATTAAAAAAAGCATAAATTTATTAAATAAAATCATAAATTGTTAAAAAAAAAACTACGAAACAACAGCAACACAAAAATTAAACACTATTTAAAAGGAGGCAGGCGTTTAAGCAACTAATAAAAGTTCTTTATCAGCAAAACAACGACACATTGCTGTCGTCGCTGTCGCTGTCGTCGTCACCGTCATCGTCATTGTCGTCAAAATAATTTTTAACGGGATAACAACAGCTCCAAACTGAGATCGTCAACATGGATGACGATCAACAATTCTGCTTGAGATGGAATAACCATCAGAGTACGCTGATCAGTGTATTCGATACTCTCTTGGAGAATGAAACACTTGTCGATTGTACATTGGCGGCTGAGGGTAAATTTTTGAAAGCACACAAAGTTGTACTCTCAGCATGCAGTCCTTATTTTGCAGTAAGTAAAACAAATACTGAAATCTCCCTCCCTCCTTCACAGTGAATTTTTTAATAATGAAATATATATTTTCCAACACCCTTTTTTATAGACCCTTCTTCAAGAGCAATACGATAAACATCCGATATTTATACTGAAAGATGTTAAATATCAAGAACTTAGAGCCATGATGGATTATATGTATCGTGGCGAGGTCAATATTTCGCAAGATCAATTAGCTGCTCTGCTCAAGGCGGCAGAATCTCTTCAAATCAAGGGTTTGTCAGATAATCGCTCTGGTGGTGGTACAACAGCTCCAAAGCCGGAACATCATAGGGTCACAATGCCAACGAGTAAATTATCAGCAGGCTATACCTTGGAACAAACCAAAAGAGCCCGCATCGCTGGTCCAGCTGAGCCTGAAATTGGCTCGCGCGAGGGTTCATCTAGTCCTTCAAGAAGACGCCGAAAAGTTAGACGCAGGAGCATTGAAAATGCCATGACTGGTAAGTTTGAATACTCTAATAGGAAACCAAAAGAAACAAAAAATATTTATATATTTTCTTTTTTCTATTCAATTTACAAATCAGATGTCCATGATAACTCCAATTCATCACAACAACTACAACAAACACAATCGAATGCTTCTGGTTTAGGAGCCATTACGGCTGCAGCCTCTGCTTTGGCTGCTGCCGCTGCTGCTGCTCCCAATACACAATCGTTAGCATCAAATCTCCCACTATCCGCTTCAACATCATCCTCAACCGCTGTTACAGCAACCGGCACGACCTTAAGCTCCTCCAAAAAGACTGACATTGTTAAAGGAACCACTCAGCAACAACAACACACACATCAGCAACAACAACAACACGATGCCATGAATACCGAAAATGCACAAGGTCCTGCCTCGGCTACAACAGCTACTGGTTCACATGATACGGAAACAACTGATGTCGCTGCTACGGCCGCAACTGACAAGTCGAATCATAAACAAATGCAACAACAACAACATAAACAAGCTAAAGATTCAATTAATGCTGGCGTCTCAGGTGCTGCATCCACGTCAGATCTTGTAATTGAACCAAAAGCTGAATATGACGATGAGGCCAACGATGAACCTGTTGAGGATTTGACATTAGATGAAGAGGATATGGGCATGGATGATTTGGATCAAAATGCTGGAACAAGTCAAGGTGGCGAAGGATCTAGTCAAGGTTAGTTTTTTGTTATTGATATTCAGTAATTTTTTGTTTTTAATTGAAGGAGTTAGAAAGAAGTTTTGTCGAAAAGCAAACAAATATAAAAAATTTCCAAATATATTTATGGTTTTGAAAGTACTGCCCTCCCGGTCACATGAAATTAACATGCTATTATGGTCTTAAGGTAATGGTGGACTTAATTCCTATATTAGCAAGTCTAGACCAAAAAAGTTCTGTTGTGTCTGATAGTTCAGATGCAAAAATTAATTGTTATTGTAACAGTTCTGCTGACGTCCAGATTTATTCCCTAAAAAAATTAATTATTTGTATTTGGAGCTGGAGAAATAACACAACCTACATCTGTCATAAGATTAAGTTTTTAAGGGACGTTTTTCCGTATACTTATTGAGACATTGAAATAAATGTACTTTGTCAAGGGGGGCGGGGAGGGGGCTTTAGCAGTTGGGAATAATGCACCATACCACTGTTATTTGTGATAGAGTTAATCTTGTTTTCCTGATTAACTCTTGCGTTTTCCGGCAATCGCTGGGGTGTTCATTTAGGTCCCCACCTACTAAATCAACAGCTTTCGATATAGCCATCCGGTCTCTATAAGTTTTGATGATATCTCCGAATACATTGTGATAACCTCGAAAGTCTTGTTGGATGTGTCGAAAAATGGAATCTCAAGTTAACACACCTGGGAAAGTCAAACGCCATGTAGTCATCAGTAGTTTATTGCAATCAAATTTAATTAGCTGCTTTTAGCGCTATCATGTAGTGCTATAGTATTAGTTTGTTCACTACTGTACTAAAGCGATTCATTTCATTTTTGTTGTTGTTATTTCTGTAAGAGGGTTGAAGTTCTAGTTCCCCAGGCTTTGTTCAAAATAAGTGAAAGCATTAGAGGTATTAAAAGTCAAGAAGACATTAAAATACTGTTATAAAATTACAGATAAGGATAAATATTTTAGTAGAATACCGAGCGGGCAAAGTCACTGCAAGCTAGGTTTTTTTTAATAGTTTTGGAAGGTACAAATTTTACATTTTTTTTCTCTCCCACCTTTATTCAAGTACGCAAGATAACACCATTTTTTTGACGTAGAAGAATTCGTCCTATAAATAATTCTTCCTTGTTTTCGAATACTTAAAAAATTAATTTAAAAAATAATAAAGATATTAATAGAATTTGTAAGAAAAGGAGGAGGGGAGGGGATGTTAGTTTAAATGAAAGGCAGACAAATTTTGGAAAAAGTTTTGAAAAAACTTCAGGCATCAAGAAAAAAAGAAGGGTTAAACTTTAAAGAATACTTAAACATAAAATAAATTTAAATTTAAAATTAATTCTATTTTAAATTTTATTTAATAATGGAAATTTCGTATTTCTTTTAAACATTAAAAATTTCTTCACGGCGTTTTTTTTTTCTTTAAAAATATAAATAATTTTAATCTTAAAATGGTTTATATTTTAAAAATTAATTTTGTAATTTAAATTTTAAAATTTTGGAATTTTCGAATTTTTTCGAATTCGAAATTTTTGTGTTCGAAGTTCGAGCAGGATTTATAACAAATAATAAAAACATCATAGAATCTTGATAGGACAAATTTCATAAACTCCAATTGTAATTACAAATATTTGACTAGAATTTTAAATATTTTGAAATTTTAATTTCCCAGATTTTGGATTTTAAAATAAAAAATATAGAAAATCAGTTTTTGAATATTAGGGAACTTCTTCAATTAGATTTTTAAAATATCATTCAAAATTTTAGTGTTTAAATTTGAATTCTTCAAATTTTAATAAATTCGAAATTTTAAAAAAATATACTGTAATAAAATTACAGATAAGGATAACTATTTTAGTAGAATACCAAGCGGGCAAAGTCGCAGCAAGCTAGGTTTTTTTAATAGTTTTTGAAGAACTTAATGTTTATAAAAACTTGATGTTTGTTTTCATATTTTTGTTTTTAAATGAAGTGAAGTAATAATTTTTTAAATAAAATAAAATTATTTTTTTTCCTTTTTAGGATATGCACCCTGGCAACATGATAGATCTCAGGACGAATTATTATTGGCAACACAAGAAGCACAGCAACGGGATCCCCAAGGTGAGTCAAAATGAACAAACAAATAAAAGTGAAAAATTTAAAGTTAAAAACTAAAAAGAGTCTTAAGAAAACAAATGAAAAAGCAAAAGAAAGCTAAAAAGAGCACGACTAATAATTCTAAATTAAACCAAAGTACAGCAACAATAAACAGCAACATTTCTATGAAATTTCATTACCTCCTGCAATTAATTTATAAAAAAATAAAACACAAACGAGCGTCTTCTTTTTTTTGTTGTTGTTTGGAAAACTAGTTAAACAGCATTTATTATTTAACATTGTTGTTTTTTTATCTTTTATCTAATTTAAGTTAATTAATTATTTTTTTTTGTTAATTTAGAGCTTGTATTTAAAAAAGAATTAATTGCTTTTTTTTTAAGAAATTGAAAGTAGTTTTTGGTTGATTTTCATTTAATTGTTTTTCTACACTTATTTTTTTATTGTTTTTCAACAAAAGAAGAGCTTAACAGAAATAACTTCTATTTAAAATATTCCCTTAGAAAGAGAGAAAAAGCTGTTAACTCAAAATTTCAACGTCGTGCTCATTTTAAATCAGATTTGTTTTTGAAACAAATTGAAAACTTAAACTATTCTAGAGATATTAAAGAAGAGAATTTAACAAAAAACAAGCAACAAAAAACTTTTTTTAACCCCCCTCTGTCCTATAATTTTCTAATTTTTATTTTATTGTATTTTATTTGTATTAAAAAAAAAAACAAAATGCATTGAAAGAACACAAAGTGTTTAAAAATTCATTCATTGATGATTTTTAAATGCTTTATTCTTGTATTTTATTAAGTTTTTTTTTTATTTTCTATTTATTATTTAAATACTATTTTCTTGTTGTATAATCTACTCTATTATACTTTTTCTATTAACTATTTGTTTTTAAAATATTATAAATAATTTAATTTTTTGTGCAAGTTGTTGATTAGCGAATGATTAACTTTTTTATTTTATTTTTTACTTTCTAACTCATATTTAGTATTTATTTATTAATTTATTAATACCATACATAACTTTGTTTGTATTAATATGTATTTGTTTTTTTTTTATTTTTATTATTAATTTTGATATCACAACCAACATTTCATCTTTTGGTGTTTGTATAGCTTTTTTGTTGTTATTTTTTTAATGAATATTAATTTATATTTTTTTATAATCATTTCAACTTCATGGTTAGGAAATTTTTTTTGGGACCTTTAAAAAGGTTAAAAGCTTCTTTGAAATATTTATGCGCCGCGCTCGCATTATCAATGTTATTTTATTATTCTTTTTATTTTTAATTAATTTCAAACATTTACACATACACTTACATTTTACATCTCGTTTAAAAATACATTATTTTACTCTCCCACCTTCATTCAAGTACGCAAGATAACACCAATTTTGTGACGTAGAAGAATTTGTCGTATAAATAATTCTTCCTTGTTTTAGAATACTTCAAAAATTCATTTAAAGAATAAATAGGTAATGTAATATTAATGGATTTTATAAGAAAAGAAGAGGATGTTAGTTTAAATAAAAAGCAGAAAAAATTTGGAAAATGTTTTAAAAAGACTTCGGGCATCTGTAAAGAATACTTAAACTTAAAATAACTGCAACAAGTTGTTTTTCTATTTAAAATTAACTAAAATGTCTGATATTTTGTGTTTTAAATTTTATTTATTTATTTTGGGGAATTTCGAATTCGAATTTTTTTGTTCGAAAATTCAGCAGGATTTGTAGCAAACATTAAAAATTCTTCGTGGCGTTTTTCTATTTATAATCAATTTTTAAAAATGGTTTATATTTTAAAAATTTATTTTGTACTTCAGATTTTAAAATTACGCAAGTTTCGAATTTTTTCGAATTCAAAATATTTGCGTTCGGAGTTCCAGCAGGATTTATAAAAAATAATAAAAATACAATTATTTTACTAGAATTTATAATATTTTGAAATTTTTCGTCCCCAGATTTTGGATATTAAATTATAGAAAATTAGTTTTGAAAATTTGGGAACTTCAACTAGTGTTTTAAAATATCATGATTCAAAATTTTAGTGTTTAAATTTGAATTCTTCAAATTTTGATAAATTCAAAATTTTAAAACTTGAATTTTAAAGTTTTCGAATTCAAAATATTGATATTTCGTGTGCTAGTTTCTTTCTTAATTTCGAATTTCGAAAATTTTAGTTAAAAATTTTGAAATTGTCTAATTTGACTAAAAATTATAATATTTGTAGGTTCTGAAATTAAACTACAAATTTCGAATTTGTACAATTTAAACTTAAGCATTTAATGAATAACCAATAAACGCCGATAAACCCCTACTAACTAGTTCGAGGTTTTATGCCTTTCGTAATAATTGTTCAACATGGTTATTTGTTGAGCCAGTTTTTTTTTCATTTTCGAAATAAAAATAATAGAACTAAAGAATTTTTCTATTCTATTTAAATAGAAATAAATTCAATCTTCAAATACTTTTTACAAAATTTTTTAGATGCCCTAGTCTTTTTAAACATTTGATTGTTTTTCCTTTAAAGTAAACTACATCCCTTCAAATTTTTAGTTAAGTGTAGGCCTAATAAAAAACTGTGTTTTTTCCTTAATTTTTTTCAAACTACTACTCCCCCAACCTTAATTTTTTTTTAATATAAAAAAATATTCCTGTAAAAGTAACTTGGCCTGAGCCAAAAAATTCTCTAAAGCAATTGTTTTCCTTAAATCATCATACAATAAATAAAAAAGAAAGAAAAAATGCCAGCCGTGTAGAAGATATGAATTTTTTAAAATAATTTTTTTTTTTGTATTTTATTGAAAATAAGAAAAATATTATTTTATAAATTGAAAATACGCATGCATAATTATAGATTTTTTTTAGTTAAAATTTTATGTAATTTTTTTATGTATATAAAGATTTTTTTTAGAAAAAAATCAGTTTGCTTTAATTTTTTTTTGGTTGACGGGACAATATTTATTTTAAATATATATTTTTTTAAATTAATTTTATGTTTTATTATTTTTTGTTTTGTAAAAAAAGATTTTTATTAGTTTTAAATGGCACACAAAATCGGTTTTAAACGTTATTAAAAGAACGGTAATTGAAAAAAAAAAAAAAAAAATAAAACAACTGCTTTGTAAAAAAAATTGAAAATCAAATAGTTTTTCGTCAAACTATTTCTTTTTCATTTAAAGCAGTTGATACCTTTTTTAAATCTTTAAGTGAGAAAGTGTTTAAAAGTATATAAGAGAAAAAAAAAAAAAAACAAATTCTCTGAGAAACATGAATAAAAAAGTTAAAAGCAAAAAAAGTTGTGATGAGCCATCTTAGAAGCTGGGTGATATTCCTGCCGCTGTATTGGGTTTAAGCAGATTTTTAAAGTAAAGCATGTAGCTGTCTTTTTCACACAATAGAGGTAAAGTATAAAAATCACCTGAAAAGACAGTGAGGTACTTTGAGCTTTATCTTTAAAACAACATCAATCATCAATATCCAACTGACTATTTTGCTGTTTTCCAGCCTGCTTGATTGCTGTCTTCAGGTTACCTGTTGTCTTAAAAATAACTGTGTTCACCTCACCAGTCAGGTAAGTATACTTTGCCCGATGGTATCGGTTGGGTAAAGAGCTAACAAAATGTGATTTAAAGTTACATTATTTTTGAATTGAATTTGATTTTTTTTCCATTATTTTCAATTTTTACGATATTTGTTTTTAAATTTTAATAATTTTTATTTGGTTTTTAAGTTTTTTTAAAATTTATTAAAAATTTAAACAAATATTTGTTTCGTGTTTAAAACTGTTACTTTTTTATTATCCTTTCAACTTTCCTTTTATCCCTTAAATCACTCTCTATCAACATCATTCCTTTCTCAAACTTTCTCTCCATTCTGTTCATCATTTTATACCATAAAACAACAACTTTTCAGCTTGAAACAAACGCACGCTTTATACAGTAAACATAATAATAAACGGGTAAGCTGTCCCTTTTACTATTCCAAACTCTCTGTGTCTCTTTTATGTGTCCTTGGTATATAGTAAAGTTGCCATTTATAGTTTTTTTTTTTTAGTTTGAAATTTATTTATTAAATAAACATATTTAAGGTTTTAAAGCAATTGCGATAGTTAATTTTTTGGGGCTCAAGTATTTTTTTTTTTATTATGTTGGTCATTTTTTGAATTGCAGTTCTAGTATAATTTATTAGAGCATTTGAGAATGTTAATCTTTAAGTATGTTTTTCAAAACTTCAACCTCTTCTAATAAATAATTGTCCATCAAAGAAAATTAGTATCTCAAGCATAATCCAAATTTATGCTGTTAACACGATGTATTTAACATTTCGATGGTCCTTAGATAGGGGCAATTCAGCATTACATGGGAGTAAACAAAAACTCCACGCATGTCCTTACTTCATGGAGTACCCAAAAACATTTAATTTCGTTCTTTAAAGCCCTAACACTTGTCGTGAGGCAATAAATTCTTGTTTAAAATGGCCCATGAATGAATGCATTATATGATGTTAATATGTGTACCACGTGGTCCATTTAGTATCATTTCTTTCTTATGCTTCCACATTACGGCATTTGTAACAATCGTTATGGGTTAAACTCCTGTTAGAGAGCGTTTTCCATCATTTACAATATCCTTAGGTCTCAAATTTGAGATCTTAATATCATCTAATGTTGCTGTTTAGCCCTGGCTAAATCGAACTTGGTCCTCTTAAGCAAATGCATCTGTAATAGAACATCATCAAAAATATACAATAGTATTGATATCTGTATTATGCTGCATTTTTTTCTGTTCTTGCCAGTTTCCCCGAAAAACAGCAAGCCGATATGGACAGCATTTTTAAATTGTATATCAAATATTAAAGCTGCGAAACCATCTAGTGTCCATCGATATCTTGTATGATATATGAATTTGCCATGTCCTGTCACCAAAATTATTTAGTTAAATTTTTTCTTTGCTATTTAAAACATCTGTATATTCCATGTACCGAAAACGGTACACACGTATATGCATATTAACGTCAATTTAAATCAGAAAGTAATTGTTGCTAACACTTCTTTATGTGATACGTAATAATATTTACAGCAATTTTGAGTCCTGTATTGATACCGTTATATCATACATTTAATACAGTAAAATTTAATACATTTAAATAAAAATTCATGTATTTAGGCTGAGTTCGTATCCTGACTACTCCTTGGAATAGTCCTATTATTCTTTATAATCATGAAGAAATATATATTTTTAAGAAAACGGAACAATATGAATATTTATTCAAAATTATTAAACTTGTTACCGTGTACCGAAAATGGTACACGGCTTAAAAATAACACCTCGTAAAAACCATGAGGGAAAATCTTTTTTAAATTACTGCAATTGCATTCAAGGTACCCTTTTTTGCTTTTCTGTCATTAAGTACTCCATACTATAAGCTGGAGGGTTACTGCGATTGGAGGGAAAACCTTTTCAAAACACAATGTATAAGTCATACCAATTCGAATGATTTTTTTTTAATCGAATTACGCAGGGGGGTTATCTGCCGATAGATGGTCTTTTAAGAAAAAATTCAGATACTCTTGTGGCAAAAAAGCCTTACATATTTTTTTCAAGTCCATTAAATTTATGTCATAAATAAATTTGAATCATATGTGTTTTTAACTAACGATGTTTTACAGTTTTCTACGTATTTATCTGAAGTTAGTTTATAAGGTTATGTTAACAACCTTTTCAAAAACAGTTTTGTTTCATAAAACTGATTTATTAAATACTTTCCTAGCAACTTTTTAGAAAGCAGTTTTTATATTAGCTCCTTTCTCAAGCAGATTTTTTTAAATAAAAAATAAATTATTTCGATGTTATTTCTTTCAACTGTCATGATAAAACGATATTTCAAAGTGATTCAAATTATCTCACTTCAAAAAAAATGTTTATGACGGCATTTAAATTTTGTTGATTTTAAATTTTTCCTTAAAAATTAAGAAATCGAGCCCCTAAGATAGAAAATATTACTAAGAAGTCATCACTAACTATTAAAACTATCGCTTTTGCTTGAAATATACATCAAAAACTGAATTCAATTTTAAATAAAATATATAAAATAAAGTAAAAGTTATAAATATACCCTAAACCAACTAGTAGCTAGATATAGAAAACACCCAAATCCTCTTTGGAACAACACCCATCTACCCACCCAACCACTCAGTCCTCTTCTATTTTTATACAACAACTTTAAAAAGCGTGCGCAACTTTAATCCTCGAACACTGGATATGTGACAATCAATCTTCTTATTCATTCTCTGAGAAGATGAAGAAAATTCTTTATTAAATTTGACTTCAAAATCAAATTAAATAAAAAGAAGTTTTCTCATTTTCCCCATCGAAATGTAAGTAAATAAAATTAATTTTAATTAAGTTTTAATATAAGAAAAGAAACAGCAAGACATATTTAGAATCTTACGAGCGAAATGCGAAATAAATTCGTTAGTTTTAGTTTAGGGCAGAAATATACATACATATGTATGTTCGTTTCTTTTAATATTGGAAGTAAAAAAAGGAGTAATGAGAAAATCATTTTTTAATAAAAAATATAAAGAAAAGTTATATAAATTAAAATATAGAATGAGGAAGCCATTCTTTAACTACTGCAAAAGTAGGAAATTAAAAATATATTTACAGTTTGATTAAACAATATTTTAGTTTCTTTAAAGAAATTTTTTAAGTTTCAAAATATTGGCGTATTTTTCTAATGCTTCACAATAAATTAAAATTTTAACTTGTTAATATTTTAAATAGCTGATGTTGCAAAATTAATTTAAATAACTAGACAATTGTTGTTTATGCAACATGTTGCCTATATGTGTAAAGGCAACAACAAGTAGTAATACTAAATAATTCAAATTGTCCTACCTTAAACCCAATACTCTGTTCGAATTTGTCAAAAATGTTGAGCAACATTTATTATTTCACAAGGAAAATTTTAAAATCTGCTTTCTTTCGCAATTTGGAAGAATTTTACGATTTTATTGTTATTAAGTATACCACATTGTTTTGCAAAAGCTGTTGTTTGAAAAAATCCATATGAAATATAACACATTTGCTTTATTTCACAGCTTTGATAAAATGTTGCCAGAAACATTTCAATGTTTTTCCACATTAAAACCTAGTACTCTGTTCAGTTTTTCATGCGGAATACTGTCAAACTACATTCATAACAAATTTGTATGAAAAAATGTTGCTGAAGTAGTACTCTGTTTTTACTGTGGAAAACATGAAATGTTTCTGGCAACATTTTATCAAAACTGTAAAATAAAGCAAATAAGCATTATTTCATTTGGATTTTTTTTTGTGGAAAAGTTTTTAAAACAATGTGATATATTTAAAAGCAATGACATCGTAAAATTCTTCCAAATCGCGAGATAGACACCACATTTTAAATGTCAAATTTTTGTTTTCAAATAATAGATGTTGCTCAACATTTTCCACAAATTCGAACAGAGTACTAGACTACTACTTCTAAAACATTATTTCATGACTTTCATACAAATTTTTTATGTATATAGTTTGACAACATTCCGCATGAGAAACTGAACAGAATACTGAGCTTTAAAAAAACCCTTGTTAACTTGTCCAAAAATATTAGAATTAAAAAAATATATATATGTATATATATATATATATATATATGTACATATATATTTATGTAATACTGGCCATCCCCGCTGTGCCGTTTGCTACCTCCATCGTAAAAAATAAAATAAATTTTTTTAAGTAAAATATGGCCAACCATATTCTTTTCAGAGTAGTCTATTTCAAATTGAGAGAGTTTACTTATTGCAGTTCTCTGGATATAGGATAATTATTTTGTATGGTGGTGCCTGGCGTCCTTCCGACCTAACCCCAAGCTTTAACTCAAAAACACACGCTATTCTTAAGAGTACAAAATTTCATCACGCTACCTATTATATTTAACTAGGTACACAATAATAATTCACTTTGTATGCAAGCTATGACGCCCACTTTTCCAACCCAGCAAACTTTTTACTCAAATATGCATAATAATAATTTCAAAAGTTTAACTCTTATAATTTCAAAGTTACATAATATGAATTATTACTTGTTATGGGGATTAGCACATCTAGTTTCCCTAGTTTACAATCAATTTTTTGTGCGTCAATGCACATTAGAAAATTTTAAGACTCTACCTCGGACAGTTCTCTAATGCCCATGCCCATTGTTGCAATCCAGTATATTTTTTGCTAGCCTGAGGACATTAATCTAATGGGTACTTATGCAAAAATTCAAGACTCTACCTATTATAGTTCTCTAGGTACACGACAAATAACCTCCTCGCCCACTGTTCCAACAAACATGCTGGGTCCAAGATTTTATTATCCTTTCTTGAAGATTCTAATTATTATAGTTCTCCACGTACACGATAATAGGCGGAATATCGAAGCAGACCACTTTCATAATGGGTCCCTTTTCGACCATGTACACGAAAAAAATGTTCACCAAGTGGGTGTGGGAAGTGCCGCACCCAAAAAATTATATACCCCATTATTTTACCCACCCAAAAAACGGGAATCGTGCTTTATACATACATATGTATGTATATATGTATGTAGATACAGATTTGGTGCCAGCAAAATGTTGCCTTATATTTATCTTAGTTATGTATAGTTATATAACATAGTTTTCATATTTTTCATATATTTCCTGAAATTTGAACATTTAACTCATCAACATGTTGCCAGGAAATGTTTGTATACAAAGCATACATGTTTTGCAATAAATATGTTCGGTTGCAACATAAGATATCAGTGGGTTTTTTCAACATGATGCCAGTAACGTAAACGAATTCACAAAACAGTCATAATGGCACATTATGATCGCTTTGTTTAGAAAACTTTTTATAAAGCATTTTTTTCATTTCCGGGTAATCTGCTGTTTTAGGTGCAACGTTTTCCAGCACCACAAATCTTTCAAATATTTCACAAATTTAAAAAGCCAATGAATCTTTTCTGTTAAAAGGACATGGCAAAGAAACGCAAGTCAATGAGAGAATTATAATTTTTTACAGTTGAAGAAAAATAGAATCCTTCCTTCCTCTGTGGAATGTTCCAACTATAGAACAAACCCTCAATGCTAAAAATTATGCTGTCGCCAGAACAGACTGAACATGTCGCCAGTTTTATATTTTGTGTAGCAAATTGTTCGTAGCAATGAAAATTCAAAGGAAAATAAAATAAAAATTTTGATAATTTTTTATATTGAAATTAGTAACAAATTTATTAACAAGAATAAAGTAAAATAACTTGTTTAAAAAATTATTCTGCCACATCTGGATATTTGTACAGAAAGAAATATCGCTATTTCTGTTAGGAGATATAAGCCAGCGTTGGCGCCGCAAGGAGTTTTTTTTTTTCCTACCAAGATTTTACAAAAAATGTTCAATAACGAACAAGTTTCTGTACAAAAATATTTGTAACTGCCACATTTTTAACAATTGCTCTTGCTCGTTTTCTTCCCCTGAAAATACGACTTTCCGGCAGTTTACAAATTAGTTAAGAAAGAAAACTTTGCTTACCATCCTATCAAACAAAATAATTCTACAAAGATTTTCTGTGAATAATAAATATGTTGCTAGTAAATGTGTTGCTAGTAAACGTGTTGCTAGTAAACGTGTTGCTAATAAACATGTTGCTAGCAACACAAATGAGCCAAACTCATTAGATTAAACATTAACATTAGATAAATCATTAAACTCACAAGATTGGATTCTGTAATCTTTGTAGTTGTTAAACAATTTTCGCTTAGAGCTGATATGAAGCTGTTGTTTTCATAAGAACTTTGATTTTCACTGTAAACAATTGATATAAGCAACAAATGGTTTTTTTTTAAATAAAAATGTACTCAAAACTTGGGAGAACAACCCACGGTACATAATCAAACATTCTACCAGATTCATACTCAAGCAACATGTTGAAGGTAAACGAAGATTGTTGCTAGTACTAAAACATTTCTGGGCAGCAATTTGATTTACAAACGACAACACCTTCAGGTCAAAATTAGGAGTTAAATATTAACAAGCATTGAGAAGTATTCGAATCGTCGATGTATAAAAATTAAGCTATTTCTGGCTTGAACCCACATTCGTGTCGGAAGTAATAAATATTTTTATGTTTAAATCTGTTCATTATGAAACTAAGTGAGAACAGTTATGAATCTTAAGAAAGTCAAGTCGCCCTGTATAGCGTCAAGAACTTCCGAAATTGATTTTAAGGAACCGGTCCAAGCGTGATATATTTTACTTTCTAGTCTTTAATGTTTTATCACGATCAATAATATAATGAATGATGGGTCAAAGGTTCGAAACGACATTTGACAGATGAAAATGAAATTATGACTTTCATTGGAGTGTCCTTAATTATGCACTACAACCACGTTCCGGCTGTAGCTGATTATTGGAGTAAAAACCTTTCTTTGGGCAATGAATCTATAAAAAAGAGCATATCTCGTGACCGATACACTAACCTTTCATCGATGATATATTTCAATGACATAGAAAAACCGATTGGAGCTCCAAAAGACTATTATATGTCTGAAGTTGTAGCTTGTGTTAGAAAAACGTTTTCTGAGGCACGTAGCGAAAGTCCTTTCCAGTCAATAGATGAGTGTATGACGAAATTCAAGGGCCGTTCCGTGCTAAAGCAGTATATGCCAATGAAGCCCATAAAACGTGGAGTGAAAATGTGGATGCGGTGTGATGCTAAGACTGGATATACGTATGACCTAAATATTTATACTGGAAAGGAAACCAATTCTGAGGTCTCCGGCACTCTTGGCGAAAGAGTAATTCTCAATTTAACAGCTACGATTCGAAATAACGACGTTGCAGTTATTTTCGACAGATTTTTCACGTCAGTCTCATTGCTAAGGAATATTCCATTTCCAGCGTTCGGAACGTATATGAGAAATCGGAAAGCAACACCAGTTTTCGAAGGACGCTTGGATCGTGGACAAAGTCAATTTCAAGTGGGTGCTAATGGTTTATCAGCTGCAAGATGGATGGACTCCAAGGAAGTACTGTGCATGTCAAATTGCCACATGCCACATTTAGTTCAGGTGCTAAGAAAACAAAAGGATGGCACAAGGAAGCAAGTGGACTGCCCTTTGGTTATAAGTGACTATAATCGGATGATGGGAGGGGTCGATCTCGCGGACCAAAAAACACAAGTTTATTTTTGTAAGCTTTGAATTTTTAATTTTGTCTTTGTTTTTTTTTCATATAAATAAAAAAGAAAATATATATTGGTCGAGTCAGTTTTTGCTACTTTTATGTTTATTGGGACATATTGTCCCACCGTAAAACCTTATTGGGATTATATATCCCAGGATAACTGTAAGGATCTCAGATTTCCCACGTATCCCCAACATCTTATATTTATGCTTTATAACTATATATGCCGTCAAAATTTAAAAAAACCTATCAGTTTTTGAGAAAAAACTCAGGGGTGAAAGGGTTAAGGCATCTTTTATTTTTGAAAGCAAGATATTTTAATCAAGGTAACGCAACAGATGGCGCTGTTTTAAATTAATGACAATATATGTTTTACTGCCATAATATTTGTATTTTTACTTTGTGGAATTACATTATTAAAATATTTTAAACACTTTTTACAGAGCTTTATAAAAATGTTTAGAATTAAATATAAATTTTAGAATTTAATCAGAGAAAATACGTATTCGCGAAGCACTATAAAAGTAAGAGTCTTAAAATATGGTGTAGATTACTTTCCAAGTAAAATCGAACAAAATATTGTCAGGGCGCATAAAACGTGTGTGGGCACATCTAGTTTCAATATAAGATTTGACAGATATTAAAACTGGCAGCTGCATCCAACTTATTCTCTATAGCTAAAATCATACGTAAAGTAAAATAATACAATTTTTTTTAACTAGATATTTCATATTAATGCACCTTCCAATGGTGCTACAATATTTTTCGCATTTTTTCTATACCTTTAGTCACTATTCCATCCCATTCCAAAGTTGGAAGGATATTAATTGTGATACTATCCTCTAACAATAAGTCGAAGGGAATCACATTTAAAAGCTTTCAAAAGCTTATAAAGCTTGCGAAGAAGAGAAATCTAAAGCTAAAGCTTTAGGATAAAGAAATAAATATTTATTCAAATAATGACGGGGTGAGGTGTAGTTCAATAGGCGGCAATTCGACTTTATAGGAATATTTTAAGCAAGAAGAGTTATGTATGCAAGAATATTTAGTAGATGAAAGTCTTTAATGGCTTAGTGATAGAAATAAAAAAAATATTTTTCTATAAAGGTAACACATAATTTGTGCTGTCGTCTCATCTTTCAGCCGGAAACGGCTTTACTTTAGTCACCAAGAGTTGACTAATTAACGCCGAAAAATTCTTCAGTCGACGATAATAATTTGCGTCCCGGAATCCAGGTCATTTCGTTCCTGACCGAGTTCTTGAATAATGATGTGGAAAGTCCATAAAGACAAGGACTGTAAGGCCGATCAGTTTTTAAAAAAGATTGATATACAGTTGTGTGCATAAAACGAATAGTACTTAGAATAAAAAAAAAAAAATAATTACTGGCACTACAGCAAAAAATTTTTTCACGATTTGACGCATGACAACCCATAAGTCATTCGTTTACGGCAGTCTCTGTCTGAAACAGTTTCCTTCAAGTCTCCCCATAGATGTTTTTTGGCGTTTAGGCGTGTTTGTTCGAAACACAATGTAAAAGACATACAAATTCGAAAGATTTTTCTTTCGAATCGAAATACGCAGTAGCCCCCCTGCTGGTGACTAAGGGGGGCGCAACGTAATTTAATTATCAATTACATTGTTTAGAACAACTTTTTATAGACTCCTGGTGAAAAAAAGTCACCGCTGACGAATAGTAGCAGTTCTACCGGATAAACTGAGCTTTTGAAAATTATTTAATGACGCAAATGGCACGCTTTTGCTAAGCCTTACTATACGATGGTCATCCACTTTCGAAGTCGTTTTCTTTGCCCAATCTTCAGTTAACGACTTCGGGTATTTATCTTTGGGCCATTATTTATACAAACTTTTCTAGTTGCAATAATATTTACAAAGTTTTTACCGAATAGTATAAGTTTAGTAGTAATTTTGTCAGTTGGCATTTTTCAACTGACATCTTTCCCTAAATTATGTATTGATATTGCCTAAATCAAGCACTAGAACCCCTTGCATTTGCCTGAGTGCTGCTAATGTTGCTGTGGTCCTAATAATGAACAGACAAGTTATAGCCTGCATAGCCAACAGGAGGATTGTTTTTATGACTTCTGTTTGCAAAAGGTATCCAACTGTCTGGCGTTAATGGTCATGTAAGCTATATAGCATTTGTTTTGAAATCAATGCTGCTATAGCATTCAAATTTTTTAGCTAATACATACATATGTATAATAAAACAGTAACTCATTTCCTGTCTGTCTTTCTTTTTGTGTTCGCAACACGTTAAAATTACTGGATTGATTTTAACAAAATTTTGTGAGGAGGTACCTCAGTATCCTGATTCCAACAGGATACTTTTTTTCCGCAAAATATCTTATTTCCAAGTGAAAGTGGAGAAACAGCATTGAAAGTACGCCGAATTGTTTTTTTACCCATTTAAAGGTACTGCATACTTTAAGGCATCTTTTATTTTTGAAAGCGGGATCTTTTAAACACGGCTGCGCAACAGATGGCGCTGTCTTAAAATAATGACAAAATATGAATTGAAAGCAGGATATTTTAAACTAAACTCTGTTGCACAAGAGATGGCGCTGTTTGAAAAGACAAAATTGAATTACTGCCAAATAGCCAATTGGATAAAATTTGTATTTGATTTGGGGTTTTACTTTAATAATATTTTAAACACCTTTTACAGAGCTTTAGAATAATTTTTGAAGTTTAGAAATGTATATTGTAGAATACCCAGGGATGGGTACCTTTATATAAAGTAAATAGGTAAGGGTCTTAAATTTGGTGTGGATTACTTTCCTGGAATCTTCACAGGACGCACACGTGTGTAGGCACTAACTAAATTTTCAGCCTAGAGTTTTTTTTATCATGCAGAAAAGTTCTATGTTCCCAATCACTGAGAAAGCAGTCACGTGAGTGATTATAGCTTTGTGTCCGTTTTCTTTTCTCTAGATTTGCAATTTGTTGTTGTTACCATTTCATGATGAAATTTTTGCAAATGTTTACTGCATCTTTGCACTTTATTTTTAACATTTTTAGAAGATTTCATATCTCTATGATAAGTGAGTGTCATCATACACTTACACTCAGACAGCAGACAAGATTTTTTTTTCTTTAAACATACTTTTATTTGTTTAGTATGTTTTCATATTTGTTAAATAATTTAAAATTTATATTTGCTTGAAATTTAATAGTCAAGTTCAAGGTCGCAATTAGACAACAATTATTGACGTGCTGAAAACAAAAACATAAAAAACAAATAATAGCAGACAAAATAAATGTTGTTGTTTTTTGTTTGCTCTTTTAGCACTTTTTATTTTTACCTCATCATTAAAATAAAATTAAAAATGCCAATACTGCAAACAACTACTAGTATATTTTTCTGCCCCCCAACACCTTCCTCAGCACCCTGCTGCTCTTGACAAAATTTCTCACACTCTTACAAAATCTATACGAAGCCGCCATAATTTAAATTTGGAAAGTATTGTTTGTACAATTTAAGTTGGAATTCGAAATTCTCCCATTCACATCATAATTTGAAAAATTATTATTAATTGGTTTTTTTTCCTCCTGTTTCTGCAACAATGTTTCTTCAATCATCGTAAAACATATTAAATTGTCGTTGGAAAAAAAATAATTTATTTAAGGTGGAAAAAACAGGTTGTTTTTTTTATAAACAATGATAATTATTTAAAATTATATTAATGCTGACATAGAGGTATAATAAACATTAGCAAAAAAGAAGAAAAAAAACTTGCTAAAATGATGCAATTGTTAAATTGCAAAAAAAAAAAATACATACATGTTTAAAAACAAAATACATACATATGAGTATGTCTGCTGTTAACAATTTCGGTTGTCATTATCAATCACTTGTAGAAAGATGAAGTCATTTTATGTTATTATTTTTTTTATGACGTGCGTACGTACGAAATCCAAATAAGGGGTGATTTTTTTGAGGTTAGGATTTTCATGCATTAGTATTTGACAGATCACGTGAGATTTCAGACATGGTGCCAAAGAGAAAGATGCTCAGTATGCTTTGACATTTCATCATGAATAGACTTACTAACGAGCAACGCTTGCAAATCATTGAATTTTATTACCAAAATCAGTGTTCGGTTCGAAATGTTCAAATGTGACAAATTTTGTTCAGCGATGAGGCTCATTTCTGGTTGAATGGCTACGTAAATAAGCAAAATTGCCGCATTTGGAGTGAAGAGCAACCAGAAGCCGTTCAAGAACTGCCCATGCATCCCGAAAAATGCACTGTTTGGTGTGGTTTGTACGCTGGTGGAATCATTGGACCGTATTTTTTCAAAGATGCTGTTGGACGCAACGTTACTGTGAATGGCGATCGCTATCGTTCGATGCTAACAAACTTTTTGTTGCCAAAAATGGAACAACTGAACTTGGTTGACATGTGGTTTCAACAAGATGGCGCTACATGCCACACAGCTCGCGATTCTATGGCCATTTTGAGGGAAAACTTCGGAGAACAATTCATCTCAAGAAATGGACCGGTAAGTTGGCCACCAAGATCATGCGATTTGACGCCTTTAGACTATTTTTTGTGGGGCTACGTCAAGTCTAAAGTCTACAGAAATAAGCCAGCAACTATTCCAGCTTTGGAAGACAACATTTCCGAAGAAATTCGGGCTATTCCGGCCGAAATGCTCGAAAAAGTTGCCCAAAATTGGACTTTCCGAATGGACCACCTAAGACGCAGCCGCGGTCAACATTTAAATGAAATTATCTTCAAAAAGTAAATGTCATGGACCAATCTAACGTTTCAAATAAAGAACCGATGAGATTTTGCAAATTTTATGCGTTTTAAAAAAAAAAAAGTTCTCAAGCTCTTAAAAAATCACTCGTTACATTACCTTTTTGTTATCTTTTGATTGAAAAAGAAGTCATTTATTCATGTATTACAATATTTTTATTAGATTTTCTTCTTTTCGAATAAATTTTCGTACGTCTTTTTTAGCAAATTATAATATTACAGTAGATATTTAACTAAGTTTGACTGAAGGGGAAGAAACTTTAATATGGTGTCCCCGAGGGGAGCCAATGGCTAAAGTGACTAGGTGACTAAAACAGTTTTTTTTTTTAAATTTTAGCAAGTCATGCAATAACCATTATTATTTTATTGTATTCCGTATGAATTTGTCTAGCAGTTTCGAAAAATATCATATATAGCCCCCCATTGTCCCCAGTTGAGGCGGACTAAAACTGAAAAAAAAAAAAAATTGTTTTTTTTTTGCTGTAAAATAGGATATTAGCCTCTAATAGTTGCGTTAATAAAGTTATTTTAAAAATATTACTTCCAGTTTGTATTTGGATCCATATGGCTTACATACTATTCGTCCGAGGCCAAGCAATGAGAGGCAGAACAGAACCGATCAGAAACAAAAGATGGCCTAATTTTGATGTGATTTCTCTTTAAATGTGTTTTCTTAACGATCTAAAAAAATAAAGAGTGCAAATCGAACGCGATATTGCCAAAATCTGTTTAGAAGTTTGCTTATAAAGGCTGTTTTTTTAAATGTGTTTTCTTAACGATCTAAAAAAATAAAGAGTGCAAATCGAACGCGATATTGCCAAAATGTGTTTAGAAGTTTGCTTATAAAGGCTGTTTTTTTATAGAGGTATAGAACTTTAAGTTGCAATAAAACAACGATGGATTATTCGATTGACATGAATTTTATTTATCCGAAAGATAATCTTGTGGCATTACATTTTAAATATGATTTCTGGCATATGACCGCCACGGCTGGCGCGGATGTAGTCCAATCTGGACGTTCAATTTTCGATGACTTTTCCCAAAATTTTTGGCCGGCAATAACACGGCGAATGTTGTCTTCCGTTTGTGGCTTATCCGCATAGACCAATGACTTTACATAGCCCCATAGAAAGTAGTCTAGCGGTGTTAAATCACAAGATCTTGGAGGCCAAATCATAGGTCCAAAACGTGAAATTGGGCGGCCACCAAACGTGTCTTTCAATAAATCTATTGTGGCACGATCTGTGTGACATGTTGCGCCGTCTTGTTGAAACCACATCTCCTGGACATCATGGTTATTCAATTCAGGAATGAAAAAGTTAGTAATCATGGCTCTATACTGATCACCATTGACTGTAAGGTTCTGGTCACCATCGTTTTTGAAAAAGTACGGACCAATAATTCCACCAGCCTTGAGGATTACCTTCACTCCAAATGCGGCAGTTTTGTTTGTTGACGTAGCCATTCAACCAGAAGTGCGCTTCATCGCTAAACAAAATTCGCTTATGAAAATCGGGAACAACGGTGTTCTCGTTTTGGGTCCAAATTGCACTTTTTGCAAGCTTTGTTCAGGCGTGAGTCTATTCATGATGAATTGCCAAACCAAACTGAGAATAAATCACTTGACAGCTGTTAAATCGGTCGCCATCTTGAAAAGTAATGCCAACGTAAAGTTCTATACCTCTATAAAAAATGCCCTTTACAAAACTAAGCAAAACTTTTGTATATAAAAAGATGAATACCAAAGCTTCTTCGTTTTCGTAATCGCATTGATTTTCTATATACATACATACATTTACAAATACGATTTTCCCCTAAAAGCCTTGAATCCTTAAAAACTTCAAACCATTCTTGACAATGCCATTTTACCAACTAACTGCTCAGTAATAAAATACTTGCTCAAACTCAACCTCGTGGTATTTGTCGCTCATTGTGTTGCCTAGGCCTTCTTTTATCAATCCAGGTTTTTTTTTTTAGTTTCTTACCCAAAGTTTAAACACGTATCCCGATAAATATCCGGCCCTATTCCCGTTGGCGTTGTAGTTTCGGAAATATATCGTTGTTCGTTCTTTGTCGTTATCGAAAATGAAAAAAAAAATTTTTTTTAAATGAAAAAAAAGTACATTAAGTTCAAAATTTTAATTTCTTAAGGCCAGTACGCACGCATCTCGTCTGAATTTCAGTTTCCTATAAGAAGTATGTGTAAAAAAAAACAGCCTGAAATTCAGGTTTGAAAATTTTCAGCCAACTCTCCGTTTGGCAGTACGCAGCTAAAAAGAAAACTAAACGGAATTTTTGACTATTACAGGGATGTTCTCACAAAAAGTGTAGACTTTTTTTCTTCAGCTGCAACAAAAATTAATGTTCAGGCAATTGTTTGGTAAAGGAATTTAGGAATTTATGACTTCACATTTAAACAATTTTTTTGTTCATTTCCGTGTTGATATAATGTTATTGTGTAGAATAAACTATAAAATTTAAAATACACGACGACATGATTTTTATTTCCACAAACGACCACATGATGAATTTTATTTTTGTAGAAATAAAGGCAAAAAAATCAAAACTGAAATTCCGAAGAGCTGCGTACTGGGCTTTAAATGGAAAAACATCCCGATTATGCTAAGGGTTTTCGAAAGGGCATAAAACCCTAAAATTAAGTGATTTTTGAAGCGAAACTGCCGAGAAAAAATAAATCTTTTTGGTCCACCAGTACTTGATGTAGAAGGTTGGCATAAAGTGAGTAAAACCAGTCCCACGATGTCGCTTGATGTCGATCGTTAGCACAAATACATTTAAAACAAAATGTTTGAATTTGTTTTAAATGTATTTGTGCGAGAGATCGGCATCGAGCGACATCGTGGGACTGGTTTTACTCACTTTATGCCAACCTTCTACATCAAGTACTGGTGGACCAAAAAGATTTATTTTTTCTCGACAGTAAAGGCAGTAAATTATGAAAAAAATATCCATTACAATGTTTTTTTATTAAAATAAATTAAGATAATACTTAAGCTCTGATTCCAGAGCAACAGGGTAAGGATGTTATAAACTGGTACGATTGTCACCATTAAAGGAAGCGGTGTCAAAACTATTAAAATTTTAAAAACTAATTAACCCGAAAGGAAATGTAGTGGTATTCGCCGACTACGAAGAAGCTAGGCCATCTGGGATGGCAAATATGTTAACGTTCTGTCGTAGCACCTTCCGATATATATTTATATCCATTATGTCATCATCGTCACTTGAACTTGAAAAATAACATTCAGTGCTCGCCATATTTTGTTCAAAATTACAAAGAAAGAACTTTTCAGAAATTTACAAATTTATTAATAAAACAACACAAAAAATTGCAGTGCTACCACACTTTATTAATTTTTCTTTTTGTTTTCGATAACGACCTTTCTTCATCGTTTCAATATATTTCAAGAATATGAATTTAGGAACGAAACGACAACGACATAGAAACGACTAATAAAATTAAAACGCCAACGGGAATAGGGCCGATCGCATCGATGTCTCTTCGACTTTTCGTCTGTCACAGATTTCACACAATGTGTATTACATGCTTTAATAATCAAGACCGACTTTCAAAACGTCAATTTCTTTGTCTTTGACGAAAGTGTAGTGTTTCATAATTGCCGCAGTACAAAACATTGACAAAGCCCTCGGGGCAACAATTTTAAAGTTGATGCATTGTTTTGGAACTTTGCATACATACATCTGGATGTGACGGTTGCCCAAGGAGAAACCAATATCTCATTGGCCGAAATATCTAACATACTAGGATAATGATCGCTAAAGGAAAAGGCTCGCAGGCCCACTTGCAGATTGTCTAGAATTCTTTGGCCCTCAATTGACAAAAAAAACGACAAAGGCACTACTGACCCTCGAGAAAAGCACTTCTTGTAGGTGTTATAACGGCATTGATTCGACGTATGTCGGAGCGTATGGGAATCTCGTTAAGGGTGCTGCAGAAGTTGTATGCCCGGCTCTCCAAGAACGTAGGCTCATATTTTTGGCCAAAGATTCTTTCAGAACCTGGACTGTCTCAGAGATGCGACACTGAGCAGCCTATTAGGCTTTGTGAAAAGCTCCGGTTGGTTTACAAGAAGCAACGGTATTGGAGTTCTCTAGGGAATGGTGGGGGTAGATGATCGTTGGGGCATCACAAAGGGCCTTATTGGCCTCCAAGTGAACTCATGTTTTTGCGGGCGGCCCGTTTAATCTAACCTAACCTAACCTAACCTTGCATACATATGTACATACATATGTATATGATTTAAGTACGGCAGCCCACCTGTATTCTAACTTTGTAGTTATATGTTTTTAAAGTCTGCCCATATTGTTAAATTTTTACCGCAGCTTTAGTGGCTTCAATTGCCCTTGTGATAGTTGGCATTTACGTTTGCGGCTTCTGATGAAAAATAGGCCAACAGGCTCAAATCACAGCTCCAAGGCGGCCATATGATATTAGAATTTCAGCTAAATATTTGATTATCGAAAGCGGTGTTCTAAAGTTCGATTATTATGTGGTAAGTAGCTACAAAATTTTCTTAGAAATGTTAAGTTCCTAAAGTACGACGAATTGTTGATGTTTCTGAATTTTCACGCACACTTTGGGTCAGCATCAATCTTTTCGGCTGACGCACTAGACCAGAACGTAATGGTTTTTGTCCAATCCAAAACGATCCAGTCTCATGCACTTGCTTACTAAACTCACTTGAAGGACCTTATTTTTTCCAGGGTTATTTATATAAACATTTCTTACAGTTTGGGTTCACCCCTTTTGAAATAGGTTTTTTAATACATATTTATTTCCCATTTTTGTTCAAGAGTAAATCGCTTTAAGCGGCTTTTACTGACTGATATCCATCCACTCAGTAGATGATCTTTAAATGAATCCATGATTCTTCTGTTGCCACACAGGGATGCCACAAGTTTTGTTTTATTTATTTCACTCAAACAGCGTTCTATATCGTTCAAATATTTTAGCTTTGAGCAATCGCATCTTTACTAGTTCATGCAACTTTAATTTACGATCGGTCATAACGATTTGATAAAATTTTTCAAGTTGAACAACTTGGAAGTTAGGACAAACAGAGCGTTGAAAATCAGCAGCCTCTATCACCTTTGTTATCGATGGGTCAACTCAATTACTTTACTTGAGTATCATTTTTCCCCATCAAAAATGATTCCTCTATCTAATCGCAGCCAAAACGTTTAGACTATAATAAATTCTTTGGGCGCGTTCATAAGTTGTAACTGATGTTGGACTTTAAGTCTCAAATAGCACCCACATTATGAAGCAAACATAGTCGTTCATAAACAATCTCCCTCCCAGGCACAGACTGCAAATTTTATCCTCGATTTTCATTTGGAGCAGATGATATTGCAATGCACGTTTCCAGGGTACTCCATGAGTATCTAAGAACTTTTAAAGCTTTTGCCCTTGAAGGTTTCTTAATCACAATTCGAACTTGCCAATATGCAGTTATTGTAAGCTGCATTCTGGTTATGCGTATAGAGTCAACCCATTACTCCAGCCATATGCGGTGCGTTCTGGGTTAAGTACGGCAGGTTGAAAGCCACAGCAGGTCAATCTTAGGATTGGAGTTTAGTGTTGTGTAACTCTTTGATTATTTCTTGATCTTTCCATTTTCGAAATCGTCTCCTAAGTGCTATATATGGTTTAATGATCTTAAAGTATTGTTTCTTTTATTTCGTCATATTTAAACCTTATACTACGAGTATTGCTGAAATCCATGCTGTCCGTTATGAAATCTATTTTCGGTTTAGAAAAATTGACATTTGGTCCTGTCCTGATCTTTTAAGAATCAAACCATCTCTTGTTTTTTTTACCACAGACTGATATTGAAGTTTCTGTTACAAGCTTCATGTGTTTTTCTTTTGCTTCAGTATGGCACAAACGATTTGTAGGTACGCCAACATCATAAAAATGGCAAGCATCAAAGTCGGTCTTAGCTATTCTCATGCCATTTCAAAAATAAGCCCCTTGTGTCCTCCTTGACTCGTAATATCGGAGTACCAACACTTTAATTTGTTGTCAAGTTGTTTTTCACAACAAACCCGATAACCTTGTTTTACACATTAATTTATATTCATGTGATTTTAGAGAAAAATGTATGCGATAAAATAAACGCAAGGGTTTTGTATGTATATTCGAATTTATACGAGTATCTTTGTTGCGTAAAGTAACAGCGGTACTTTAAATTTTGCCACTACTATTAAGCATGATTAAGGAGAGACTTGACGTCAATTTGCATCAGTGTATGAAAACAAATCTAAACGTTTCATAAACGTTTCATGCTAAGATACAAACTTAAAATTTTTTTTAGCCGTTTTGTACATGAGCAAATCCAGAACAAATACCTTACTCAATGACAAAGAGCCGAAACAAACTATATGATTTTTTTCTCATCTGCTTACATTAGCATACATGGTGTATGCAATTGTACAATTGCAAAGAAAACGAAATCAGAAACGTATGCTTAGAGTAATTGATTCAGTTCAAAAATATAAGTTGTCTACCGCTGTGAAACATTCTTTACCACAATGAGAAAATCATTTAGAAAACGTTTGTGAAACGTTTTTTCTTAAAATGTTTTCGTTTTTTCTCATTGTTTTCTAAACAAACTAAATGGCACAATAATTCACCATCGTTTCTGTTTTACTCACTGCAAAGAACAAAACGAAAGCAAACGATTCGTTTTCGTACTCTGATTTGAATACAGATTTAAGAATATTAAACTGTTTTTCAGTTATATATATGTGCGGCAACCTCCTTTATTTGCTGCATGTTGGTTTGCACCGAGAACCAGAGCTAATTTAAAAAAAATTTAACTGCCTGGTGATATGTATGACCATGCAAAGAGCTGCATTAAATATGTTTCAATATTGGCTAATAAATCCAGAATATTGCCCTGTTGGAACGGCTATGGCCACATTTCCAATTCAGCCTAGTTTTTCTTTTTGCTAATCAATGAAAGAGATTAAAGAGTCCTCAAGCTGATAATAACTAACTTTGTATAAGAAGTGCCTCGAGCCCTCTATTCGAACCTATGTATCGATATAGGTTGATTCGGCCCCTCCGTACTCAATAATTCAGCCTAGTTTTTCATTTTGCGAATCAATCAAAGAGTTATTCATACCCAGTAATAGGGCTCTAGCTGATAATAACTAACTTTGTATGGAAAGTGCCGGGATCCCTATGTTCGAACCAATGTATTAATATAGGGTGATTCGACCCCCTCACATAATATATAGTACTATGCTCGCTTTTATACTGAAAAATAAAAAATGCAAGTTAAAGGGTGTCCCTACAGAAGACGTGATTGTGAGGTATATATGTATGTATATGTGCTTATCTTTTGCACCGTAACAAGCAGACCCTTGAAATTCTTAAAAAACATGTAATAGAAATAATAAATAAAAGGGTAATCCATAAAAATGAAAATCTTGTACTTTTAAGTTATTTATCGAACGTGGTAGTAGGGCACCCTACATGTGTCCGTCTTATGCGAACTAATTTATTTTGACTATTGATTGGATATATCGCTACTTCCTGTATAGCAGCATCAATAATTAAAATTGTTTATTGATAGAATAAATAAGAAACAAAATACCGAAAACTACTTTTCCAATATTTGAGCTGTTTTATGTACGCTCCGCTAACTTCCGGGAGGCTACTGCGTATTTCGATTCGAAGGAAATCTTTTTCGAAACACAATGTTAAAGTCATACAAATTCGAATTTTCGAATCGAATTACGCAGTAACCCCCCAGGTTGTAATTTACGAATGAAATTAAAAGGAATTTCAAATTTTAAGAGAATAAATTATCTTGCAAAATATGAGAAGGTACCTTAGTACCTCGACTCAAATATAGAATAATTTTTCTCATAAAATTATTTCATTTCCAAGAGAAAATAAGAGATTGTGGACGTCAACGTAAGGTTAGCGACGGAAGTCTTTTCGAATGTGTCGAGAATTGGGGATCTGGGGAAAGTATCCGATGGTTTAGATGACTTAGCAGATGATATGCCATCAATACGCCATCAATAACTTTTGGTTACGTCATGTAGGTGAGACCCTCATTGGCCTTCTTAACATCTTCGGTTGCTATTCGCAAGGCATTATATTGTGGATTGTTTGTAATACTCGCCATTTGGTGTCATTTAGAAAAGAAAGTCGGTCTATAGCATGATTAATAGGAGCGACCAATAATTGCCTTATAAGCGTGTCTTTTGTCATGCACTAAGAGTTGTGCGAGAGCCCTATTTCGAAAGGTCACTGAATTTTTTTTTTTATGACAGATATTTAACTTTAATCTTACTTCCTTTGTCGATGAATTGAAAGGAGACAATGATGATATTTAGAGTGAAAGGTGGTACTACGTTTCAGCAGAAAGTCTATGATAATGTTGACAAAATGACCTCTTTTTGGCACTTCATCGTTTTGTACGCGATGCATGCGAAACTATTATTCCATATTGAGGGGGTGGTTTAGGAGGCATCTTGACAAGATGAAACATTAAAAGAAAGAGTATTTGGGACAATACCCCTCATTGTGGCGTGCCAAATTTTATATTTCAATAGTTTGATTTGTGGCCCCTGAAAATAACCAATACAGTCAGCGAATGTTGCACCTGATGTCTATTTGTATTTTTTGGCCTTAAAAATAAATTTTAAATCATTGTGTTATATTTATAAATTCAATACTTACATTCCCGCGCTAACTCCCTCCCAAATACAGTCATTTATTTTCTCCTTTTTAATATTCATAATACATACTTCTTCCCTCGGTAGAGAAAAGGAAAAAATTCCCAAGAAATTTTAATTTATAATAGCAGGAATGGATTAAGGGAAAATTTTCCCGGGGAATTGTTATTCATAATTAGGCTGATTATGTTTTTTCTATGCGAATCAGAGTTGCAAATTCTTTTTCTGTATACATAATAGTGTGACACCTACAGGGCCATTTTGAAACGATTTTTTTAGTAGGACAAAATTCTGTCATTTTTTGTACTTGAATCGAGTGATTGTGTAGGGTAATAAACCCGGACCTTAAATAGTTTTGCTTGGTTTCAAAAATAAAAGGTGCTGCCAAGTTTTCAGTACAATTAAATCAGTAAATTTCTCTTTTTTTATTACTTATATTCTCTTGGGAAAAAAAGTATTCTATATTCTACTTGAAGAACGATAACATTTTTAGGCAATTTTCTATTGGTAAAAAATAATGATACTACTTTGAATTTTATTTGTTCCTGTCTGTCTACGTTCGCATCACGTAAAAACAACTGGATGGATTTTAACAAAATTGGTGAAAAGGTACCTAAGTATCATTATTTCAATATAGGATACTTTTTTATGTAAAAATATCTTATTTCCAAGAGAAAGTGGAGAAAAAGCTGTGAAAGTACGCTGATTTTTTTTTACCGATTTAAAGGTATTGCATACTTTAAGGCATCTTTTATTTTTGAAAGGGGGATATTTTAAACACGATTGCGTAACAGATGGCGCTGTTTTGAAATAATGACAAAATATTAATTAAAAGCGGGATATTTTAAACACGGTTGCGCAACAGAAGGCGCTGTTGTAAAGTAATGACAAAATATTAATTACTTATTGCCAATTGAATAAAATTTGTATTTATAATTTGTGCTATTACATTGTTCTTAAAATATTTTAAAAACCTCTTACAGAGCTTTAGAAATATTTTTAGAATTTTATATGAATTATAAAATTATATCCAGAGATGGGTAAGGTACCCAGGTAAATTAAGCACTATAAAAGTACGAGTTTTAAAATTTGATGTAGATTACTTTAAAAGCAAAATCGAAGAAAATATTGTCAGGACGCATAAAACGTGTGTGGGCACAGTTAGTCTGTACATGAAATAAAATAGTAACTTATTTCCGTCTATACGTCTGTCTATCGCATCACGTAAAAACTACTGGATGGATATTAACAAAATATTGTGAGGAGGTACTTTAGCATCCTGATTCCAATACAGTATACTTTTTTTATCTCATTTCCAAGAGAAAGTGGAGAAAAAGCAGTAAAAGTACGCAATTGCCGGTCTAAAGCTTCTGAAATTTTCGGTTTAAAACTGGGATATTTTAAACACGGTTGCTCACCTTTTATTTTTGAAAGTGGGATATTTTAAACAAAATTGCGCAACAGATGGCGTCAATTGAATAAAATTTTGTATTTTATCTTCGTGGAATTGTATTGTTTTTTAAATATTTTAAACACCTTCTACAGAGTTTTACAATAACTTTAAGAATTGTATTTAAATTTTAGAATTTTATTCAGGGATGGGTACCTTTATATAAAATAAATACATATACGTGAAGCACTATAAAGGTGAAGAGTCTTAAATTTTGATGTGGATTACTTTCAACTTACAGCTAGTAATTTTATTTTAAATTACCTTTAACTGGACTTATACTACTTAAAAAAAAAACAGCTGATTTAAGATTTTTTTCCCACCTAAATTATTACACTCTGGAATATTTCAGTGTTCGTGTTTGCATGTGTGAATGTAGGTAAACTTGAAATGACCTTGACCTAGTTCTAGTTCTAGTTTTTTTTTATTTTTTGTTGAAGAAAAAAATCCTTTTATAGAATTGGCGCACGTAATTAAAAAGTGTGTTATGTGATGGCGAGATTTTTTTTTGTTTTAATTTTTTAAAATTTATGCAGAAATGTTTTTGTGCGATGAACAAATTTCAGTTTTTTTTTTTATAAACAGCTGGATTTTTATAAAATTTTATGTAATTAAAATATAAAATGTCTAATAATTTTCATTAACATCTTGAGTTTTTTTTCCTATTTAAACACTTGGTACATTCTGGCATTATAACTTTTTAACTTCCATACATAAATAAAAACTTATATTTAAATTAAAAGTAGTAGTGATTGATCTTGTTTAACATTTTAATAATATTTATTTTTTTTTCAAATATTTTTCTATTTTTAAAATCAAATTTTCCTTATTAATAATTTAATATTGAAAAATGCAATTTTCGAAAAATGACTGTTGTGGTGGTGAAGTAGGTGGTGTAACTGTTTTTTTTATCTTCTTCATTTTGGTGTTTTCTAAAAGATTATATTTTTTAAATATTAAATATTTAAAATCCAATTAAATAAAAAAGAAAGAAAAGTTTTTGTTGCTTGTATATTAAAGAAATGTTCAACAATTTTCCTTAAATTGTTGTGTTTTTTTTTTTGGAAAGAAAAGTGCTTTTTTCGCCCTTTTTTTTGAAAGAATCAAATAAAATTCAGAATATATTCTTATACAAAATATAATGATTTTTGATGATGTTGTTATTATTTCTATATTTTCTGTCTACTCTGCAGAAAGAAACAAAACAAGCACAAATGATCATCATCAACATCATCATTATCATCAACAACATCCTCATCATGAACTGCTACTTTCTGCTCCTAGTATTTGTTCTTCAGCTATTAACATAGACACCACCACAACCGCCACCGCCACCACCACTACCACCGCTCTAATTGCCAATACAAGTTCCTTAGCGTCAAATGCGTTAAATGCAACCATAACATTAGCGGCCACAGATGCCCTGCAAACCACCAATCCTAATAAACGTTTAATAATACCCAAACGTCGGTCATATCGCAATCATAATATGCGAACATCTGTAGTTACCCAAGTCACTCGTAGTGTTAGGAAACGCAGGTAATAAACTCTCACTCTCTGTCTTTATCTTACATTAGAAGATCAATATCCCTTTATATATATATTTTTTTAAACTTAGACCGCCCACCAAAATGTCAGTGAAACAGGAGCAAATTAATTTGATCAACACTACTACAACCAATCCCACATATGACATCTCCAGTGCCATTGTCAATGTAGATGGAGTGATCGTTAATTATCCGTATATTTGTTTGAATTGTGGCCGTGATTATCAAACGGTGTCGACACTAAAACGTCATATGCGCAGTGAATGCAATCAGCCAAAAAAATTCGTTTGCCATCTTTGTAATCGCGGTTTTCATCATAATTTCAAACTATCGGATCACTTGCGTCGTCTGCATAATATTAAATAAATGAAATATTAGTGTGTTTTCTAACTCTCTATTTCAAAGATTCTCTCTTATACTGTCATAAATTTTTTTTTTTTTTAAGATCTAGAAATAATGTTTTAAATACAAATTAAAAAAAAAAAAACAAAGCCGTGCTTAAGTTGTAATAATATTTGGAATATTAAAATTGAAATAAAAATTGTATTTGGATTTTTTATTAAAAAGGAAATAATAAACATTAGAAAGAGTTTAATTGATTTGCTTAAATGGTTTTGTCGAAAAATAGTAACTTTACAAACTAGTCTTGTGAAAAGAGTACATTTTTTAAGAAAATTGTTCGGTATAGTTTCTTAAATACAAACTTATACTTAAAAAAAATAAATACTCTTAAAACAACAATTTTAATGTAGCTTTAAAAAAGTATTTTTGTAATTGTTTTGAAAAGTAAGGTTTCACATTATCTTGTGAAAAGAAGGGTACCTAAAATAATTTTTCTAAAGTACTTTTTTTTTAGTAACTTTTTCAAAAAGTATATTGAGTTTTTTTCTAACTAATTGTGTGTACGAAAATAAGTGTTGCTAACCACCTAAAAGCCAATAGGAAAATTATGGCAATTTAAACCTTCGTCTGTATGCCATACTCGAATTTGGCCCATTTATTTAAAGTATTTTATGAAAATACATTCTTTCAAAAGTATGTACTTCTTTAGTAAATAACTTTTCAAAAAGCCTCAAAAACTAAGATGTTTATTTCCAAAAGCAAACTTTTTTTTTTCCAAAAGCAAACTAAATTTTTTAGGTGCAGAAAAGTACTGCTTAAAAAGAGTATTTTAATTTTCTTTTGTGAACTCAAATCTGTTTTTAAATAAAAATTTTATATATATTATTTATCTGTTTAAAAATGGCTCAATATAATTGAATTTTAAACCGGCCATAAATACCCTTATAAATACTGTTACTTAAAACAAACTTTTTAAAAATATTAAAAATGAAATATGACGTTTGGTTTTTATAAAATCCTTTAAAGAACATACTTCTTTCTGCATGTGGAATTTTCTAATGGTCCTTTTTCCTGGAAAGCTTTCCACCATAACCTTCTGTACCTTCTTTTTTTTAAATTTTATATATATATTCAAAAATAGTTTTTTATTTGAAAAACATTTATTTTAATAAAACACTATCAAAATGTACCTTTTTGAAAAAAAATATTCAAACAGTACCTTTTAAACAAGTACTCAAAAAAGTACTTTTTCAAAAAGTTTGTTTTTCATATAATTATTTGTTGAAAACAAAGTGTTTATTCAAAATGTATCTTTTCAAAAAAAAAAAAAATAAATAAAAAATTACCTAAAAAGTACTTTTTTAAAAACTTCCTTCAAAAAAAAAAAAATATTTTTCATATTATATACTGAAAAAAGTCGTATATCAGTAAATTGTTTAGTTAAACTGTACCTTAAAAACATGCTTTAAAATAGTACCCTTTAAAAAGCTACTTCTTCAAAAGATGATGGTTTCAAGTGATATTTTATCAAATATCACTTTCTTGTATAGCACTTTTTCAAAAATAAAATTTTTCTTGGAAAGATCCTGTCCTACAAAAAATTTTTTTTCTGAATTATATTCGGTAATAAAAGAATAGTTTCAGTTAAAAAAGGTCTGTTCCAAAAGGGTTTCTTTCAAAAATGTACTTTTCCAAAAAAATGCTTTTATAAAAAGCATATTTTTTAAAATACCGTTTTATTTTAAAGGTTGTTTTTAAAAACAAAATATTTTTGCAAAAAAATACTCTTTAAAATAAAAATACCTTTTAAGAAGATACCTTAGGCGCAAGCGTAATTTTTCACGTGATTTGATTTTATGCGATATGAAGAGGTTCGAGTTCGATAAAAGGTACCTTGTCTCTTACATAATGACAAAGTTATGTGTTTCTTCTAACCAGTATTTATAACTTTTTGTGCCAATTCGTTTTAAACAAGTCTTGTGACGAGAATACGATTGGAACAATTGTCTACATTTATAAAAAAGTACTTTTATTAAAAGTACTTTTTTGAAAAAAGTACTTTTTTGAAAAAAGTACATTTGTAAATGCAAAATTCCTTTGTAAAAATTATCTCTAAAAGAGATGGCTTAAATGGCTTAAAAATTTTTGAAAATATTTCAAGAAAAATAAAATTGTTTTAAGCCATACTTTTATTGGAAGAACATTTTTTCAAAAAAAAGTACCAATTTCAAAAAGCACACTGAAAAAAAAAATAAATTATTTGGTGATTATTTTCTGAAAAGATGTGTTACATTAAAGTAGCTTTTGAAAGATTTTCAGATAAAACATTTCTACATTTTTCAAAGTTTATTTTAAACTAGCTGTGCCCGCCACTTCGTTAGCGTTTCGATTTTACTTTGAAAGTAATCCACGCCAAACTTTAGGACTCTTAATTTCAGATATGGTTTTTGTATTTTTTTTATATAGAGGTACCCATCTCTGGATAAAATTCTAAAATTTATATAAAAATCTAAAATTATTGTAGAGATTTCTTAATAGTGTTTAAAATATCTCGTTGACAAAAATAAAAGGTGCTGCCAAGTTTGCAGTATCTTTAAATCGGTAATATTTCGAGCTTTCACTACTTTTTCTCTTGGAAATGAGATATTTTTGAAAAAAGTATCCTATATTTGTACCACGATACTAAGGTACCTCCTCACAAAATCAAAATTAAATCCATTCAGTAGTTTTTACGTAATGCGAACACAGACAGCCGGACATACTGACAAAAATTTCATAAATTGCTTTTTCGTATTCAGTTTCGATTACAACAAAATTTTCAAAAATATTTTATGTACAGATATGGTCCTTTTTTTAGTTTTATTATATGTATAGAGGTATGTATGTAGCTTTTTGCTAAGAGAACAGATTTTAATAGAATCGTAATGAAAAAAGGCTTTTTTTAATTCAAGCACAATATTTTTTCAAAAGCTCCTAACTACCTTCGGCAAAAAGTACTTTTTATCAAGAACTAAAACTATCTTTTTTAAAATTATCCTTATTAAAAGTACATTTTTTAAAGAAGTGCTTTTTTTCTACCGTTCAGAAATACTATGAAACAAATCTTTTTATTCCTTTTTTTCTAAATGTACTTTATCAATAAGTACACTCTTTAAAACCTATTCTTTAGAAATCAATTTAAAAAAAGGCTAACCGGGTCAAAACGTACGATCTCGGTGACCAGTTCACATCATCTCCACGTGAGATGATGTGAGCTGGCATACACTCAAAACTGCTTTTCAGAATGTTTAATGTGGCATGTAGAAACGTCCTATTGAAAATATATGGCGTGGAGTCCTCCATTTCACCTAATTCAGGCTAAAAGAAGTGGGTAATCATCGACCTATAAAGAGCTCGCAGTTGATGATGGCCTGGCGAAAGTCTTTCTGAAAGAAATATGGACCGATAACACTGCCAGCTTAAAATTGACAGCACACCAAACTGAACTTTTTCGGGATGCATTGGACACTCCTGGATCTTAGGTGGATTATTGCTATCGTCCCAAATTCGTTAATTTCTATTTGTTGACGTACCCAGTCATCCGGCTGAAAGTGATTTTCCGATAAAAAAAATTATGCGTCAGTTTGCAATTGCCCTCCAGGGCACATTTGCACGTTTTTTTGAACCCTATATCTGTCTAGACTAAATAAATAGCTTTCAACTGCCAGAGTTCGAAGGTCCCTACTGGAGGATTCGTTACATATGCGCAGCAACCTTCACATATGTATGTATGCATATTCTGAGATCTTTTTCATTGAATATATCTTTAATATATACGAGTATTTCGAAAAGCCAGGCGGTAGAAAAAAACTTGTCGCCTTGTGTAAAATCAAGTCGGTCATCTTCTAATATAAATAATTTTTTTAAATGGACTTTTTCGAAGAAGAATTTAAAAAGCTAGGAGGGGTGTTACTGCGTATCGTAATTTGAAAAGGAAATCATTCGAATTTGTATGACTTTGACATTCTGTTTCGAAAAAGATTCTTTCGAATCGAAATACGCAGTTGCCTCCTCCCTGCTTTATTTAGAAAACTAATTTAATTAAATTAAAATTGTTTAATCATAAATTTGTAAATATTTTAGCAACGTTATTTTCTCTATATATTTTTTTGTTAAAAATGATTTCTTCATTAAAACCAAGGCACATTTCTCAGATAACCTACCTCTCTACGAAGGGGAAATATTAAGGCGAAAATTTTTATATTTTAGTCTATGGAGTTTAATAGTTTAACTCAAGGCACATTCATAAGGTAACCTCACTAAGAAGGGGAAATAGTAAGGAGAAAATTTTAAAATTTTTTTTATATGGAGTTTGATAGTTCAACTTCCATTTAAGGGGAAAAATAGTAAGTTTAAGTGTCAAAATCCATATAAAAAAAAAAATATTATTTTCGCCTTAATATTTCCTCTCAGTAGTGAGGCTACCTGATTAATATGCCTTGGTTCAACTTGAATTTAAGGGGAAATATTGTAAGTTTAACTGTCAAAATTCATATAAAAAAATTATAATATTCGCATTAATATTTCCCCTCAATAGTGAGGCTACCTGATTTTTGTGCCTTGATTTAAACCTCCACATAAAAAAAACAATTAAATTAAGTTTACACTTCGCTCTTTCTCTTTTACATGTCCCAACAACCAAATTTATTTATTTTATGTGTTTTTTTTTAATTTTATATAAAATTTTATCGAAAAAATTTCTACAATTATGTGCATTTTTGATCAAGAATTAATGGCTTGCATTTAATATATTTTAATGCTGACCTACATACGAATCGAAACTAAATTAACACACACCCATATTTTTTTTTTATTAAAATAAACATTTTCAATTAATACAATTTTTGCGCGCTAACTCTGCTCAAGACTGAAATTTCTCTTCTAAAAAGTAGAAAAAAAAGTATTGAACTTTTAACCAAACTCTTTCTCACTCACCACTACTTATAACTCTTTGATTATGAAGAATGAATTAAAACTGCTCTCTTACTCATCACCCCACTACCCCCCAACCAGAAACCTTTATTGCGAAAGAAATGCTCGTATTCTTTCGTTTAATTTTATATATTGTTTTGTTTTTTTTTATCTAACACTTACCAACAAAATAATTCAATTGGCATGCATTTTTACTCAAACCGGGTTTAGAAAACCAAACCAACAACACTAATTAATTTTTTAAATAATTGTTTATAAAAAAAAATTATTTATATATTTTTTGTATTTCAATACTATATTTTTCCTTAACAGTTTTAACCAGTATAATTTTTTTCTAAACGAAAGCTTTTTGTTTTAACCAAATTAAAATGTTTAAAAAAATAAAATCAATTAGTATCCAAATTAAAAAAAACAGAAAAACAAAATCAAAAGCAAAAACTTTACAAAACCCTAAAAACCAAATTTCAGGCTTTGTGTATTCTACCAACAACAACATCACTACCACCTCCACCACATCCTCCTCCACCTCCCAACATCATCAGCAACAACATTATCATGTGCACCTCCAACAGCAATTACAACACCACCACCATTATCAACAACAACAACATCATCATCATTTAAAGAACACTTCTTCATCATCTTCGTCTTCTGTTACCTCGCCCGTTACAAGTTCTACTTCGTTGTCTATGAAAACCCAAAACTACATGACGCAACAAATGCAGCAACATTTGCCAGCTTTGCCGCCACCACCGCCACATCTGACAGGTAACTATGACAGCTTTTTGGGCAATGAAGAGAGCTACACTTGTCCTCAGTGCTTTCGCACTTATCGGCGTCATGGCACCTTGAGACGCCATTTGCGTCAGGAATGTGGTAAAGGCAAATCGATGGTGTGTTCTGTATGTGGTCATCGCACCAAAAGAGCCGATCATTTGCGCCAACATGTACGCAAAAAGCATCCGGAAATAGCATTACGTTCTTTGTTTAGACGCCGCAATAGTTCCATGCAAAATTTAAGCGCTCACAATAGCAGCAACAATAACAATAATGCTGCTGCTAATCACCAGGCCACTAACAACAAAACAGCAGGCAGCATTTTGCAACAACAATTGCAACTGCAACAGCAGCAGCAGCAGCAACAACACGATAGTGTAAATACAACTGCAGCCTGTATAGCAGCTGCCACATTTGCAGCTTTAAATCTGAAATCAGTTATAAAAGCACCCCCAGCCGCCACCTCAACACCCCTGAAGTCAAACAGCAGCTTTGAAAGTCATGAAATTGTGGATTTAGATGATGACGATGATGATGAAGATGTCGACGACGAAGATTATGCTGATAACGAGGTTGATGGTGGTGCAAATAACGAGGAAAGTTTACCAACGGCAACTGATAACATTGAACTCTTGGATATAAAAGATTATCATGATGAGGAGGTGGAGGAGGAGGACAGTAGAGAAGAAGAGTTAGATTCAGCAGCACCAACGACAACAAACAACCAGGCCAACACCAGGCCTTCAAAGTTTGTGTTCCCACACCACCAACAGGCGGCTCTACAACATTTTCAGCAACAATTGGATGTGGTAAATAGCAGCAGTTCGAATGCTTCAGCCGATGTTCTGCTGGATGAGAAAGTGTCATTTAATTGTTAAAAAAGTTATTTAAAGATTTTTTATTTTTTTTTGCCCGTTTTACGGTTGTGAGTGCCTCTTTTCTCCCAGAGTTTTAAGTAGTTGGATGGATATTGGACAAGTTGTCAAATGAGTTGGTTTAAAAGTTTATTTTTTTTTTTGCTTCGTTATTTAAAGCCCATTCTGAAATGTCAGGCGGGGTTGGTTAATGCATTTTCCCTAACGATATGCTGTAATCCTGTCACTTAAAGTTCTTTTTCTTTGAGGGGGTAATTCACAAAATATAACCAAGTAACTAATATTCACCGCTGTTCTGTTATTCGAATTCGAAATTTTTATTCGAAAATATATTCCGAATTATTTAGCTGTTTTTGAATATTTTTTTCGTTTTATTTAGAATAAAAAATATTTGCGGAGAGGAAAAGAATCACAGTTTTTTAAATTTATTTCGCTGTTAAAATAATAATTTAAAAAAAATTTATGAATTCGAAAATATATCAAATTATGTGAAATGGTTAACACCGAAATTTCAAATTTTTCTGAATATCATTCTAACGATTCCACACATTTTTATTTCACTGTGAATAAAGCATTTTAACTTCCGGTATGTCAGCATATTGTTAGGAAATGCAATTAACTGACTTCAAGAAGGGTATAAGTTTAAGAAGAGAAAGGAGTAGTAGTAGTAGTCTTTTTTTATAAGGATTTAATTTTATTTTTTATTCAAAATAATGGCAAATTGTTTTGGAGCAGAGGGCAAATTACGGTATTAAATTTTCGATTTAAATTTTAATAGAATTTAAATAAAAATTTTAATCTATATAGAATGTCATAAATTAGCCCCTGCTGTTCTTTAAAATATCAGTCCTAAAAGTAGGCAACTCTTTTTTAACTTTTAACAAAAATTTGCTTTAAAAAGTAAACTAGTCGTAAAATTGCTCTGGGAAGATAAACAGATCCCTCGTGTCATTTTCATTATCGTTCAAGGGCAGCCAGTCAGGCCGTCCTTGTTTACGGGCCTTCGAGTAATTTTTTTCTTTCACTCTAGCATTGGCTGATAGTTCTATCTCGAATTTTGCTGTATTGCTATACATTTATAAGTGGTTGCATGAATTAGCCACGTGCGTACGTTTTATAAATCGTTTATAACCTCAAATTAAAACTTGTATATTCGTGGAGTACAATATAAAACTCATTTTAAGTTAATTAATAAAAGCCGAATTTGAGAATTCTGACTTTCTATACCCTTATTGATGCTGATATCGTCCGAGCCATAAAACCTGAAATTGTCAACAAAGTCTTGGAAAATAAGATTGACAGGATAAACTACTGCGAAATTAACCGTCGCAGTCACACTAATGAAATCGTGTTTTATAAATAATGGGAATATTTAATGTTTTTCAGAAAACCGTAATAAAACAAAAGAAATGTAAGTTTTAGTTAATTTTTTTACAGATACATGCATACAGTAAACTCCCGATTGTCAGCGGAATTGACTGGCTCGGACACCGCGGATATTCGTATTTCGCAGATAAGCCGCATAATTTTGTTGATACATAAAACATTTTACTGTGATCGCGGCGGATATACCGCCCGCGGATAATCGAGAGTTTACTGTACTTGTATTTGAAAACTTGAACATCACTTTTCGAAGTTTGTTTTTTTTTAGATTTGACTACGTTTACAGATTGCTTTCTTTTGTTTTTTTTTTTTTTGTAAGACGGGTTTTTCGCAAGAATTATGTTTTTTGTTTGCTTTTTATCTTTATGTGGGTACGAAAATAAGTGTTGTTAACTACCTAAAAATCAATTAAAAAATGTGAATAGTAAAGTACCATTATAGTGATGATTTTAAATTACAAATTTAATACTGTGCGTTATTATGGGACCCTTCCTGCGTGAGTTTGTCTTGCACCTGGCCGACTTAACTACGTAGGGTAATTACTTTGTATAGGGGTACCCCAAAAAATTATTTGTTATTATCAGAGTACAAATTTGTGGAGACTATCTGTTATTGCTCTTTAAGTACACGATTAGAATTTTTACATTACAATACATATTAATATGGGACTTCTCGTTCAATATTTCAATGCTGTACTTATTATAGTTTTCTATGCACACGATAATAATTTTTCGCTTTGTCTATGAGGTACCACATTCTTTGTTGCAATTTTGCCTGTCTTTTGCTATACTATGCACGTTAATGTAAGGGTTACATGTGCAAAATTTTAAGACTACCTATTAAAGTTCTCTAGGTAAGCGATTCTATTTTTACTTCGTGTGTAAGTTACCATGCCTACTGTTCCAATCCGCACAGTTTTTAGCCTTATTATGTACATTAGTACAAAGGTTTATAAAGATTTATTCGTAAAAATTCCAAACTCCAGATTCCCAGGCTTACGATAATTATTTTTTACTTTATGAAGGAGGTACCATGCCCACTGTTCCAATTCAGTATGTATGTGTTTCGACAGACAAAGGGTTTGTTGTGCAAAATTTCAAGACTAATAGTTCACAAAGTAAGCGATAATAATTTTTCACTTTGTATGGAAGGTACCGCGCCCACTGTTAGAATTCAGCGTTTTTTTTTGCTGGACTATGTATATTAATATGAGGTTTACTTGTGAAAAATTTCAAGAGTCTGATCTCTTAAAAAGTCTCTAGGTACACAATAAAAATTTCTTATATTTTTGTATGGCCGGGGTACGTCGCCCACTATTCCAATTCTGCCAGTTTAATGCACTAATACACTATTTATATTAATAAGATAATTTCTTGTGAATAGTTTGAAGATTCTACCTCAGATGGTGATAAATGTTTATTTTGTGTTGAAAGTGCCACGCCCACTAGTGATTTCAAAAAATTATATACCGCTAGGAACAAACTAAACATTTTAGATTGCTTCACCGGTTTGGGCAGCTATAGCTTTCGAGCAAATAAACGCATTTTGTGCTTTATATGTATATACTCAGGGTAGAAAAATAATTTTAAAGGCCAACGTTGCCTACTTTTAGGCTAACATTTTTAATTTCTTATTCGTTTTTATCGAGTTAATGAATTCCTGAAATTTTAAATTCTCCAGAAAGTGCCAAAAATCTTAAGAAGACAGCAAAGCGACTTGCCATTATTTTTAGAAATTTTACTTTTTATTGCTTTAAGAAAGTGCAATTTTTTTTTAATTGTAAAACAACACATTAAAAGTTATTATAATTTATATATAAAAATTTTAACAAGGTGCTAACCAAATTAACACTGAAAAAAAGGAAAGCAAAAAAAAAAAAAGAATAATATATACATACATACATATATAAATGAAACAAAAAAACTAATCAAATTAACCAAAGATTTATTTTATACACAAATTTTTTTCTATAACTTATCTCTTGTTTTTTATATAATATTTTGCTATAAAAGTTTTTTAAATAACTTTTTTATTTTATTTATAAATTTGAAAAAAAAAAATTTACTCGTTTTTTTCTCTCCGTGTATTAAAAGCCTTGTTTAAACATAAAGTGCATTTAGTTTTTAAAGAAAACTTGTGGAAAAAAAAGTATTTTTATTTATATACGAAACATAAACTAAAAACTAACAATTTTGTATAGATTTTTGTGTTTAAAGTTTTTTTTATAAATTTAATTTTGTTATAAAAACAACAAATATTTATATAATAAATTTAAAACTTAAACAAGCGTTTGTTTTAATGACAGGATATTTGAAGCTAGATTTTATAGGATTTTTTTAAGACTTTTACTCTTCTAATTGCATGTCTGTGTTTCTCTTACTTCAAGGGTTTATTTTTTTTTTGCTAATGAAAATAAGTTTTCTTTTATTTTTTAATATTTATAAAAGAAATTGTGGTTAATAATAATTTAAGTTATTTTTAATTTATTTATAAAAAACATCTTCAAATAATTTCTTTGTAAATTTATTTAATTTTTCATAGCGGGTTATTATTTTTATTAACTTTCAAATAGTTTGCGAGTGTAGGTTATGGCGGCTTTAAAATCGGTTATATCACTTATAATTCTATAATTCTATTTAAATATTGAACAAAAAAAAAAAAAAAAATCAAAAAGTCTAACCTTAAAGCTCTAAAACAACTTTTATAGTCTCAAATTCGAACATACAGTTTTATTTCATATTTTTTTACACTGTAATAAAAAAAAGAAAACAATATTTTCCTTTTAAATTTTTTAACTTGAGTTTTTTCTTTATTATTCTTTCGATTTTGAGTGCAAATTGTTGAATTCTTTCTATAGATTCTGATTTTATGTGTGTGTTTATTTCTCATTAAAGTAAAAAAAAACAATTTTTTTTTAAATGAAAATTTAAAAACAGAACCTCAAAAAAATAGCACACCCACCCATCATGGCTTATTTTTGCAGATTTAAGGACCTTATATAATATAGCCTCGGCAGCAGCCGCTGTTATAGCTGCAGCCACTACCCAGCAACAACAAAAGCAACAACAACAGCAGCAGCAACAGCAAAAACTCTCAAACAACATCATCAGTTGCAGTAGCAGTAGCACCTTGACCGGCTCTTGTAATCCCAATCTAAATAATCTCTTAAATACTTCCAACAGTAGTAACAATAATATAATAAGCCATAATTGTACAACAATTAGTAATAATGGTGTTAGTGTTAGTAGTAATAGCAGCAATACAAATTTAATAGCAACATCTTTAAATGTTGCAGCAACACCTTCCTCTTCCTCAAACACCCCCCTAACACCTCGCTCCTGTAGTCGCAACAGTTTAGATTGTACAAATATATCAAATTTATTGGCTACATCGGCATCTGATTTGTATGACAATGACCTGACTATACATAAAATCTATAAATGTTGCAGCAAATTAGCACAACAACCTCAGTTGTCTCCGCTAACAGCAGCAGCCGGCAACACACACACAACTCTGCAACCGAATTTACAAAATGCCAGCAATAAATGTATAAATAATTCTGGTAGTACAACTCCTAACAAAGGGATTGTTGTTGTTGGTAGTACTGTTGCTAGTAATACAACACATCACCCAACAAAAAGTCTGTCTGGTAAAACATCAACAACATGTTCGTGTTGCCCCAGCGATAATTGCTGCAATGATTGTCAAATGTCTGCCACTGCAGCAGCAGCAGCTGCCTCATTTCAATTGGCCAACCTTTTGGGTAGCAGCATGTTGTTACCCCCTGTTCCCTCCTCCACCACTAACACAACGAAAGGCTCAAGTGGTTGCTCATCATCTGTGGTCAACATTAAAAATGCTAAATCAAATTCTAGTAGTAGTAAATCAAGTTCTGCCATAAATTCCAGTACAACTAATTCACCCAATTTAAAGAATCTTAGCAACAATGTTGCTACCCCTGGTGGCGTTGCAACCCTAGCAACTTCAGCATCGTCAACATTGTCAACATTCTCGTCGACTTCGCTATCATTGATAGCAATGCCAAAGAAATTAAATACCACCACTACTATATTTCAATGTGATTTTTGTTCCTTTTCATGTTCTTGGAAATATGATTTAAAATTGCACATGCGTCAAAAACATGGCATACATAATAAGAAAATGTAAAATGTTGCTGCAACATTAAAATGTTGATTAAAAATCATAAATAAATGTTTCTTCTGTTCATGTTAGATTTTAAGCCTAGTATTCTGTTTGAATTTGTGAAAAATGTTGAGCAACATTTATTATTTTACAACATAAATTTGACATTTAAAATGTGGTGTATATTACAAATGTTTTACAAATGTTAGCAAAAGCTGTCGATTGAAAAATTCCACATGAAATATGCCCATTTGATTTATTTTGCCAGAAACATTTCAATGTTTTTCCACAGTAAAAACAGATTACTACTTCTGCAACATTTTTTCAAAACTTTTTTATACAAATTTTTTATGTATGTAGTTCGACAGCGTTCCGCATGAAAAACTGAACAGATTACCAGGTTTTAGTCGAAAAAATAATTGAAATATTTTGATTAATTTTAAATTCCGGCTGCAAAAGAAACATAATATCTATTAATATTATCTCTGCTCTATTCTGTAAAACGTTTGATTAACAAAACAAAATTATATAATTTAGAGTTTTTGGAAATTGAAATGGTTTATTTCATATATTTTCGGTTTACAGTATAGAGCTGTTTATATGTATATATTTTCTATATAATTTCCTTAATGAAAAACAAGACTAAAAACCAGGTGCTAAAAAACAAATATAATTTAATAAAAATAAGAATCCTTAAGTAAAAAGTAACGCTCCATTTTCCTACGCTCGCTTGTGTTAAACGTTTGTCTAATATAAATCAAACAGTCATTGTGTGCTTTGTACTAAATTTAAAAATACACATGGCTACTTTTTTAGTTATTGTTAGTTGATTTTTGTACATATTTTAATTTTAATTTTCTTTAACTTATAATAGACGTTGAAATTTTTTTAAGCCCCCAAAAAAGGACTGCAGCAAAATGATCTAAAGAACAATTAAACTTCTCTGAAAAAATCAAGTCCCAAAGCCGCCTAGATGATGGGTTGTAATCTCTCTCATTTCACTTCAGTTGCCTCTATTGTTGGTGCTAGATACAAAACTTTTGTTCCCATGAAACATGTTTCCGCAACATTAAATGTTTATACAATATCTATGTTATGGCAAACCTTAAGTTTGTTTTATAAAATGCATTACATTTGCTTTCAAATATTCTCAGAAAATAGTTTTTTGTTTAGATACATTTTTTAAGCAACATGTTTTTTAATTGGGAGTTAAAATATTAGTTAGGGATATATTGTGCATTATTTAAAAAAAAATTGCAATATATTAGAGACAAAATAATATGCAAATTATTATTATTTTTTATGTATTGGTTTACTCAAGCCTGATGATTTCTAAAGGCAGAAAAATTTTAAATGCTAAAATGCTATTTGTACATTTATGCAACTTATTGACTGACACCTTTCTGCTGCAAAAAATTGGCTCTGATTTTTTAACACAAGTATTTAGATTTTCTTCCGATAATACAACTCTGCGTGCAATGTATTACACTAAAAATTTTCCTGGTAAAATAGTAACATCTTCGTGCTGTCCCAGCGATAATTGTAATGATTGTCAAATGTCTATCATCACTAGTCAGTTAATAGAATATGTGTGCAACTTCTGGCAAAAACTCAATAAAACGAGGCCCCCTAACAGAGTCGACAGCAGTAATTTTAAATTTATTTTTTTTGCTAATTTTTGTTAATGGTTTTGTTTACTAAATTAATAAAATTTTATGAAAATATAAAAACATTTTTTTTTTTCAAAAATAGGATCATAAGAAAAGCGCTGCCAAAATAGATTCCATCTCGCGACCACTTTCTATCATTATATATAACAAATTATGTGAAAAAAAACATTACCCCAGTTCTACTTCATCCTCCTATCGTTATGCAACAAATTTAAAAATCTTAGCAACAATGTTGCTACTGGTGGCGTAGAATCTATAGTAACTGAGGCAATGCTATGCCGTTCGACTAGATATATAACACCATTAGCAATGCCAAAGAAACATTTTTAATGTGATATTTGTTCCTTTTCATGACTGGAAACATGAAATATCTCATTAGAAAATTTAATGTTGCAGCAACACTAAAATGTTGGTTGCTAAAAAATTGGGTATAGTTTCTTGTCAGATTTAGAATTGCAGTTAAAATAAAATCATTATTATTTTTGGTTGCTTAAGAGACATTTCATATTATCTGTGCTCTATTTTGCAAAATGTTAGATTTTTAATTTAAAACGAAAGAATTTTTTAAAGTAAATCAGCCACTCTCGAACAAAAGAAGGGTTTCTTACACTGAACTAAAATTTCTCTATATATGTAATTTTCTAAAAAAAATCCAGATTATAAACCAGGTGCTAAAAAGCAAATTAATAATATTTTATGAATACAATTTTCAAAATAAAAATAGAAACTATAAGTAACGCCCCACATTCTCCTACGCTCGCTTGTGTTAAACATTTCTTCTATTCTGAATTTGTAAACAGTCATTGTGTATGTTTTTAACTTTAAAATTTAAAACACACATGACTCTACTCTTTTTAGTTTTTGTCTGTGTATTTTTGTTGTTGATGTTGGTGTCTTGTTTTTGTATTCCTTAAATTGCAATAGCGATCTTACTTGTAAATCTTACAGAATCGGACGAAGACTTTCTTTTAACACCCTTAAAAAGGACTGCCACAAAACGATGCAGCAAAGGACATTTTAAGAGTTCTGAAAAAAATCGCCGACATCATCGCGCAAAACATTATCAGAAAGCTGCAGTCTTTAGCTGTCCCAACTGCCCTAAAGCCTATACAACGAGGTGTAATCTTTTACGTCATATCCGAGTAGAATGTCAAAAAGAACCAAAATTTATGTGCACCATATGTGATGTTAAATATTATTATCGTTGTTCGTTGGCTCGTCATCTAAAATTGTCGCATAAACAGAATTTAAATGTTTTAAAGTTTTTTTGAACTAAATGTTTAGTTGAAGTTAATTTTAAATTAAATTAATTCCTTTTTTTAAGAGATTACGTTTTTTAGGCTTTATGTTTAATTAAACATGTTAAGACAACATGAAATGTTTATAAACATTCTATAATAGGTTTAGTTTGTTTTACAAAATGATTTTATTTTTGTTCTCAAAGGGTTTGTACTTTGTTTAGAAACATTTTTGAAGCAACTTTTTTTTAATTCGGAACTAAAATATTAGTTAGGGTCGTTTCACACTATCATTCAAGTATAGTTTTTAATGATCTAATCGCTGTTTGGGAAATTTTATTTTCCTCAATAGTATTAATACTTGTATTTTGATTTAAAATAGATTCCAACTCTACCTTCTACGATGATATTAGAATTGTATTAAAAAAATACCGCCCTAATTCCGTTTCATTATTATTAAATAGAATTTTCCCATAATTCCAACAACAAATTTAAAAAATCTTGGCAACAATGTTGCTATTGGCGGTGTTGCATTTATAGCAGAAACCCACGAACACATACCACCTCAATTGTCTTCTGAATGCTTTTACATAAATTTTTCTGTATATTTGGAGAGAGCAAGGGCACATGTGCGCTATTTTGCCGGACTCTGATTTATAGTAACTAGTATTAACATTACTAAAGTCCTCTTAGGCTTCGTTTACACTAGTAGCAATGGTAAAGAAAATTAAAATAGTATTATGTTCTGTATCGATATTTGTTGCTTTTCCTGTTATTCCTGTTCAAAAACAAGAAATACATAATCAGATATTTTGAATGTTGCGGCAACATTGAAATGTTGGTAGTAATAAAATTGTCTATACGTTTAGATTTTAAGATTTTCATCTAAACGAATTATTAAGAATATTTGTGATTAAAATCATTAATTTTGGTTGTTCAAGAAACATTTTTTACCATCTGCTATATTCTTGAAAACGATAGATTTTTAAAACTACATATTAATACTACTTTAAAGTTAATCAATCAGACTAGAATCGCAAAAGCTAAAATTATTATAATTATTATTAAAATTTTTTTTATTGTAATTAGAAAACAATAAAATAGTATCTCGCACTGGGTCAAAAAAAAAAATGCGCTAACCATTCTCTATTTATTAAGAAAGAGAAGAACCAGTTGCTAAAAAGTAAATAAACAATATTTAAGAAAAAGAATTTTCAAAATAAAATTCTGAAAAAATAAGTAACGCCCCTATTCTCCATATACGATCGCTTGTGTTAAACATTTCTTCTAACTTTTAATGGGAATAAAACAGTCATTGTGTATATTTTTAATTTTAAAACATACATGACTCTACTCTTTTTAGTTTTTGTCTGTTTATTTTTTGTTGTTGTAGATGTTGGTGTTTTTTTTTGTTTTATTCTTTAAACTGCAAATAGCGATCTTACTTGTAAATCTTGCAGAATCATTCGAAGATGACGCTGACTTTCTTTTACAACCCTTAAAAATGACTGCCGCAAAACAATCTCAAGGACAGTTTAAAAAAAGTTCTGGAAAAAATCGTCGCCATCATCGTTCAACGCGTTATCAGAAGGCTGCAGCCTTCAGCTGTCCCAACTGTCCTAAAGCCTATACATTGCGGTGTAATCTTTCACGTCATTTGCGTGTAGAATGTCAAAAAGAGCCAAAATTTCTGTGCCCCATATGTGATGCTAAATATTATTATCGTTGTTCGTTGGCCTATCATGTTAAAATGTCGCATAAACGGAGTTTATAAATGTTGAAGAATTTCTTTTCGATGTTTAATTTTTATTGAAATCATTTTTTTCTGTAGTTAAGAGTTATACTTTATTTAATATGCATTTAAAATATTTACTTACTATACTTACCTTTTTTTTACTTTATACTGTTTAGAAACATTTATTTTGTTCGGCAACATTGTTTATGATGGCAAAGTAGTTGGTATCTTGTTTATGTTTAACAAACATTTGAGCAACATTTATTGTTTAAATGTTTCTATACTGCGTACGATATTTAGTTTAAGTTTGTTAAGCCTGGTACTTATGTTAGAATATTGAGCAACATCGATGCTACATTGTTGTACAATGAACAGGTCAGATCAGCTGTAGTTTGATTTAAATTGATCAGTCGGGTTTCGGATAGTTGTCCGCAAGATCGCTGCCATGTTTGCTGACAATTAACTATAAAGCTATGTGCGTGTGTCATCTTTGAACAAAGTTTTTGCATTGTTGAGCTAGGCTTCAAAATTGTCCCCATATCCCAGTGGCTATTTTCTATTTCCAAACTGATATAAAAGACTACCAAAAAGATTATCTCAACAACAAAAGCTATAAAATAATGCCCAAAGCTAGCTGATCACCACCTGGCTTTTGTTAACATTTGTAAAACAATAAAAATGTAAAATTCTTCCAAATCTCGAGACTCCAAGTAAAATAATAAATTTTGCTCAACATTTTTTTAAAAATTTTAAAAAGAAGAACCAGGCTTTATTACAAAACTTATTATTTGGTTTTATATTTTATTATAATTTTTTTGAAACCAATTACATAAATAATAAATAATACGATTTACAAAAGCCCTTTCGAATACCACCTAACGGGAGATTGAAGACACGTTAATACGTAAATCAGACCCTACAAAATATGCCTTTGTAATCAACGATTAAATTTGTTTATATACTCATGGTCGCTGTTGATTTTAAATCAATCAAACCATGTGCTTCTTGTTGGCTCTGAAATGTTAATCACTGAAAATTAATCAATACGTATGTTTATTCCCTCCGCTCGCTCAGGCATAAATGTTTTTTAAAAAAAAATTAATTCTTTTCTTATTAAGTTTAAGGGGAGATAATTTCTTTTTTAGTTATCTATTTGTTATTTTCTTACTAAAAAAAATGTTGCTGAAACATGTTTCTAAACAATAGTTTAAAATGTTGCTAAAAATTTTTAGAAAATTGTGTTGTAAAACGTTTTCTTCACATAATGGGAAATCATAGGCTGTGTTGTTGTACCATAGCATTTTGGAAATGTTTCTTAAAAAATTGTTTTTTTCTGAACATAATTTAATTTAAATTTAGTTCTTGAAAATTAATTTTTTTTGTTCAAATTTCTCAAACATGTTTAAGTAGTACTTAAATATGTTGCTTATGGTATATAAACATGTTGCACAAATGTTTACAGTTCAAAAATATGTGACTTAAATAATTTTATAGTTGAAATACGTTGTGTTGAAAGTAAATATTTTGTTTTATTTAAATTTAAATTGCTAATTAACAATGATATAATATTTGTTAGCAGCAACATCTTATAACATATGTGGGGGCCTTAGGTTATTAGTAGACATCATTCCTAAATGTGTGCCAAATTTTTTTAAAAGGATTTGGAGCGTTATTTTCTTTTTAATAAATGTTTAAAACATTTAATTTAAAAGTTTTTTATTGTAGATTTTAAAAATATATAAATCTTAAATGTAAATTTGTAAATTGTTTTTTAATGTATAAATTTATGAACATGAACAAATATTTTTCAATAAAAAGTTTATAAAACAAATTTAGTAGGAAAATTGGTTTTAAAAACATTTTTTTAAAAAATTAGCAATTAAATGTAAATTATGTGTTTCTAAAAAAGTTATTTAAACACAACTGTACATCTTTATATGAAAATTGTAAAAATTATTAATAAATATTCAAAACATTTAATGTTAATATAAGAAAAAAATAAATTTTCTTTAAAATATTGTAAAACAAAAACAAAATAAATTCTTCAAAAGTTAAATACTTAATTAAAAAAAAAAAAATCCGAATATGTTGTTATTTGCTAGAAATTCATAAATTTTATTTTGTTTATTAATTTCTTTAACAACTTTTTTTGATTAATTATAAATTAAATATTTAGCACTAAAGATAGTTTCCAATATTTAAGTATATTTTGATTTTTTTTCCAATTTTCCGCTCTTTCTCTCTTCCTTTCTTTAATAATTTGCAATATTTACATCTGTAAATCTGTAAATGTGTGATGATTTTATATGCCTAAACAGGAGCTGTAATATATATTAAAGATCAGCCACACCTTATAATGCCCTCAACTTTGACAGCACAATCAACATTATCATCATCACCGCCATCATTATTACTAACACCATTTACCAATCTACCACCAACAATGGCAGCAACAACGACTTCTTCAACTACGAGTACTATACTGCCGCCATCATCAACCTTAGCATCATCATTATTATCATTGACAACGTCTTTAAATGTTGATACTGATCCCAGTAGTAGTTGTAGAAGTAGTCGAACAACTAGACGTCTTAAAAAGTCTGTAAAAATTGATTATACCACCTTACCGCCGCTCCTAACTGTGCGCAATAATAATAATAAAAAGAATTCGAAATTTGTTTGTGACAAATGTCCGCATAAATCATATCAAACCTATAATAGTCTGTTACGCCATCAACGTGTCGAATGTCATAAAGATCCTCAACATGTTTGTTGCATGTGTTCGATACGTTTTTATTATTTAACTACGTTACGTAAACATGCCAAACGTATGCATAATATTGACTATGATTAGAACAAAACAAAATGAAATTTTTATTATTAAAATATAACACAAAAAAAAAAAAAATAAATAAATAAACAGAATTTACTACTTTAATGTAAAATTTTTAAAATATCAATAAATGTTGTGTTGTTGAATTTCAGAAAATTAAACAAAAATAAAAATATATATGGTAGTTTTTTGTTCCTTAGCTAAATTAATTGTAAACTTGAACAAATTATTTTATAGAATTATTTTTTTTCTTATTAGTAAAATTGTATCTTGTTGAGTTGTATATTTTGTTTAGAAAAATAGTAATATATTGTAAAGTATTTTTTGTAATTACAAAAAATAATGACAATTTTTTATGTTACATGTTTTTTTTATCAACATGTTGCTAACAGAAATTTTGTAAATTTTTAGAGATTTTTTAATTTTTACACTTTTTAAAAGTTAAAAATAACAGCTTCCGACAACGGTTTTTAATTAACTAAAATTCAAATATATGTGTTTTTTTATATGTTTATTATTATATTGTGAACATGTTATGTTACCTTAATTTTTCTGAATTTTTATAAATAAAAACCATTAAAAATAATTTTGCATTCCTGATTTAAAATTGAGTAAAAAAATAATTTATAAAATTTTCGTCTGGCAACATTTTTTTTTGTACAATTAGTGAAAGTTATTTAAAATAAAAAAAAATTCCTTAAACAACATTTTCAAAAGTTCCTCAACATGTTGCTCACAACATTAATGTTAAATATTTTTGAATTCATCGAAATTATTTAAAATAAAAATAAATCAGATTTGCACATATTTCCTTTTTATAATTTTTAAAACATTTAAATTTGGTATTTTAACAACATTTTTAAAAAGTTCCTCAACATGTTGCACGCAACAATATTTTTAAATTTTTGAATAGCTTAAAAAATTGTCATTATTGTTTTTTTATAGTTTAGTTAAAGTTCTTTTCCAAATTGTTTCTATTAATTGTAATACAGTAGTTTTAGTTTTTTTAGTATTTATTTTTTTAATGCCAAACAATAGTTTAAAAGTAGTAATTATTATTATTCTCTTTTTTTTTGTAAATAAGTTTAATTTAAGCTTTAATTTTAAATATTCAAAACAAACAAGAAAACCCATTTACATTTTGTTTTATTTTTCGTCAAAGCGAAAATATCCTTAAAAAAATTTTTTGTGTCTTATGATTTATTTTTTCTTTTTGTTTCTTTTCATTTAACCACAACCCTTCAAAATAACCAAAACAAACCAAAAAAAAAAAAAAATCACATAATTCCCATCATCAACACTTTCTCCATTAAACAATTTCATGATGTGTGTGTGGCCAAAATCATTAACCAAAAAATCGTGTAAATATGTATCATCAACAAAATACAAACGTATAAATAACTATTTAAAAACTCATTTTAAATTTTAATCCCACATTTTTTCTCCACCAATAAAATACTAATTTCATTTTACTCCCACCAAAAAGATATTTCCTATAAATTTTCTCAATCAATGATAGAATGTGGCAATTATTTGAAATTGAATAAACAGTATAATAAATTTAATAATTTAATGATGGATGGTGTTGGAGGTGGTGGCGGTAGTGGTAGTGGTGTAAATGCTGTTAATGGAGGTCCAGCGTTTAACTCAACTGAACGATTTCCCTGTTCTGTTTGTGGTAAATCGTATTTGCGCAAACGTCATTTGCAACGACATATGAGAGATGAATGTATTGGCATACCGCCACGTTTTAGCTGTGATTTGTGTCCGTCACGTTTTCGCCGTAAATATCATATGGTGCGTCATTTAACCTCTAAACATGGCATACCACCAAATATAGCCCAACAAACGACTGGCAATACGAATCGCCATAATTCATCTTTGATTAAGGATGAGCAGGAAAATGCTGAGAATTTAGCATTTAATCATGTTCAATTAGGTAACTGTGATAATGGTCTACCCGAAAATCTAACCATGCGTAAAGAGAATTACGAACATGAAACGCCACAATTACTCGCTCAGCATCAGCTTCATAAACATCATAATCAGCAACACCAACCTCACCCTCACCCTCATCATCAGCACCAACACCATCTTAACATTGGCTCGGCCAGTCCTTCACACATAACCAGTGGTGACAGTGGCAGTGATTGTAATGGTGGTGGTACAGCTGGTACCTCACCCATACCACCCACAACACACTTAATACCCATGCCTACGTATGGTTTGACGGGTGCCATTACAGCGATATCGGCAGCTGCAGCTCATGTGGAGGAAAAAGATGCAAAAATTCTCTTAGAGGCAGCAGCAGCAGCAGCTGCCCAAGCCGCAGCCAATAATAATTTACAACATTCTGCAAACAATAATGCAACGCCACCACCGCCGCCCCCGCTTAATGAAGATAGTGAAAATATAGCCGAAAATCAAACGTCTACAAATACGGGAACAAATAATGCTAGCGAAGCTTTTATCAAGGCCGAACCTTTAACGCCCAGCAAAACGTCGGCTGCAGCATCAGCCGCCTCCATGAATATGTTAGACGATGAGTGGAAAATGAAGCTAAGCTTACAACTCATTTCTAATTCCTTGCTCAAAGAACGTTTAATGAACACCATGCCATTTGCCTACAAAAACAATTGAACATGAATGCTCTCAAGAAAAAAAAAAAAAAACAAAAATATTTTTTTTCACTTTTAATAAATATTATTTTTTTTTCTTTGATTTTAATAATATTTTAAATTAAATACACTTTATTATATTAAAATTATTTTTACACAAATTTTGACTCTATACGATTTATTTTATAATTTGCTGCTTTTAATTTTTTTTTAATATTTAAGTTTTACCTTTTTTTGAGATTATCAAACCAAATATATATATTTTTTAAATTAAGCTTAGAAAAACCAAAATGTATGAAAAATTATTAAAATTTGTTTTTTTTTATGTTAAACAAATTAAGATCTCTTTTTTTTTAACAAAGCAAAACCAAACATTCCGTTTTTAATTCCAAATATACAAAATATAAGAAAAATTTAACCAAAAAATATTTTTTAGTTTTTTTTATACTTACAACTTAAGTTTTTATATTTATTATATATTTTATTTAATTAATTATATTTAATTTGACAAAAGAAAAAGTAACACAAAAATTACACAAGAGGTTGAGTTTAAAGGTGAAATTTTTAGCCAAAAAAGGTTTAGCTCAAATTTGCAAATCATCATAATTTCTTTAGAGACGTTGTTTAGAGAGATATGTATGTGTATATAGCCTTATTAAGGTTGTGCTTATTATGCTTATCGAAGTCGCACTCGAATTCGATACTTTTGTACTAAATTAAAATACTTTTATTTAAAATTTACAAAACCGTCGAATTCGAGTACAACTTCGACAAGCGTAGTAAGGCTGATAGTTTAGCGTTTAATAATGTTTTACTAAATTTTAAGTTTTGTCATCATATGCAGCTATCACTGAAACAAATGATGAGATTGAAAGAAAAATTCAAATATACAGTAAAGATTTTTTTTTTTAAATTGAAAGACCATCATCGTGGTTTACTCACTGAAGGTCTTCTTTAAGCAACACTGGTTTTTGCGGAGGAGAAAAAGAGAAGAAAGATTCACCCTTTCTTCCACAAAAATCAGGCCTGGTACAAGAATACTTGTCACTATTTTTTTTTCAAATATTTCGTTAATTTTTTTTTCTACAGTTTTATTACATTTTTTAACATTTATTTTAGACACTACCAGTATATAATTGACAGGGTGGGCCAAATAAGACCAACCAATGTTAAACACAAATGCCTAGCAAATGCCTTATTGAAATCACAAAATGCTCCGCCATTGGCCGCAAAAAGTTTTCGATCGTTATAACGTGAGAAGCTTAGGAAAGCGTTTAAGCAGTTTCATTCTCATTCTCAAAGATATATGGAAATATGGATGGATCATGTTGTTGGCTATAGCGCCGCAAAAATCAAAGGCAAATGTATGTAAACATTTCGATTTTTAGATCCCAAAATTTTACAGTTTTGTAAAATTTGTTTTTCAAATGGAAATGAACTTCATCCGACATCAAAAAATGATTTAAAAATCCAGTGGCCATAGCACCACAAAAACCATTAAAACATTATTTAAAAAATCAAAAAATTGTGTGGCTAATTGTGTAAAACGAATTGCGTGCGTAGTATAACGCAACGCCTTGATGTTTATTACTGTACAGTTCCACAATATATTATAACCTACAAAAAAGAAAAAAATATATAAATAAATAAAAAAGCAGAGTTGTAAATGAATCATTCTTTTTTGATTTCAATTCATTACGAATTAGCTAAATTTTGAATTAATTCTTTTCAACAAAAAAAAGAATTGAATTAAATTTGAATCAATTCATTTGAATTTAGCGAACATGAATTGCAATTCATTTCCAATTCAAATGAATTGGGCAAAATGAGTTGCAATTCATTTGAATTAGGCAAAATGAATTGCAATTCTTTTTTTAATTCAAAAGAATTGGTAAAATGAATTGCAATTCATTTCTAATTCATTTGAATTGAAATGATTTGGAATTAATTCAAATGAATTACAAAAGTAACTTGTAATTCAAATTTATCAAATCAAAAATGAATTGCATTCAATGGAAGTAAACTTGGTGTTTTTTCAGTTTGGTTCTTGAAGTACTACTTATTTCGCTTTTGATATACACTGAATGACAAGACATTCAGTATCTAAAACCTATTAATAATTTATGAAATTTGTGACCTACGAACATTAAAGGACAAACACTTTAGTAATATTTCTTTAATATTTAAGTAATATTTATTTAACAAAATGTAATTATATTTTACAAAAAAAGATGAAATTAGGAAGAATTATAGGCATCAACTAATTTTTCTATTATTTTAATTATAATATAAATGCTAATTAGATTAAATTAGAATGCATCGTTCACTTTCAGCAATAATAATTTTTCAAAATTATCATCTAATAGATTTCCACGTTTAGGGATATTTAGAATAGACGCGTACGAAAACAATCGTTCAACAGCAATGGGTGATTCATTATTAATAGTGGATATATATTTATTATAAAGTACCGAATAGACATAATTGGAAAAAGGGTAATGATTTTGCATTACAGTCTTTTTTTCAGAATCAATTCGATTCAAATAAATTGGAAATGTATAACAAACTCATTTTTCGAGTTTATTCAAATGAATTGGTAAAACGAATTGCAATTCATATTTTAACTCATTTGAATTAATTCAAAATCAATTCATTTGAATTAATTCAAAATCAATTCAAATGAATTGGGAATGAATTGCAATTCATTTTCTCTAACTCATTTATATTAATTCAAAATCAATTCAATTCAAATGAATTGGAAATGAATTGCAATTCATTTTACCAATTCATTTGAATTGAAAATGAATTGCAATTCATGTTCGCTTAATTCAAATGAATTGATTCAAATTTAATTCAATTCGTTTTTTGGAGAAAAGAATTAATTCAAAATTTTACCAATTCATTGCATGAATGATTCGCGAATTAATTCAAAAATGAATGATTCGTTTACAACTCTGTAAAAAAGTTATTTGTGTTTAAAATTTGTAGGTATTATTTGGCCTACCCTGTTTTTTCAGGATCGCTACTTCCATCTTCAGCATTCTTCATATTCAACTACTTTGGTTGTTGTTGTAACAGCTCTGCTGCTGTCGGAAGTTCTTTCCTGGGAAAAAAGAAAACTTCCGGTTGATACAGGTGTTGCTGAGTTGACAATCTTTGGCCGAGTGTGACTCGGGTCGTTCCGGAGCGAAGATCCAATTGTCGTGGGAACGAACTACTTTGGAGGTGTCTGCTAGTGTCTGAAATAAAAATTCTCTTATTTTTCTTAAAAAATATTTCCCAGCCCTACTGAGTGGTTCGAGAGAATAAACGAATTCTTGAGCCTACCTACAGCAATTTCATTCAATGTTAAAATATTAAAGATTTACGGCCAAATTTATTAACAATATTTTATGAAATGTTTATTAAACAAATTTTTATACAAAATTTTGTTCAATAAACTTTTTATAAACAAAAAATATTTTTTATATTAAAAAATATTTTATTTTTAGTTTTTTTTTGTAATTTTCGAATTTTTTTTACATAATTTTTTTTTAATATTCGAAAATAATATTTTTTAATATGAATATTTCTAATTTTAGATATTGTTTTTTATATTTAAATTAATTTAAAATTTTTAAAAATTCAATATCTTTCAATTGTCGTTTTCTTATTTTCTAATTTTTTTTTCGAAATTTAGTTTTTAATTTAAATTAGCGTAAAATATCAAAACTAATTTAAAATATTTTTTTATCACTAAACTAATTAAATTAATGTCTAGCAAAAATGAATATGAAAAAATTAGATTTTTAATGAAACTAAACCAGGGCTGAGGGTTACTGCGTTTTTCGATTTGACAAGAAAATCATTCGAAATAGGAAATTTGAGCTAAAATGTATTAAAGTTAGTATTAACAATTTTATGTTACTGCTAGCTTTTTTTATTATTTTTTTTTTAATTTCTCTTTATGATCTCAATCTCTTATATTTATTTACTTTTTTTTATTTATTCAAAAGATATCATTTACGTTTGTAACCAAATACTCAACAACCAAAAATATATAAAAAACACAATCGTTTATTTTTACCAAAAAAGATAAAAACCTAAAATATACTTCATTATAAAAGATTTTTCATAATTAATTATTTTTTAGGTTAATATAACAAGGCGAAAAAAATTTAAAATTTTATAACAACGAATTTCCTCTTAAATTATTTAAGTAAAAAATAATTATATTAAAAACAATTTTAAAATTATTTAAATTATTTATTTTAAAAATTTTATTTATCTTGGAAATATTTTGTAAGTAAATGTTTTTTAATTGTTTCGAGTTTCTTTTTTAAATAATAATAATATTTAAAAGTATTTATTTTATTAAAACTATAAATAAGTTTAATCTCTTATTTATTGCATTAAATTATGTATTTAAAAAGATTTTTACCAAAAAACTTGCCATGTATTACTAATTTTAAGTAAAAAAAAAAACAAATTATTAAAAAAAGTTAAATTAAATTTCTGAAAAGAACTTGATATTGCTGAGATAATTTTTAAAGTTAAAAGCAAAACGTTACAGTTACGTTGCTGTCAGAAAAGTAGTTTGATATTGTTTCTTAACTATTAAAATTATTCAAATTTATTAAAATTTTTAAATGAAAATATTCAAAACATCCACTCGAAAGTAAAATATTTGATCAATTTTGGATTTATGTGTTTTACATTCACCCAATATTCTGTATGAAAATATGTCAAATATTTCACTTTTGAGTGGATTTGGGATAACAGAACATGACATACAACTGCTTAATCACCAGTATCAAGGACTAGTTAGTCGAACGAAACGTAACGGAATATAATACATGACAATTGTTGAGGTTCTCTTGCTCTCTTTTTGCTCTTTTTTGTTTGCAAAGGAAATCGAAAGCAAGAGAGTTGTAAACAACAACAACAATTCTTATGTGTTGCATTCCGTTAAAGCAACGTTCGATTAACTACGCTTTTACGACCTTTAAAGCAGGCAAATTTGGCGCTTCAGAATATTGTTTGCCAAGAATATGTTCCATAAAGGCATTGCATGGCATCATCTTGTCGTCTTGGAATCACTACAATGTACCACCTAGTCCTCAATAATTTTGCAGGAACATTAAAAAACGCGCTTAAATATAAATAGACATATTTCAGGGTTCTGTGGTTCGCGCAAAACGTTAGCTTTCTTTCCCTCTGCCACTTTCACAATCATAACTTTTTGTTGTCTTTTTCTTTTTAAAGAAGTATGGTTCAATTCGGCATAGAGCATACAAACAAGATAGCTCTTTCGTTCGCCAACGAAAGTTATTGGGCAATCCAGGTTAAGTGCTTGTTTCTCTTTTGCTTTCTAAGAGTCGTTTAATTCATTTCAAACAAAATTTTTCTGACTATTTTTAACTGAAAACATAAATCTCTCAAATTTCAATTTCTTTTTTATTTATTTATTTTTTCTTAACTTATTCAAAATCGTAATTTATTAAATAAAATTTTATAAAATATTTTAATCCTATTATTTTTATAATTTTCTACAAAAACAAAAAAAAAAAATGTATTCTAATTAAAATAATAAAACAGTAAAATATCTTTATATTAAAAATAATAATTAAAAAAAAAAACCCAAATCAAAATTGTGTATTTATTTAATGAAACATTTAATGCAAAACAAAAAGAGAATCAATTAAACAAAATAATTAATATTTTACAGATTTTTTTCTTTTATTTTCAGGAATTCGTTTTACTTTTTCTTTCAGATTCTTAGCAAAGTAGCAAAGATAGAAAAATGGAAAAGAAGAGGCCTTATGACAACAAGAGATAAAAATAAGAAAATTGCAATTAACATTTCTTCATCTAGAATTACTTACGTACTTAAGTTAGCTCTGCAACCCGTTGTTGGACTTGGCCTGCTTAATAAATGATTTCCAAGCACTTCGTTCTTATGCGTGCTTTCTCTAGTTCGTTATACCAAGTCTTTTTTCACTTGGTCCATCCACCTTAGTCTCGGTCTTACCTGTATGCGCTTTCTATGGTCGTCTTCCAACGTCTTTTTGACTGGAGCGTATGTATTCATTCGACCGACGTGCCGCGTAATCGCTGTATTTTAATGTACTTAAGTACCATCATGTCAGGATATAGATCATAAAGCTCACGTTTCGATCGACGTATACATATCCATCCTCGTTAACACAGATCGGGCCAAAGATTACCGAATGATTTTTCTCTCAACAACACCCAGTATCGTTTCATCTGCTTTCGCAACTACCCACGTTTCAACGCCATAAAAAAACACGGCTAGAATAAGGAGGTGGTACAATGTTATTTTAGTTAGTGAAGAGAACTGTGTGCTTAGACCGAAGTAGTGTATATTTGCCAGCACGATCCTTCGCCTTATTTCGATGCTGACATCATTATTTTTTCAATTGATGATGGATGCGAGGTATATAAATTCATAACTTCGCCTTTCGGTCATAACGAGGTTTACCTAGCGGCTGCAAGCCTAAAATTTGGTCTTGTTATCTTCGCTGATTCCTTTACGATGCTGGAAAACGCATCAGAGTTAAATCTAGCTCTACCTTTCTTACGATGTCAATATCGTCCAGATACACGAGAATGATGTGGCTTTTGCTGTTCAGTGTAACATCTGTGTTTCCAATATTTTCTTCAAGAAGTTGCAAGTTGTTGAAGAAGTTGGACGATAAGCTGTCACCCTGTGAATGATTCGGAGGGGTCGTTTCCTATTTTTACTAAAAATCCAATGTCACCCAGAGTCATTTTAGAAAGGCCTTAGTATAATAAGAAAGAAGACTGCAAGTCTAAATCTATCTAATGAAACAGAATACATCTGCAACGTCAGGAAAAACCGCTGTCAAATAAAATACATCTGCAACATCAGGAAAAACCGCTGGCAAATAAACAAAGACTCCTTAATTAATTCGACTTCAAATACTCTCTCTTATTATGAAATGTTCTTTTGAATTTTTTTGTGCTTTATAATGAAAGTATGGCAACATTGTTGAAAGTAAGAGTATCTTAAATCAGAGCAAAAAGAAAAACTCTGCGAAATACAAAAAAAATGTTTGGTTACGACCACATTCTAAGGCAATTTTATATGTCAAATCTTATGAAAAAAAATCGTTATGCTCCACTTCTGTTTGTTTTGTTCTCGAGGAAAAACACTTTCGGATCAAACAGGTGTTGCTAAGTTTGTAATCTTTGGCCGAGTGTTACTCGGGTCTGGTCGAGACATAGAACTAAATGTCGTGGGAACATCTTACAACGGTTGTTTAAGCTGGTGCATTGCCTTGCTTAAACAGCGTTTTTTTGATGTTGTAAAATATTGTACAATATAAGTTATTGCGATGATTTTCCTTTTAAAAACGATCAATATAATTTTGATTTTAAAATCCTGCAGATGCAACTTACTCCGCCTTTCTTTGGGTTCGTTTTGCCTTTTTCACATCTCAGTTTTGATAGTTAGTTCGCTCTTTTAATCTCAAGTTTTAAACTTAAGCACAACAGAGTTAGGCTAACTTTACGGTATCTGAGTTGAACTACTGTAAAGTAGCACTGGCAAAGTATTGAGTAGTGGGTACCGAGTATCGAGTATTTGATCCTTTTATTGAGTACTCAATACTCAAAAGTAGTTACTCGATACATTCAACGTTAAAGATTTAGAAATAAATAGAATAGAAAATTGAACGACTTTATTAAAATCTGATGAACAGTACGTTTTTATTATGTAAACAGAAGTATTGAGTACCCGATTGATAAGTATCAAGTTAATAAAAGTAGGAGAAATTGCCACCACTACTGTAAAGCTCCTGAGGAGAATATAGATAGATCTTTATCAGTTGATCCAAAAAGTAATATCAGTCCATTTGTGAAAGCGAAATGTTCAACTCAGATAGTGCAATAATAGCTTTTAACAGTTTTCATAGCTGGGTAGTTCTAGGAGTGCCCCTGTAGTATTTACATATTGCACAATGGGACCAATAATCCAAGTATGCAGTTTACAGCGGGCTTAAAGACTTGGCAAATCCTAGTTTGGTGATATTGTGCTCTCATTTTCCATTATTGTTAATTTCTAAAAATTTCCCTTAAAGTTTAAAATATTTTACTTTAAAATTTTTTGTTTCTTTCTCTTTATCATCTTGATTTCCTTCTTTTTATTTTTTAAACTTTTAAAAATTTCTTAGTTTTTAAATTTCTTTAAACTTTATATTTTTGGTTTCTTTTATTTTTTTCGATTATTTTTTTTCGATTCTAAAGAAGAAAAAAAATTTGTGAAAGCGAATATTCACTAACCTATTTTTATAACTAAATTTCTTTTAGATTTTGTACCTACTACATCTACTACTGCTACAAGCTTTTATAAATCAGTTTCAACTCTAAAAATTAATTATGTCTATCTTAATCTTATGTCTTGAACGCTGTTGTTGTTGGTGTTGTCGAGTCTACATAACCTACAAATAATTTATACCAACTACAAACTGCTACTCAAACTATTTGGGGTGTTGAAATGTCATTACAAACAAATGTTGTCAACAAAGTGAGCATTAATTAAATATTTGTCAAAATTATACTACATATACTCTTAAATTGGTGTTTTAAGTATAAACTTACACAAAAAATCTCATTAAATATAAAATGTTTATTTAGCTTTAAATATATTATTTCTTTACTTTATACAAATGTTATTAACCTTTATTATATTAAAATGATATTAAAATAATTTTTTTATATTAAAAGAACAAAAAGAAATATTATAATCTCTCTTTTTCTCTCTTTGACTGTCTCTCTTTTGCTCTATTTATAATTATTTAATATTTTTTAAGCATTTTTAAATTGATGGTGGTTTGTTTCAATTAAATTATTATCTTATTTTAACATTAAGTCAAAATCATCTACCAAATTCTTTTAAGTGCATTTTAAAGAATTTTTAAAATTTCGTTTTTTTTCGAAAATTAAATTAAAAAGGAATAAACTTGGAGCAATTTATCAAAAATTGATCCGAAATGTTTTTTTTACAAAAAAAAAAAAAAAACAAAATTAGTTGATTTCTTTTTCTTTTATCTTTTTCAGAATTTATAGTTAACAACTTTAATTTTGGCAAAAAAAAAAAAAATTATCAACAATTTTTTTTTTAATTTTTGTCTTCGATTTTTTTAAAGAATTTGTTTTTATTTTTCGAAGAACAATAAAAAAAATTGTCGATGACCAAAAACAAACAAAAATATTTTTTATATTTTTCAAAAATTAAATTAGAATTTTTTTAGAAAACAAATATTCCACTTTGATAAGAAACAAAATATGTATGTACCTTTGGTTCAAGATCATAACAAAACCTAATTTTGTATATTTAGTTTGCATCAGAGCGTTAGAATTTGAATCATTAATTTGTTAATTTTATGCGTTGTACAAAATTTCAAACTCGTATAACTAAAAAATGTTTTTTTTTTGAATTCGCCATGTCAATGGTTTCCCTTGGTTTGTATAAAAAATTTAATTTTGAAATAGTTTATAGAAATTTTCATGCAAATGTTACACATAGAACAGGGTTGTAAGTGGAGTACACTACCCCTGTTTTCAATTAAACACACAATTCCTGATATTTTAGTCGTTTATAATTTCACATAAAATATTACATGTAAAAAAATTCCGCTCATAGTGAATGATACTCACTTCTGGTATTCTGCCTCCCCAAATACCAATTGGTGCGATTTTTTTCGTAAGATATACATTCCGAGCTTAATAACATACAAAAGCGCAGTTTTATTTACCCTGAATTTAAAGAAATCGAACATGAAAATAATTTAATTAAACATTGTTTTTTTGAATTAACCTACATCGGAACAATTAATTAATTTCCTCTTGCAACACTTAATTTCTTTAAAAACTTTTTTTTTTAAATTTCTTGTTCATTTTGCGGAGCTTCTAGCTTGTCTGCATGAAATACCCAGAGTCTTTGGCGGGAATCGAACCTGCAACTCCTAGACAGATAGTTTAGCTTTAGCGTACTACCAATCAGTCTATGGAGGCACTGATAGTTTTACTCTTAAACAAATTGACGTCAAATTGCAATGGAAATTTCTGGGTAACATAAATTTCACTTTGTCAAAGATAAGGCGGAGGGTTGTTATCTTAAGTTATAATTATGGTTGCAATTTAAAAAAAAACGCCCACAATAAACATTTAATTTATTTAAGCCAGCGCTAGTGTTGATATTTTTTGCTTTTTGTATTACCAGTCATCGGGAATTTTAGCTTTATAGCTGCCAGCGCCACCATGCTCTTATCCCTCTTTAAGGAATTGTAGACCACTGCAGCGTCTTTGGCGTGTTCTATTGCTATAAAACTGTTACGATCATAACTAGGGATTGAGGTCTATGCCAAGCCAGTATGTTACTCCCCAGAGAGCCTTACCAATAACCTCAGTAATTAGGTGACTGGGCAGACATCGGGGATTGGTGCTTGCCGCCTTTTATGACCTCGCAGTCGTCAACGGTGATCTCCAGGACAAACATACTGGGATTTTAAAAAATTATTAAAATATTTTTATTAAATAAGAAAACTATGCTGACGAAAACAACAAATTTATTTTCAAAAATCATATTTAGGATTTAAAATTGATGAGACCGCAAATGCGTAACGAATACGCATGGTTTAAAAATTTACCTGGGTGCGGTGTTTTCTACTTGAGGAATTCTTAAAAATTTTAATAGATTTTATGTATTAATTGGCTTTAACAAATTAAAAAAAGCGGGAAAATTTTGAAAATTATTTTCCCATACTTTTTTTCTTCTTCTTCAAAATTTTCAGATCTATACAGAAAATTGGAATAAATTAAAACTTTTTAAGTTATTTACTTTTAATTTTTTAAAAATTGAGTAGAAAAATTTTTTTATTTAAATTTTTTATTTGAAAATTTTTAGTTTTTTAATACTCGTCAACTTTATAAATTTTTTTTTTAAAATTTGGTTTGAATTATTCTTTTTAATGCACGTTGTAGGTTTTTTTAATTACATATAATTAAGAATAATATTTTTTTTTTTAATTTAAAGACTTTTTGTTTTATAGTAGATGTTTTATTTGTAATAGCTGTAGTTTAAAATTAGCTTAATAATTTTAATTCTTTTATTTCAAAATTATTAAAAAAAAAAATATTTAAAAACCCAAAGTTTTCACAAAAATATATGTATCTCTCACATTCATCTAAAGCTCATCACTTTTTACTCTCTTATTGCTGTAAATTTGTTATTGTAACTCATTTTATTACTGCCAAAAGTTTTACTTAAACAACATTACAAATTCATATTTACCTTAAATATTCATCAAAAATTTCTTTTTTTATCTCTCCTTATTAATTGTCTTTTTTGTTATTATTTTGCTCACTTTCCTTTCCTCTCATGCCTCATCAATATCCTTTTGCTTATCTCCTTCTTTCCTCCTTTTCTTTTTTTTTCTTCTTCATTTTTCGTAATTCTCATTTTAGGTTTTGTCTTAACTTGGTATCAACATTCATGCGAACAGTGTGGTAAATCCTATAAAACACGTAAATCATTATCACGTCATCGTCGTTTCGAGTGTCGCTTTACCACCGAACGTCCGGTCTTTCAATGTCCTTCGTGTAATTATGCTGCCAAACGCAGTGACAATTTAACGAAACACATTAAAACTCATTTCGCCAAAATGCAACGTGAATTCCTGCCCCTGGCTGTGAAATTCCAAAATACTTTGAAATCTCATATGGAAACTGCTTAAGAAAGAAAGAAAAAAAATTTATTAGAAAATAATTTGTGGCTAAAATGAATGAATTGGTATTTGGTTTTAAATAATAGAAGGAAAAAATGAAAAACAAATATAAAAAAATAAGAAACTAAGAGAAACCCAATTTCGAAATTTCGAAAATAAATTTCGAAATTTTCGAAAATAAATTTCGAATATTAGAAAATTAACAAAAATTAAATTTCTTTTTTAACTTTTTTGTACGCATTACGAGTAGTTTATAGTGTCTTTTAAAAAGTTGTCTTAGTAATAGAAAAAAAGTGTTTCAGGGAGTTGCCTTTTTTAATTCGAAACACTAGGCTTTATTGTAAAACTCTTAGCTGGTCTCTACAAAAATCAGCCAACAATTTCCTCACTTCTTAATAGTTCCAAAATGTGCAAGTCGTTTCGAAATTATTATGAAATTAGCATTTTCGAAAATTCGAACATCTTTAGAGAACTTTGAATATAGTGACGTTTTAAATTTGTTAATAAAGAAATACGTATTTTAAACTCTATTGTTTTAGAGAATACTTAAAAAGTCGATTTTATTAGATACTGGCGAAATAAAATGTATTTTCTGACCCGCTACACACACATAGAAGTAAAAATGAACTAGAGTTTGATTAAAAAAAACTAAATATGATTAAATAGTTGGAAAATATATGAAAAAGAGAAAATATGTATATGAAAAATATTAGAAAAATATAATTTCGAAATTTCGAACTTATGTCAAACTGTCAAACTCTTATATTTAATTTCGAATATTGAAACACTTGTGTTAATGTTTTTTTGTTTCTTTTTTTTTTGTGTGGAAATATCTTCGAAAATTTCGTTTTAATTTCGAATACTTTGACATGTTTTTTTAGATTAAATAAGATTTTTTTTCTAACTAGTGTTCAGCAATGTTTTCACTGTTTTATATTTATCTCACTTCTAACATATTTCATTAACATTACTACACACATTACCAGTCATTCATTTTTGTAACCATATTTTATTTAAATTTGGATTAAATTTTTAACGAGTAATTTTACTTTTTTCCTTAAAATAACTTACTACTATTATTTGTATTGCTCTATATACAGACATATATTTATTAATTTTATATTAAGAAACTTTAATTGAAAATTGAATTGATATTTTTTGGTGAATTGATTTATAATGTAACAATTGTTTGCTTAAAAATTTTTGTATAAAATTGAAAAAAGAAATTAAAATAATTTAATTTATAATGGCTGATGTTTGCTTTAACATTGATTTCTAAACTGTCGTCGTGTGTGCTGTATCTCAAAATATTTGTTAACAACTGACTTAAAGATACATTTCTTTCTTTTTTTGTGTTTTTTTGTTTCGATTTCAAATCCAATACTTAATGTTCAGCTCAGTTGTGTTTGAAAATAATAAAATTTATATCTACATTTTTCTTTATTAAGTATTACAGTCATGCCTGTTTGCTGAAAGAGTTTTAAAATTTGCATAAAATACAACATTTTTTTTTGCTCCTGCCTTCCTGCTCCTCCACTTATCTGAGGTTATTTTTTTATTCTTTGCATATTTTGTTTTTATTCTAATTCAACATTAGTTTGCATAAAATTTACATTTTTCTATAAATTTACTTTCTTCAAAATATAAAAATTTATGCAAATTTTATACAATTGCGCAAAAGAAACAAAAATTAAAAGCAAATAAATATATATTTTTTAAATTCATATTCATGACACATACTTGAATGAACTGGACAGAAACAAACACGCACACACACGTATAGGCATGCACACAAACGTGCTCTCATCCTAAGTTTGTTATTTTAAAATTCAAATTTATGTAGTTTTTCTAACCAACACAAACAACACCCAAAGTGCAAAGAATTTTTTTTAAATAAAATTTGCATTATTTTTTGAATTTTATACAAAACATTTCTAAAACAAAAACAAAAAAACTAATTATAATATTTTTTCCTAAAATTGGTAGCATTTAAGTCTAAAAAGATATAAAGCAAAAACCTTAATTTACGGGTTCGGTCACATAATTATCTGAGCTCGCAAAGAAAGCACTAGATTCAACTTAATGCAATTCATTAAGGGGTACTCAGAAGCTTCGATAATGGGGGTCTTAAAAGTCATCCGCTAACGTTATGGTAATTTTAGTCCTAGGTTTTCGGGTCCATAATATTAGTCCCTTTTTTGAATCGGAAAAATTACTAAATTCACATTAAGAAAACCCCCCTCAAAATTGGTCAAAAGCACTACCACCTTTTTATGTATGTCAAAGATGTTAAAAAAGAGCTAGGCTAAGACTTGAGCTTCAAAAAACCTTACAATCATTTGGTGGCTGTCCAAGTCTAGAATTTTAAAATCCTTAAACTGACTTAGAAGTTGGCGACTATAGACAAGAAATATGGTTTCTACTTATTCGCCAAAAAAGAGTCTTAAAAACCTAGGCTGGGACTTTTAGTTGTTCCCTGCTCTTGTGGGAATTCTAGCCTATGGCTAGAATAACGTCCCGCTGCTGACCAGCCTAAGGAACTAATGATATGTTTCCTCCCATCATGAAGTTACTTTTACTATCATGAATATAATTGAAAAAAAGCGAAAGAAATCAGCTTTATATATATGACATCTTTAATCACAAAATGCCCGGATAATTTTGAGACCGTCTTCGTAAGACTAATGAGTATTTTTTATATTTGAAAACTCTTTAATTTATTTTTGCATACTATTAACAATTTATAAAAAATACATTCCTAAGTATTAATACCAAAAATTTAACAAAGAAACCAAAATAAATAATATTTTTATTATTATTAAAAAAAAACAACAAAATCTAGTCGTCTCAGGTTCAAATATTAATATGTACGTACTTAAGAAAGGTTCTATTCTTTACATTCCTTTAATAAATCATTTTAGTTTTTATAAAAATTATTTATTACGATACTAATTTTACACTCGAAATACAAACATTACTAAGCTTAAGAATTATTTGCAAACCCCGTCAACTTGAAGCTCTTATAAGATTTATTAAAGTAAAATATTTGCTTTTTGGCTCACTATCTCTCGTAGAAGTCGGTGGTCCTTATTTAAGTGTGTTGTTTAGTTTTGTTTTTGCATTTACCACAATTTAAAATGTCTTTGCTTTGAAATCTTTAATTTAATTTTTTTATTTAAAATTTTAGTAAGGTTTCTTTTCTTAGCCTTATTGTAATCTTTACATTGGCAAAAATCAATTTGGTTTAGTTTTCGTAAGAAAATAACAATAAAAAAAAACAACAATTTCCAGTGAATTTTGTTTGTTAGGAATTTCAATATATTTAGAATTTTAGGTAAAAAAAAATAATTTGTTAATGTAATTACATACTAATTAGTAAAAAGTTTTTTTGTGCAATTTTTGCATCTTCGAAAATTTCGAACATTTTTCGAAATTAAAAAAATCTTATATAAAATAGGTTTTTCTAATATTATTTGTTATTGTTTAACCTTTGCACACTTTCAGCAATCATTTTGTAGGTTTGAAGAATTCGAAAACCTTGTATTTGATATTAATGTTTCTAAAATTAAGTGAAAAACGTTACATTTTTTATCTTTCAAAAACTTTTAGAGATTGTAACTTATTGTAATCTTTACATTGGCAAATCATTTTGGTATAGTTTCTTAACTAAGAAAATAAGTTTAATCATTGCTACAATTTCCAGTGGATTTTGTTTTTTTTTAGGAATTTCATTATATTTAGAATTTAGGTTTAAAAATATAAATTTTTAAATGTATTTACATACTAATTAGTAAACGGTATTTTTTTGTGCAGTTTTTGCATTTTCGAAAATTTCTAACATTTTTCGAAATTAAAAAATTTATATTAAATATGTTTTTCTAAAATTTTATGTTTTTATTTTTTCCCTTCCAATATTTCGATATCCATCGGATATCATTATCAAGGACTAAAAAATAAGAAAAGGGAAAAATACATTTCATACAAAAATATTTGTTTTTATAAATAATATACTGGCCTCAAGCTTGACCATTTTCATTTTAATTTAAGTAATTAGTGTATGTTCGAAAAGTTCGAACTTATTTCGAAATTTCATAAAATCAAATCTACAGAGCTTTAAAGGTTATGTATCTGATAAAGCGAGGACATTTTAAAAACATTTATTAATTAAATTCGTTAAAAGCTTTTTTATTACATAATTTCATAAAAAAAATAATAAAAAAATAAATGTTATAAATGGCTAACAACACAAAAAATTACATCACAATCTTAGCAAGAAAGGAAAAGACTAAAACGGTATAAAACTAAGGCTATTCAAGTTGCAACATAAAATATATGTATAACGGGTTATGTCAGAAAGAAACCAACTTGGAACATATTATTACACTTAAGACACACACCAGGTTGTTGAAAGCGATACAAAAACCAAACTAAATATTTTATATTTTAAATTAAATTTAAATTAAAAAAAAAAAAACTAATAACTACTACTACTATTTTATGGCTTAGAATTAAAAAAAATTAACATACGTTTTGCCAAACATTAATTTTAATTATGTATTTATTAAGAAAAAACCAACTAAACTTTATAATATAATTTTGTAGTTTGTAACTTGACTAAGATGTATATTAAGTTCCTTTTTGATTTCTGTAAACAAAAAACTGTTGAAACAAATTTAATTTCAATAATAAATCATCTGAAGTTGAGAATAAAAAATGACATACATAAGTACCACAACAAATACAAATTAAGTGATAAAATTAAACAAATAGTTTTAAAAACAAAACATAATAAACAAATAAATAATTAACCTGTGAAAACAGTACAACAATTCACCAAAAGAAAGAAAGTAAATATATTTTTTTAAAGCTAACAGGAATTTTATACAAAGAAAACTTCTATAATTAATAATATAAAAAAAAATAAATTATAAAATAAATATGAATTTCTTGCAAAAGATATTAAAAATAAGAAATTAATTGTTTAAAACAAATTAAATATACATACTTATATTTTAAATGATATTCAAAATTATTCTTTATTGGTATATATAATTTATCAATTACTATATAAATAAAATAATTTATATAATAAAATGGTAATCAAGGTAACATTAATTTCAAATAATGTTTAATCAAAACAATGTTTAACAAAATTAAGCTGATCTACATACATATATAAAGTTTCTGACAATTCAATGGAAATTTATTTTAAAAATTATATTCCGTAATTTTAGTTTTTATAACAAATTTTTTTTTTGTCATTTGTGAAAAAATTTTGAATTTGAATTTTTCGAATAATAAAAAAACTGAAACTAAAAAATAATGTTTTCAAAAAAGGTTTCCATTGAATTAACATCCGCTCTTAAAATGTTCGAGTTTTATATTTTAATTATATTTGAAGATTTCATAATTCTTTAAAATTGTTGCTTTTAAACTTTTGTGCTTGAATTTAGGACTAAACATTGATAAATTTTGTAGATGTTCGAAGATTTTAAAATTCTAGTAAATGCATAAAAAAGTGAATGAATTTAAATAGTTTAATATTCCCTTTCAAAACCTGCAAATAAAGCTTAATTTTTATATTCGAAAAAATATGTTATTTTGAAAGAATGTTTATAAAAAAATGAATTTTAATATTTTTTTGCAACACTATTGTTAATTGTTGTAATAAACTTTTAGTAAGTCAAAAAAAAAGGTTAAATCAATTTCTACATGATTTTTTATGTTCGAAAAATTAAATTCAAATATATATAGAAAATTAAAAAAAATCCATATAATTTTATATATTTTTATATTTTAATTTTTATATATATTTTATTAATAAATCAACATAACAATAACTTTTGTCTATGCTCTAAAAATTCGAGAAAATATATTTTTTCAAATTTCTTTTTCTTTATAAAAGTTAAAAAGGTAGTTTTGCACAAGTAATAAGGGGTTTTCTATGTTCGAAAAATTCCAACATACATATTTAGATAACAAATTAATATTTATGACAAATTTAACTTGTAAGGTTTTACTTGCATAATTAATGTTAATTCTTAAACAAATTCTTTTAATTAAATAATTTACAAATAAGTAAGTGTAATTATTCTATATTCGAAAAATTCGAAAATTTTTTGAAATTTATAAATATGTTCGAAAAACGTGTTTTTTTTTAATAATTTGTGTGTTCAGATGTTTAGATTGTTATAAATTTTAGTATAAATTTTTAACATTTTTCACAATCTAAACATATTTTTGTTTATTGAAAAGTTAAAATTGACAAATTTATGTTGATTCTTTTACAAATACTATATTTAATTTTTTTCCGCAATTTTTTAATGTTCGAAAAATTCGAACATTTTTCGAAGTTAAATATGTGGGTTGTTTTTGATATTTTTGCATATATTTAAGAATTTTATTAATTTTTTTTTTAGTTTTCGAACATTTATAAACATTCTTCAGTATAAAAAAACAAGCAAGTGCATATAAATAACTTTTAGTTTAGAATAACAAAGCTCATTCATCAGCAGTTTTCGAAAAAAACTTTTTAGAAACATTCAGCCCTATCGCAAATAATTATTCCCATGAAGAAACTCTCAAATTTTCTATTGTAAATGATTCCAATAACAAATTTACTTGTATTTTGCGGCAGAAATCATTCTCGATAGAAAATTTAGGAGTTCTTTCATGGGAATAATTATTTGCTATAGAGGTGGTTATGTTTTTTTTAATGTTACCTGATTAAAATGATTTTATTTTTTAAACTCTTATTTAAGAAAGTAAGCAAATCATTCCTTAGTATTTAACTTGTCTCCTTATAAAATTTATTTTAACAGCATTATATTTATAATGAAGCAATTAATTAAAAAGTAATCCTTTAACAAACTATGACTTTACAATTAAGATATTTTTATACTTATATACATACATACATATATTTATCTATGCTATTTATTTTTGTACTTTTGAATAAATCTATTTTGAGAATAAAACGATTTTTATATAAACTTTCTTTAGCCATACATAATTAACATGTTATTATTTTAAGTAGGATTTGTTTCTTTCTGTCTTTTTCTCTCTCTCCTTCAACTCAAAAGGATTTTATTTGCAGGTCGATTTAGAAATGAAAAAGAAATTGCTTTAACCAACCAGATAATGTCATCACCAATCTCATCACAACTAAATATCATACTCGTATACTGTCATCATCATCATCATAATTTTAATCACGTTCACCATCAATCACAGCAATAATCATTTTAACTTTAGCTCGTATTCGCCTTGATATAAAATACCAAATCCCCAGCTTTTATTTTATAATATTAAAACAAAAAAGCCAGCATCCGCTTGCTCAATTTCTAGAATAGCCAGCTCAGTTTGCGCCAAAATATCCTTGCAACAAACAATTATCAACAACACCATTATAAAAATTTCACCGACACCACTAAAACAAATCTCTCTTAAAAAAAACTCAAACCGATAACTGTAAATATCATTTTTTTAATATTCATACATTTTTAATTATTTATTTTTTAATTTATTTTAACTTTATATTGTTTTGTTTTATTTAATAACTTTAGTTTGCAAAACAAAGTAACGCATTAAATATTTTTTGATATTAAAAATTTTTGCTACTTTTTTTTTACTAAAATTCCAAAATATTTTTTTCCTTAAATTTTAATTAGAATTGTGTTGCTCAACAGGTGGATATATAGTTCATTTGAGAGAATAACCCAAAAGGGTTGTATTTTAAATCAATTACAAAAACAACATTTACAAATTTTGTTATTGTTTTAGACATGCCCTCACTCGCTTTTTTGAATATGTACTCCCAAATGAACTATGGTGTTCCTGAGCCACATAAAACTCTAATTGAAAAACAAACACATAAAATATAAAGAAAATATTAATTACTTTACAAATATTAAATTTTATTACTTAATATTTATAATTTATTTTAATTAAAAAAACAAATTCAATAAATCTAAATCTATAATATTTCTTTTTTTCCTAAAAAAAATTCAATGATTTATTTTTAGCTTGTGGCGCCAGCAGCTGTTCATCCTCATCTTTATCAAATCCTGGCAACTCAAATTGTCAAACATCACCGCCTCCACCACCCCCTCAGTCACTGATACGTGACTATTGGTATGAATTGAAATTTTCGGATTTATTTAAATTTATTAATGCCGATGGTCGCTATCAATGTCCACGTTATAATTGTTTAAAAAGCTATAAAGATGCTAGCTCTCTACAGCGACATATCAGGTAAGTCCAAATAATTTCAATCACTATTATGCTTAACTTTTAAATAAACTACAACAAACCCCCATTTTCCAAAACAAAAAAAAAAAAAAAATCATATCACTATCAAGTTGAAACTAAAATGCATGTCAAATTTTGTCAAAAGTCACAAATATCATTGAAAGGGTCCATAATAGACTTTAATTTTTAATTTCCCTGCATTTTGTCCTTAGTAAATTTTTATTATATGGTGTACAATTTTACTGCGATCGTTTTTTGTTAGCTTAAAGTAATAAAGAAAATCGGGTCTTAATGTGAGCCTTACAAAAGGTTTCGCACCACCATAAAATATTGTACTTAAAATTTAAAGTACCAAAAATATGGTTCCTTTTTGTTTTAAGGTAGTTTACAACACTTATATTAGTAACCAAGAAAATTTCAAAAGCAAAAACAAATATGGTTTCCATTTTATTCTTTCTTTGAACTTTCTTCCTTAAAGTATGCAATTCATTTGTCTACTATAAACATCTCACAAAATGATTATTCAAGCGGCCAAAGTAATAACACTTTTGGGAAAATTTTAAGTGGTTACGTTTCAAGAGATAGAAGAAGAAGTATGATGAATAATCAGTTGGACAGATATTGAAGCGATATTAATAGGGTTACGGTTTTATGCTTCCAGTACACAACCGTAAAATTATTTTTTTATTTATGAGTATGCTGAATATGCGCAACTCGCGTCGCATCAATCGAACTTCTTTACTTTTATCTCGCTATTTGGAACCGTTAGTCTGAGAACTGCTTAGGTTAAAAAAACCACATGTGATTATCTAATTGTTGATCACCATTTACAATATGTTTGTCTTTCTGTACACAAGCAAACAAAGGCCGATTAACATTTCTTAGATTTAAATTAACCTAGTGTCTATACCTGATAAAATTTTTGCTTGATAAAAGTCAAACTTCATATCAAAAAAAAAAAACATTATTTTTTATACTGGATTTTTTATATGAAGTTTGACTTTTATCAAGAAAAATTTTTATCAGGTATAGACGAAAGGTAAGCGAAACGTAATTTTATATTATTCGATATGTTTTAGGCGTTTTTAAATTACCTGTTGAGTCACTGCCATTGATCGCTACTTCGAAATGAGTCTTTATTAAGTTGCATATGTCTGATCATCTGATCATCTTCGAAAACCTTGGACGCGAAAGCGAAATCCTTTAAAGCGTTGAAACTATGTATGTATATATGTAGGTATATGTTCGTTCACTAACAGCGTCTGGGGCTTAACAAGTGACAAACTCTAAGCTCTTGCTGAGCTTAAGTCTCATTTGAGTTCTTACTGTAACAAAAAAAAGTTCCCCAAATAAGGCCAATTTAATATTTTAATTATCCATATTTTATAATGAAAATGTAATTATTTTTTTTAAGTAAAGCTTATATACTTTCATATTTAATTCTCTGGAGGCTTGCGCATATCAGAAAAGCCAAAAGCTTGCTATTTGTATGGAAATTTCTAAGAACCAAATGAGAATTCTATCAGAAGCACAATACACAATATTAAACAACTATTTTATATAATGTTCTAAGAGGTTATGGCGAAATATACTCAAGTTTTTTTTTACATTAATTTTTTTACCTACATTTATAGGGAAACGGCAAAGGGGCTCAGTTGTACATCTTATAAGTTAAAGTCTGTTCAAGCATTTTTGATTCTGTTACTAAATGTTAATCTTCTTCTTTCCAAGGGCCTGCAAACAAAGAAATAAAGGAACGAAACTTTAGACCAGTGTTTTGTTACACCCTAAAAATTATTAGATATACACAACCCATAAATAATAATAAAAGCTTCTCAAACTTGAAATTTAACCTTTTAAAAAGTTTAGTTTTTTCTGCATAATAAAAGTTTTAGTTTGACAAGACTTTTTAAGTTTGTAGGGATTTGTAAAATAAAAAATACTACAATATTTCTTGATATTCGGCAAACTTCTACAACATAAGTTTTAAACAAAAGTTTACAAAGTTTTAGGAAAGCTTTTAAAAGAAAATCTTTGTATAACATAATTCATGCCACTAATTTTAATTTATAACTTGTAGCGGCTGTACTAAGGTTTTTTTTTGTAACTTTTAGCATTTAGAAGATGTCGTTTTAATTTGTTTTTATTTATTTTTTTCAAAATCAATTTTTGTAAGCTTTTGAAACTTCCAATAAATTATTTTTCATATGTTTTCAACCAATCTTTTAAAAAGCTTTCATTATTCAGATTTCTTCTTAGGAGAATGTCTAAATGAAAAATATAATAAACTTCATTTTTAAACTAATAATAAAAAGCTTTATAAAAAATATAAAAGCTTTATATATTAATAAAACTTTTTTTATGTTTTCTCTGAAGTAAATAATCAAATGCAATATTTTTACAATTTTTCATAAATGAAAGTAAAGAGCTGTAAATATTTTAAATATAAGGACATGCACTTTCTACTTTCTGTACTAAAGCTTTTTTCTTTCTGCCTTAGATATTGTAACTAAATATTTTAGCTAATTAATTCATATTTTTTTATTGGAGGCAATGAAGGGAGGTTTTCCAAGCTGTGAAAATTTAAATTTAATGTATCCTTAGGAAGCTTTAGGTGCATTTACTTCTTATAAATGAAAAGAGCCTAAAAGAACTTTTTTTGGGATTAATGAACTTTAAAAAAAAACCTTTTGAAACTAATTTAATTTTTTTATGATTTGAACTTTTAAAACATACAGGTCTAATAGTTTTAAAAATTAGAAAGCTTATCGAAAAAGGCTTTTTTGAATTAAAAAAAAAAAACTTTTATGTACTTAAAAAGCTTTGAAGTTTATAAAGTATTTGTATGATTTTTCGTATACTTTCATTGCACACATTTTTAATTGATGCATTAAGATCTAAAGACCGTTTTTACCCCTATTGTTTGTTTGTTAAAGGTATAATTGTATTAAAATTAAGTTTTCTTTTTTCTAAAGTTTATTGAAAAGGGTGATTCCATTTGGAATTTCACGCTCGTTACTTTTACAAAATATACCAATGTAATATGCGTATTCTAGTTCGTCTTAATAACCCGCCCAAGCACGCTGAGGTGGTTTGATATAAATGTATTAAATTAATCGAACTTCTGGACCATAGTCCAAATAGAGCGCTCATAAGTTCAATACATTGCGTACATGTTCTTTCTTAATCAAAAGCTTCATGATTAACTATTTAAAGGGCTTCAGAATATACATTTAATTATTTAGTTATGCTTTCCTTAATGTTGGGAAAATTTTAGCCGTTGTCATGTGCATACTTAACTTTAATCGCTCTTAATATTTGGTTTAGGTTCATTATTATACCTTGCCTTTAGCTAAAGTTAGGATTTTGTTGGAGCGATAAATAATTTTTCGTTATAATAATGAGGATAATGCTCATTGATATAACTTGTCCTTACAGTAAGTGATAGTTAAAAGTGGTTTTTAGCTTACTTTTAATAACGAAAAACTGCATATCGCTCCAACAAAATCCTAACTTTAGCTAAAGGCATGTTGTGGTCTTAGTGTCTTAAAACGTAAGGACAAGATCTTTATTAAAAATTCAAAGTTTCAGAAGCTTTTAAAAAGATTTTTAATAAAGCTCTTTAATAAAGCTTTTTATAAAGCTTTTGAAAAGCTTTTTTATTAACATTCAAGGTTCACATATGTGAAAAAAATAAATAACAAGCATTTCAAATTCTAAAATTTCATTTAATCAAGTTGTTTCTCTTGAGAAGCTTTTTTTTAAACTTTTTTAAGCATTATTCTTAATTTGCAATATTTGACTTAATTGAGAGGAAGGACCTTCTTAAAATACCGGTTCCCCTTTTTAAACAAAGATTTTTGCTACAAAGCTTGATATTAAACTTAATGCATGCTGAATCCATCACTACCCCGCCCGCCATTTGCTCTTTCTATCGTTAATACTACATTAAAATCATTGTCGTGAAACATTAATGTATAAATTCTTATCATTTTGTTGTATTTTTTTCCATTTCTTTTATATTCTTCAAATTTAAAATGAAAAAAAAAAAAAAATAATAAACAAATGCTGTGCCGCCCCGCCCCTTCCCTTTTTAGATATGAATGTGGTGGCCAGAAAAAATTTCGCTGCCTTATGTGCGGTAAAGCATTTTCACAAAGCTCCCACCTAAAACGACACCTGGAATCTGGTGTCTGTGTTAAATATTACTTATGAGATAATGTTTTCTTTAAAATAACATAGAATTAGCAAAAATTTCATAATCATATTAATTATAAATATAATATTAATAATAATAAAAAACTGTCAAAGAAATTAACACCAAAAATACAAAAAATGAAACAATATAAAACAATTTATAATAAAAGTAATATTTATAATATTATAAAAAACCAAGTACCAAATATAAACAAAATACATATAGAAAGAAAAAATAGAATATAATTAACGATTATAAAAAAAAATAAATAAATAAAATGTATAAACCAACCCCGAAGTAAAGAAAATGAGCTGTTAAAATGTATTTGAAATTAAAGAAAAGTACATACCAAACATATATTTACCTTAAAATTATCTAAGTCAAATAAACCAACAAATAAACAACCAACCAACCAACCAAACATAACATACAAATGTTAATTAATTTAATTAAATTTATTAATTAAAGTAACAAATCCCTTAAAACAAACTCCCAATTATATAAGATAAAAGAGAAAAAAAAAACATGGATAACAAAACGAATTTATTGGATGCCACATCATCATATTTTTTATTGAAACAAATGAAACAAAAAATTAAAATAAAAAAAAAACGTTAAACAATTTAGTTAAAAAAAGAATAAAATTAAAATATTATATATTGTTAATTTTAAATAGTCAAATAGTAGTTAATTATAAATTAACCTTAAAAAATTATATATTAATTAAAGAAAATCAAAACATTTAATTTAGTTTAAAAAAACGAACAACCAACAACTACAACATGCAATTTAAAAAAAAAATATAATTTAAAATATTTTTAAACTTTTTATTTTAGCTTAGTTTTTAAATTAAATTGACACAGACAATTAAATTGAGACAGACAGAGAGAGAGAGAGAGACAGCGAATGACAATAAAAGAGAAAGTAAGAGAGAGAGAGAGTTTGACAATAAAAGAGAAAGAGATTGACAATTAAAGAGAAAGAGCAGGAGTGAGTATTAGAGAGAGAGAGAGACAGAGAACGAAAAGAAGGCTTACAAGACCTGCAGCTACATGAAGACATTTCTAGAGCTTATTTTTATTTAAGTCAAATTATTAATTCATTTTGGTACTTAGCACCGCAATAGTTTTTAGTTCTTATCTCATTTAAGGAAATTCGTAAGATCTTTCACTTTAAAATCTGTCTTTAAAAAGTCTCCTAAAACGTAGATGCGAAATAAATCCCGTCAGAACAAATGTTTATTAGACTAAAACTTCATGTAGAGTAGTGCTGACAAATTCAACTACTTTCAATTACTCGATAATACTCAATATTTTTCAATTGGGTAGTCAATAGTATTCAATACTTCCGTTTACATAATAGCAACGAAAATTTATCGTCATAATCGTCAAATATTCTAATACTTGATACTCGGTACGCACCACTCAATACTTTGCCAGCATTAGTGTAGTGCTGATAATTTTTACTAATTTTAATTACTAAGATACTACTTAATACTATTCAATTATTTTTAATTGGGTACTCAATAGTACTCACTACTTCCCTTTACATAATAGACTCGATAGACCGATTGGTGCGCTGGTCTAACAGTCTGGAGATTGCGGGTTCGATTCCCGACAGAGACTGGGTGTTTTCTGCAGACAAGCAAAATGATTCTTTCAAAATGTTGTCTTAAAAAAAAAAAAACAAATTATAGTCGTAATCGACAAATATTCTATTCAATTTATTTCCAAACACACTACCCTAATTATATCTATTAACTACTTGTGTGTACTGAATACTTAGAATACTTAGGCCCCCAACCAAAAAAAGTGGTTAAAATGAAAATACATTGGTTTGCTAAATATTTAGCAAAGTGACACAAACCTATCTTGTTGAAGCTGGTATGCTACTGATTTAAAATTTTTACATGGTTTGTTCTCTTTGTAAGATTCTCGTTGAGATTGTGTATGTGCTCACAGACCCTTAGGGGTTTGCGTGGGGGCTCTTGATTAAATACACGATACTCGGAGTACCCACTACTTAATACTTTGGCAGCACTATTCTATACTGGAATGTTAGGGAATTATTGGAGATTATTTCGTAAATAGACAGCAGGCTCTACAGCCTTCTGTGGCTCTTACTCTTCCATCCAAGTAGGCTATGTTAGGTTCCCAAACTGATGTCTCCCTAACTTTAGTTTCTGCTGAAATTGAATGTTTCGAGAGCGGCATCGATCGCTTTACACTATTAGAATTAGCATTTTGGAATACTAACTTCAGAGAGCTAATGTAAGATGGCGTAAACTAGGCGATTGTTAATTTTATTGATGCCATATGCTCTACAACCCATGAGATATTTTATGCACCTTTTGCATTCACATCTTATTCTTTTGGAGTTTCTTAAGCCCAGCATAAATACTTTGTCGTACAATAATCCGTGGCGGTATATAGCAATGTTCGAAGTATAAACCAGTTTTTCTAAAAATCTGCATTATTTTGGTTTCCGAATTGCATAAAGTGAACTGGTGGGATATCTTATACTATCTGAGCTCTTTTTTTATCGAGCATTAGAAACTTTTGAGTTCTTCCCGAAAACAGCGAATTAAACCACTTTGCTTGTTAGAGTTCTATTTGAACTTGCCCACTTGAAGTGAGCAAATTATGACTCAATCCAGGAACTGATAGCCGACCAAAGAGTTTTGCTGTCCTATAAAAAATCGTCGGGATCATCTCTTAGCTAAGAACTCAACTCACTCACTTGTTATGTGCCCGTATTATAATGACACACATTCTGCTTAGCTAATAAACAGGAAGGACACCGCTAGGCCTCTAGATGTATTCTACTAACTAATCTTTTAATTGATTTTATGAATTGGTTAATTGTTAATGATTTAAGAATTGTACCTACGCAAGGTTTTAGCGGGCCTCCCGCACGACAGTGAGTTTACTCGGAGGCTATTATACATTTCATTGTGATGCCCCAAAAAATCATCTATAAAACTGCAGTCCGTAAGAACCACCTCGAGCTTTTCGCAAAACCTATCAGGCTAGCCAGTGTAACGTCGCTAAGACAGTGTAGGTTTTAAAAAAATATTTGACCCGAGAATTTGAGCCTACGTTTTTGCTAAAGCGGGCAGTCGCAAAGAAGTTGTTGAACTGATTCTTCCTCATTTGCAGCTCTAACCACAAGAGATTTCCATATGCTCCAACATATGTCCGATAATATGGTGCCCCGTTATGATGCCTACTAGAAGCGATATCGAAATTTTCTCGAAAGCCATTAGTGCTTTCGCCCTTTCTTTGTCGATTGAGGGCCAAAGAATTTTGGATTATATGCATGTGGTTATTGTAGACCATCTGAGAGACGTTCCTTTTAGTGACCATTCCCATAACGCGTTTGAATTTTTTGGCCACGGGGTGTTAATGTCTTCCTGTGCATTTACAACGTCCAGATTCGAACCGTTCCTTGCACACTGATCGGTAATCTTGTTTCCACGAATGCTCTCTTGCCCTGGAAGCCAAACTATCCTTAGACGGTATCGCCTAAGTAGGGCCAGAGATTGAATACACTTCATTACACATCTGGATTTCACTAGCCTCGAATCGAGGGCCTTAATGGTGACTGACTGTCCTATACTAAGTTCAGTTAAATTTTACTTTCGGAAGTAAAAAGCACAGGTTGATTCACAAATATTTTATTAATTTTTTTTTTATTCCAACAATGCCATACGAAGGCTGATTTGGTTTAGTTTTATGGAAAGAGTTTCACAATTTTTATGTTTAAATTTTATTAAAATAAAACTGGCTTGTTGTAGCCTTGAAGAAGAGCCTAAGAATAACTCAATAATTTTATTGCAATACCCCGTTGTCAATTTAAATTTTGAAATAAGTTAAACTAAAAAAATAAATTTGAAAATGAGTTGAAAAACTAAGTCAAACTCATAAAACAAACATCTTGTGTTTTAAGAGATTTTTTTTTTTAATTTTTTAATAGGAAAATAAAAAAAAAAGCAAACTTTACATACACAGTTACATATATACATAAATTTAATGAAATATATAAAAAAATAAAAAAAGGAAGACAAAAACGTACTGTGTTTCTTTGTTGCCAAAATATATACAAAATACAAAATTCTACTACGAAATAAAAAATTAACAGAAAAAAATTCAGATTTATATATAAATTATTTATACTGTAAAAAAAAGAAAATCTTAAAAATCTTATAATAAGAAAAACCTTATATACTCACATTTCATATACATAAGTATGTAAGAGTTATGTAATTAAAAAACAAAAGAGAAAAAAATTTCTTTAAATATATTTTCTTTTAATCAACTGAATAGTCAATTTTAAGTCAACTTAAAAAAAAAAAAAAAAATAATAAGTAACTACATATGTATATTTAAAGATTTTATTTACCCCACCCCCTAAAAATAGGCAACTTTATAAAGAATAACAATTACACCTAAAACTATACAAACAGAAAAATTTTAACTGGTCATTATCATTATACATAAATACATACTTATATAGAAATGTTCAAGAGATGATGTTCGCGTTACGCTAGAGAAATATTTAATTAAAAGAATTACAGAAATTGTTGACGTTTTTTGTTTTGAAAAGATTATAATGCATAAAATAGTTTAATTGTACAAGTGTTTTAAATGTCAGCAGAATGTTTGTTATACATGTGTTTGTTAAATGGTAAAATATTTAAAATTTATGAAAATAAAAAGAGAAACTGTTTGTTGTTGAAAACGAAAATGAAAATGAAAAAGAAATATTTAAAAAATATATTTAAAAACAAATCACATAGCAACCAATCGATACAAACAATAAGTAGTTACTAATAAAAATAAATTATTAAAACAAATAAAATAAAATTACTTTCAATGATTTACATTTACATTTACATTTGTGTATAACACATTATCAGAATTACAACAAGGAGCTTTAATATAAAATAAATTTTTTTTTTAACGATTTTCGAATTAAAACTAAATAATTTCAAACTGGGTCTGAACAATTAAAAATTGTGGGATCTGAAAATTTTCAAACGCGGTCTATCAATTCATAATGTTTAAATTATGTAAACTTAGCAATAGCCGGTATGCTTCGCCACCCTTATGTTCAAAAAATAAAACAAACATTTGTAAAGAAAAATATGGTCAAATGCAAGTTGTCCTCTAGATATAGGATAATTATTTTGTGTTAGGGGTGCCTGACCCTCCCGTTCTTGACATCAGGCTTTAGCTCGAAAATACCCATTATTCTCAGAGTAAAAAATTTCTATAATCTTCCTTTTATAGTGCCCTAGGTTCAGGACAATTATTTATAACTTTGTATGAGAGGGGTACCACGGCACCTCTTCAATTTCAATGTGGATATATTCGAAGCGAATGTTAATATACACTACTCCCTCTATTCTCCTTCCCATAAACTAACTTCCTAGTTCTGGCACAATGCATTGTTTGAGGTATGGGTCATCGATCCCCTGAGTTCAGATGCGAGATAAAATCAGCCAGTCTGAAACTTGCAAATTCAGTATGTTACTGGTTGCATGTTACATGATGGAAACTATTTACTTTGTAAGGGAGGTACCGCACCTACTGTAGCTGATATTCCAATTCGGTAAATTTTTTGTTGGGCTATACATGATAGACTGGGGGTTGCGGGTTCGATTCATGCCAAAGACTCTGGGTGTCTTCTGCAGACTAACAAAAGTTAAAGTTGTTTTAAAAAAATAAGGTTTTTCTTGTACAAAATTTCTAGGCTCTTCGCTTTGTATGGAAGGTACCACGCCCACTGTTCCAATTCAATCTCATGGATTAAATATGAGAAATAATAAGGGTGTTGTTTGTAAAAAATTTCCAGGCTCTACTCAATATAGTTCCTTAATTACTCAATAAACATTTTTTCGCTTTGTATGGAAGGTACCACGCCCGCTGTTCCAATCCATATCTGATGGATTAAATATGATGGATGATGGTATTTTTGAAATCAATGCTTTCATACAATTTACATATTTGAGTTTGTATTTAATAAATACATTAATCATTACTAATATCTTTTCAATTATATAACTTCCAAAAATAAAATTGCTAACAGACAAGTTTAAATCAGCGCGTCAGGCGGTTTCTATCTGTGAAAAATTCTCATGTATATACGAAATCTATGAAGCAAAAGCAAATAGCTTAGCGTCAACAATTTGAAATTGTAAAATCAAATTTTGAAGGTGCGTTAGCTAGTGAAGTTGGCTGCAATAAAATGTCATTGTGGAAAAGTAATTGCATTTTAGCTATTTTCAGCGAGATACATCTAGCATTGTTTTCTCCATGTTATTTTGTTAAAAGATAAGTTAACATTACTGTTTACGACAAAACGAACACGCCCTTTTATGAGAATGTCATTGTCGTTAAAGCTAGGTACTAGACAGTTCTACGCTTGACGCGCTAATTTAGGTCACCTTGTAAAATAAAGTTTGAAATTGTTTATTCCCAGCATGAAATTATTTTACATCAACTTGAAGTTACAAATATTTTGAAATTTTCGTTTAAAAATTTTTTTTAAATTTCCTTAATATTCAATTTAATTTTAAATTTTAAAAGTCAGTGGTTTGATTTAAGATCATTTTTCAATACTTAGTTATAAATTTTTCATCATGGTGATTTTTAAATTGTACATTCTTTTAAAGACGTTATTTTAATACATATGTTAAATATTAAGTCATGAAATGTGCCCTAGCAATCATGCCCTAATATTTTTGACTAGAAAATGGCCTCTCGTTAAGAGTACAACCATAACCATTTGTGTGCAGTTGACCAGTAAAAATGGCTGTATAATTTACAGGCAGAGTTCGGGTCACGCCGAACAGTTCATACATATGTGAAATCAACTCCCCGCAGATGTCTTTCTAGTCGCTTTTAATTTAGGAAAATTAAAGATTCAAAAACGACTACTCCCTCTATCCTCCTTGTCATAACGTTTATTTAATATATATATTTTTTTTCAAAGTGTAATTTTTTTAAGTTAATTAACATTATTAAATTGACTTTTTATTTGATATATGTATACCTTTTCAAATGTATTTTTTTATAAGATACTTTTTTTGTAAAAACATACTTTGTCAGAAGCTATTTAAAAAATATACTATTTTTTAAATCTTTTATATTTTTTATAAAGGCATATTTTTAAAGATATTTTTAAAAAAAGATATTTTTTTTTTAAATATTTTTAAAAAAGCTAATTTTAAAAAGGATACAATTTCTTAAGATAGTTTTACAAAAAAAAAATATATATATTTTTTTCAAATGTATTTTTTTTATAAAAGCTTTTTAAAATTATCTCTTATAAAAATTTCGTTTTAAAAAAGTATCTTTAATAAAAGTATCTTTAAAAGGATAAGTTTTGAAAAAGAAACCTTATTATAAAAGATACTTTATTATAAAGATATTTTTAAAAAAAGATATTTTTTTAAAGATATTTTTAACTAAGATACACTGAAAGGAGATAATTTTTAAAAAGATATTTTAAACGAAGATATTTTTTAAAAATATCCTTTTTAAAAAATATGTTTTCTAAGAGAGATACTTTTGAAAACATATACTGTTTGAAAAGATTATTTTTTAAAAAGTAAAAAAAGATATTTTTATTAAAAAAGATACTTTTATAAATCTGTTTTATTATTATGAAAAATTATTTTTTTTAAAGGCATCGTTTTAAAGATATTTCTAAAAAAAAAACATTTTTAAAAAAGCTATTTTTGAAAAGATTATTTTTGAAAAAGATACTTTTTCTTAAGATTATTTTTAAAAAAGTATTTTATTTCATAAAACCTTTTTAAAAATATCTCTTAAAAATTTAATTTTAAGAAGGATATTTATTAAAAATATATTTAAAAGTATATTTTTTGAAAAAAAAACTTTTTTATAAAATATACTTTTTTATAAAGATATTTTTAAAAAAGATACTTTTTTAAAAAGATATTTTAAATAAGTATACTTTTTTATTTATTTTTAAATTATATACTTTTAAAAAAGATATTTGAAATTAATATAATTTGTAAAATATTTTTTTTAAAAAAGCTGTTTCCTAAAGGAGACACCTTTTATAACAGATACTGTTTAAAAAGATACTTTTCTAAAAAATATAATAAAAAAAGATATTTTTATAGGTACTTTTCTAAATACTGTTTACTGACACTGATATATTTTTTTTTACTTTGTCGAGAAGTTTTCTTTAAAGTAAAAATTTTGATTTTCATTCAACCGTTACGCAATCATCGCCGTCTAACGTTACAGCTGAGTGTACAACTTAATTAAATCGAGAAGTTCGGAAATTTAAAAATTGTATCTTATGCATGCTCCAATACATAAATGCCGCACTTATCAAATTGACTAACTCCATAATTATAATTGGTTGATTGTTTTGAAATTTCTCTTAAAATTGTTAATTTAAATAAAATGAAATATTGTTTAGATGAATTAATGAAAATGAATTATGTAAAGAGTTTATTAAGAATCACTGATTCGTAATTATAGAGGAAGGAGTTAATCAATTTGGCAAATTAGACATCCATATTATACAGGAAGGAGGCATGCACTTACATATTTCAAACACTGACTTTATTATCATTTGCAATATATTTTACATATTTGTATGTCTATTTCTTTTTTTTTTTTTTTTGTTAACAAAATTTAGTACAAATTATTGTTAATTTTTTTTTCCTCAAAATTTAACACTTCGTTTACAAACAATTGACATTTAAAACAAATCAAGTGAACAAATTCAGGGCACACATAACGACGGATTTTTTTCATCAGAAAGAGAGAGATGGAGAATAGAGATTTTTCTCTATATGTATGCTGTATGACATGAACTAAGTAATCAAATGCAGTCTTCTAACTGTCAAACTTTACATTAAAGAGAATGAATTGTGCTAATTCCCCCCGTCTCTCTGTCTCCCTTTCTCTCACTGATGCATTAACCTGTTAAATGTGCTGTGAACAAATTCAGGGAGCAAACACAACTCCTTACTATGAAAAATATTAACTAAATAATTTATTAACACTATTTTGTTTGATAATTTAGTCAAATTTATACTCAATTCAATTATTAAATAATTATAAATTTTTATTAAAAAAATAAGAACAATTATGAAAAACAAAAATTTAATGACTAAATATACATAATTGTTGATTATTACTAAAAAAGAATGGAAAATATATTTAAAAAATATATTAAAAGTAATATATTAAAAAAATATATATTAAAAAATATATATTTAAGAAATATATATAAAAAAATAATTTAAAAAAAATATATGTTTAAAAAAATTGTTTAAAAAAATATATATTAAAAATATTAAAATAAATATATATTTATAATATATATTTACAATATATATTTAATATATATATTTAAAAAATATATATTTATAATATATATTTAATATATATTAAATATATATTTATATTTATATATAATACTTTTAGTCAATGACCTAAATAAAATTATAAAAAATAGAAAATGAGTGCCATTATAAAAAATAAAATTTTTTTAAAAAATAAATTAATATTAAGTTTTGAAATTAATTTTTTATAAAGTTCTTTTGTTGTTTTAATTTTGTTGATTTATTATAATTGTACTAATATTTGTTGGTTTTGTTGAACAATTAAAATTATTTAATAAAACACAATGTGCTCTAACATTTAATGTTATTTTAAAAATAAACAAACGCAAAAGTTTAATAAAAAAAAAAAAAAAATATATATATATATATATATATATATATATTAAAAAAAACTAAAAAACGATTTAAAACATAAATTTGTCTGAAAAAAAAAATAAAAACATACTACATATAATTTGTTACTTGTTGTTAAGTTTTTAAAATTTAAATAAAAACTATTAAATTCATTAAAGAAAATAAAGCAAATTGTTTATAGTTATAGTTAAAAAACATAATAAAAAATTATAGTTAAATTAATTTAAAGAAATTTTTAAGACAATTTTTGTTGATTATTATTTTTTGTTTATTTATTTTTATTTTAATTTTAAATTTCATTTATTTTTTATTGTTTATTGTTTATTATTTTTTTTTTTGTTAAACAATTCATATTTAACACTCGAATTAATGTTAATTTTTATTTTAATTAAAAAAAATATATATATTTATTAAACTTATTCTGAATAAGAAAACAATAATTTATTTGTTAAGAGATTTAATTATTTTAAGATTTTTAATATTTAAGAAAAGAAAAAGAAAATTTATTTTGGAAAAAACAAAATTTCTTTTTAGAATTTTCCAAACAGAAAATATTAATTTTTTACTGTAAAGTAAAATAACAGTAAATATTCAGCAAAGTAAAAATTATTCGGTTAAAATTATTCGTTTAAAATTATTCGATTTAATTCTGCAATTTATTTTACAAATAAGGATATAAATTAACCGTTTTTGTTTATGCCAGCCTGCCTTTTCTCTACGAAGCAGAGCTCGTTATTGAAACTCGTCGTACGGAACCTCTTATACACCGTGGCTCGCTGCAGTACTGACGATACACTGATTAATTTTGAAATTTTTTCAAGCTTATTTTTATAATTCCATTATGCGTCTATTATTGCTCGAATAATTTTAGATTCTTTTTATAAAAATTAATACATTCGATTAAAAAAATTTCTTCGATTAATCGATTAAATTTTATTCGATTGATAACCTTAATTTTGTATTCATTTTTAAAAACAAAAGAATACAACCACATGCATACATATGTCTAAAAGTTAAAATTATTTTAAAAATAAAATATAACCAAACATTTTCGAATGTGTAAAAAAATAACCGGCCTAGTGCAGGAAATACTAAAACAAAAAGGATTTTATACCGCCATAATCTATTTAATTATACATTCAAAGTGCCATAAATTAACTTCTTAAAATATCCTAATTTTCCTACTAGTTTCTAGGTAGTTAACAACACTTATTTTCGTATCCACACCAAGTTAAAAACAAAACAATATTTCAAGTAGTTGAAAAAACCACAATACGCTATTTACACAAATTTTTTTTATTTGCTAGTTGATATTTAATCCTAAGGGCATATATTTCATATTTGTCTGTCTATACATATAATAAATAAAATGTAACAGAACCGTGTCTCTTTATATAAATTATTTTTTTTTTGTTTCAAAAATTTGTTGCTGGTGCAGACAGTAATCGAAAAGGAAAACACCAATTTCATAAAGTAAAAACTACTGGCACTGATGTTGCTTGAAATATCAAACACCATGCAACACCATTTGCATCAAACACTAATTAATACCTGCTATATTGTTTTTTTCTTATTTTTCTTGAAAGCAAAAAAACTCTTTTTATGTTGGTTATTTTTTTATTTTTGTTTTCTTTTAAAACTATTACAAGAAATGGATAATGGAAAAGTAAAAGTTAAATTCATCAAACAAATTAAATTAAAAATAAATTAATCTTCTTGTTCGTAGAGATAAGTTCCGTTGAGAGTTGGAACCTCGTTTGTCGACACAAAAAAGCATTGGTCTGAGGAGTCAGGGTTGAATACATAAAAATACAAAAAAAAGATATGTCACCGCAATTTTTTGACGGTTGCTTTTTTCTAATGCTTGCTTTATGCGATGCAATAGGGCAAAGATTTCTGACCGATCAGACAGATTTGCAAAAACTTGCAAACAGTCGCCCAGACAGTTTACGCGTAGCAAGTGATTTGCTGCAAAAACGGAAAATATAACTTTCTGGCCTTGACCTCCTGAAGGTCGGTAAAATTTGCAGACCCTCTTAAATTTGATTAGTGAAAAGTCTTTTGTTTCAGTACCTGAACATCTTTTCTTGAAATGTTCTCCAATCTGTTGACGAGTTTTAAAGGTATGCCCTGTCATCCACTCTAGTAATCCTAGATCTTCTTTCTGAGTGCCCCAAGTTGCATGGAAGCAGAGTTCCCTCAGTGTTTGTGTGTCTGATTTATTTCCATCTCTCATATAATAATTATTTTGATTGGCTAAATTCCAAAATTTGTAAGCACTAAAGTCAGAAAATTGAATATCTCTTATTTCGGGATGAATCATTTGGGCAGTAAGTGGTGTATTAGGGAAATCCCCAGCAAAGAATTCTCTGTAGTCAGGGATGCTAGCAGCGACTACCAACAACATCGCGAAGGGAAATGTCGCCTTGTTTGATGTTCCTGTCTTAATAAGTAACGCAATATCTGCAATGTGTTTTAGTACGTAATTATTTTCCCCACCAGATCCAGCTAAGAAGTCCGCAAAGTCACTGGCATTTGGCAACAATTTGAAGATCTCTATAAAAGCCTTCTTCCAGGCATCTTGACATCTCCTCTCTTTCTCCATAGCCAGGTTGATTGCTACAGTCATTGGTCCAAGGGTCATCTTCATGCTGGCCTGAAGACTGGGGGGATAAGTACAACCTGTCATCAATGCAGCATGACTACGACTTAACAAAAAGTAATTAATTGGAATGGAAGCTCTACCATAAAATTTTTTTCTGAGAGTTATGCGTTTGGTGCCGGTTAACACCTCTGAGCATCTTGATCTAAAGCAACGGAAGATAGCTAAAAGAGACTCTAGTATAGCTGTCCTTTCTTTTGAGGCATAACCATAGCCATAATCAAAAGTATAAGATGCAGCAATCTTTTTTAATTCGGACCCAATGACTCCCCAAGTAAGAGACTTATTATTGACTTTAAATGTGTAACTGTCTGTTCTATTCAATTCTCGTTTAAACTATGTGTGAGCTTCCCATATTACTGAGGTCAAATCTGCAATACTGTCAATTTTGTTTCGTTCTGTAATTTCAAATGATTTCATTAGGTATTCGTGCCAATGTAGCAGAAATCCCAAAGCTCTGAGTCTTTCTTCTTCGTTCGCAATTGGTACGACGGCTTTTTTTTCTCAATGGGCCTACAATATGCATCATCATCAGTTGATATCCTTTTCGTACCAACTTTTTTGACAGACTCGGAAGAACATGAGTTCGTCACCGTAGCGCCACTTGTTGTTGCTGATGCGGTATTCATTATGTGATGGCTCCCAAAAAGAGAAGTAAGCTGTATCTTTAGCAGAATAACAAATTGTTTAACGTCGGATGGTCTTCGCTCTTGTTATTATTATAATTTAACACAACTTCAGCAATTTGTTCTAATATATCGTTTTTTGTTATTGATAATTATTTATATTTAAGAAACTTATGGATTATCAAACTATTGCTCTTGAGTAGTTTGACAATAATAAAATTTACACTTGAAAAAAAAAACCTTAACAGCCAAGTGCAAAAATCTTAAAACTAATCTAGGTTACTACCTGCAATATACAACTTCAACTTGTTACTTTGTTTGTGTGATAACATTCGTCTACCAATGATAAAAATTTTTATCACTAACGTACATTTTTTGACAGACTCGGAAGAACATGAGTTCGTCACCGTAGCGCCACTTGTTGTTGCTGATGCGGTATTCATTATGTGATGGCTCCCAAAAAGAGAAGTAAGCTGTATCTTTAGCAGAATAACAAATTGTTTAACGTCGGATGGTCTTCGTTCTTGTTATTATTATAATTTAACACAACTTCAGCAATTTGTTCTAATATATCGTTTTTTATTATTGATAATTATTTATATTTAAGAAACTTATGGATTATCAAACTATTGCTCTTGAGTAGTTTGACAATAATAAAATTTACATTTGAAAAAAAAACCTTAACAGCCAAGTGCAAAAATCTTAAAACTAATCTAGGTTACTACCTGCAATATACAACTTCAACTTGTTACTTTGTTTGTGTGATAACATTCGTCTACCAATGATAAAAATTTTTATCACTAACGTACATATACATATGTATTTGTTTGGTTTGTGTGTGTAAAATAATAAGAGTTGTTTTCAAAATATATACATATATTTATAACATACAAATGTACATATAATATTTAATAACATTTGATAAAAGTGGTTTTACACGGCGTGTATTTTTCATATGACTTGTCACTTTTCCATGTGTAAATTCTATACACGTCGTGTGAACCCTTTCAAACATAACATGTGTATTTTCCATGTGTACAATACACATGACATTCTTCATTTAGAACGTGTTTATTTTGATGTGACAAAGCATCTGACAACTGTAATGCCAACTTAATATTTTGTTATTTTATGCTTTTTGTGGTACCAAAAGCGCTTAAAATGTGGTAAAAGCACTAGGTTTGCATCTGTGCATCAGCTGTGGTTGGCAATACAAAACTGTGTGGCGGAAAAATTATATATTATAGGTTATGTCACATGTAATTACACATGTACGTTTGAAAGCAAAAATTAAAACCGTATGTAAAATGGATATTTTGACAAACACATGAAATTACATATGGGTTATCAAACTGACAAGTCATATGACAAATACACGCCGTGTAAAACCATTTTAAAAGACAACAAAACAAACAGATGCATGATTAATCATGAAGAATTGTGATATTGTAGTACTATTTTCAAAATAAATATAAGTATATGTGGATGCTTTAAAAAGCTGCAAGATAAAGATTCAGACTATGTGGCAAGTCAAGTAGCCCCGTTTTCTTAAAAAAATAGTGTGTGACACAAACAAGCCACCCAACAACACTACCGCCGAATTCTATTAAATTTAAAGAGTCGTTGATCAAATTTACATACGTATCTTTGATCACACTGGCTTTAATTACATTATCTCATATAATATAACCCATGAATTGACCCACCTTCAGGAAAATCGAATTAACCAATACCAATAAGTACCTACATACCATCCAAACATTTGGTCCTTCGGACCGTTCAAGAACAAAAGTAGTTTGTATAAAGAAATTATATTATTACATATATGCAAAGGAATATTTTTAATATAAACGGTAGTATTTATTTTTTTCTGTTTTTTTTTTGCAAGAATGGTGCCGCAAATAGTTGACTATTAAAAAGGCTAATTGTTCAGCCATTTAAAAAAAGAGTTTGTCATCAAACTAGCCTGTTTGCTGGAACACTCTTGGTGATTATTAAAAGTTGTATAGAAATCTTACGTTTTTCAAGATCTAGAAATATACATAGTTACTTGTAATTTTTTAGGTCTTTAAGTGTTCAGCATACATATACAGTTTGTCAAATAAATGTTTTCATATCAACGTGTCGAATTTCATTGATTGACGGAGAAAGAAATTATGTAATTTTTTAAGTCAAGGCAAAATAACCATATACGGACACCACCACGTCATAAAAGACAAAAAAAAAAGACCCCTGTCTCCCAGTTTTGCCCAAAGTCCTCCAGGTTTTTTTTATGGGCCCTCAAAGATGTGGGGCCAAGCTCATATTTTGCAAACCGTTTGAAATTTTGATATACTCTCTGAGGAAAAGTTGTAGCTCTTGTCATAAAGAACAAAAATTGTTAACATATAAAATCAAAAAAACTTCATCTTCAAGGTCAAAATCGCAAAAAACTTTAAAAAATTCAAATTCAAAAGTGAAAAATTTCCCGGCTACCTAAGCGCTACCTAAACGGTGTTAAGAATCATTCCTAGGAAGTTTATATGTTCTAGAAAGTTGTTTATCTTAAGTTTATTTTTGTAGTTGATTGTTTCCTTGAATTTTGAACGGTTTGCTACCTATGGACCTGAACAGGAGAAAAAAGGTAAAAAAATTGAATTTTTTTAAGTTTTTTGCGATTTTGACCTTGAAGATGAAGTTTTTTTGATTTTATATGTTAACAATTTTTGTTCTTTATGACAAGAGCTACAACTTTGCCTCAGAGAGTATATCAAAATTTCAAACGGTTTGCAAAATATGAGCTTGAGGAAATGATCATTTTTTTGCAAAAATGACGTAGTGGTGTCCGTATATGGTTATTTTTTTCCGTGTTGCACTGTGTAATGAAATAAAACAAAAAGATTTTATATAACATGAGTTCTGGAAAGTTTCCGATTTTTCCTTAACATCCAAACTATTCCCGAATAAACCAAAATTGGACATAATCGGTAATTTCGGAGTCATAACAAATATGTTAATAAACATGAGAGATGAAGTACACAGAATAAAATAAATATTTTCACCAATTAAAGGTTTTAATTGGGTTTAGATTAAAATTTTATTAAAGAATTAATTGATTTAATTATTTTTTTAATTAGGATTTATGTTGTTCTGTTTTCAACAAATATATAATTTGAATCAATTAAACAATTAATTGAAAAATTTTTTTTCTATATAAAAAAGGTTGTGCCAGCTTAACTAGCTTTCGTAACGGTTACAAAAACAACACGTATTTTATTTTGATGTGCCATGTACTGCTTAAAGAACGGACATTTTTTAAAGCAGTTATTGTAGAATTGTCTTAACCTTAATTCCTTATTAAGTTAAAAAAATAATTTTCAAAATAAATTTTCTTTTAAGCGAAAAATAAATAATTTTTTTAAATAAAAAAGAAATATTTTGTTTTTTTTTATTGTCTTATGTCAAGAAACTTATATTGAAACATAAAAGTTTTATATTTAAATAATATTATTTAAAAAAAAAAAATGTTAATGTTTTCTGTTGAAATCTATAATTTGTTGTTATAATTATTTAAAAATTTAAATTTAATTTGTTTTTCTTTTTTAAATATTCGTTTGTATTTCAATAAATAGATATTAATATAATTATTTTTCTTTTCTTATTATAATTCTATAAGAATTGTTGTTATTGTTATTTAAATATTTATCATATACAAATAAAAAGTTATATACATATAAAACAAATAATATGTTTGACAAAAGTAATAAAAAAATATTGTTTTTAAACAGAGAAATTTTAAGTTAAAAAATAGTTGAAGAACAAATATATATACATACATATATATAAAAACTTTTTAACAAAATAAATAAAAATGACGAACAATATACTCCAAAGAAAACAACCAAAAATTATATACATTTATATAAACAAAATGAAAGAAATAAGAAACAATTAAATAAAAAAACAATATTATATATATTATATACAATAATGGATGATGAAATAATAAAACAAAAACATTTACATATACAAATACAAATACATACATATTTATTAAACAAACAAAAAATATATAATTTACAAAGAAAAACGAACAAAAAATTCTAGTAAAGTGGGCGTCAAAATGATAAGGTCACTCACTCACTTACTCACTTACTTTTGTTCCGTTAAAGGCAACCTACCAAGAGTTTCAAATGGTATCGTTATGTAAAAACCCTTAATACTCTAATATTGCTTGTTTGGAAATCATTTGATTTCATTTTTTATCTATAAATAACTCATTTGTTGAAAGACTGTAACAAGTGAAAAATTTCGATTTTAATTTTACAGTCCTTGGCACTCAAAATTTTAGTAGTATTATTTATTAAAGTTTTTTTTTGCAATTGTAGTTGTTTGTGTCCATAGTAATAAAATAATAACACCGCAAAACACTATTACATATCTAGTTCTAAGCCTATAAATAATGTTTTTGACTCTGGTTTTCGGGATTAAGCATTATGTCAAAAATGAAGGAGCATAACTCGAAAACAGTTCGTCCGATTTGGTTATAAAAAAGCCGAAAATAAAATTTTTCAATCTGCTCAACAGTTTCTGATGTTCGCAGGAAGCGGTTGCAAAAGAAAGTATTATTTAAGGAAAATTTAAAGTCATAAAAATCCCAACTTCCGAAATCAACCCTTTGAGTTGTATGACTCCACCAAAATCAAACTGCGTTTTATAAGCTACTCCATCAAATCAAAATTTTCAAAACTGAGGTATAAAACGCAATTCTAACTCATTTCTTGGAAGATCGGTAACTGCTAATAAACACGATTTTAGTTCAGACACGTAATAAATCATTACTTAAAAACGGTTCGTCCGATTTGGTTATGAAAAGCACGAAAGTCAGAGGCCTAATCACCGCAGTCGATATCGAGGAAACTATCGTATCGAATAACAAATTCGATTCGAGTCGAGTAAGCTAATTATGCTACTCGACAGGTATCGAATCATTATTTATATCAAATTATAATAGATTAATAATAAGTCAACAAGTGAACAAGAAAACACGGTTTAAAAACATTTCTTTTCGAATGAAATTACGATACTTTTTATTCGATATAGAGTGCCATGATACCAAAATGAAAAATTACGTGAGATTTTACTCGATATCGAATGCGGTGATTAGACCCCAGATTTTAAATACGATTTTTGCCTCCGCTCAATATGTAGTAGGTCTGAAAATATTTAGTTGTAGCAAAAAAAAAATTATTATTTAAGCAAAATTTAACGAGATTAGCCCCACTATCCAATATAAACTGAGTTTTATATGGTACTCCACCAATTTAAATTTTTTAAAACTGATCTGTAAAATCCTGCCATTTAATAATGCAACAGAAAGAAAACCAAATTCGTAAGCCTAGATAAAAAACGGCCGCTATGTTGGTCAACAACGTAGTGTAGGTAGCGACAAAGGCAGACGAATTACTTAACAACCCTCGTATAGTAAGTAGTTACTCCTGAAATCCATCATTGAGAGTTTTATGACTCCACTCTACCTATATTCTACCAAATCAAGTTTTTTTTAAACTGAATTATAAAAAAAAAAAAAAAATCATCACTCATTGGAAGATCGTCACAAGTAAAAAAAAACTTAGTTTTATATAAGAGATTTATGCATTATAATCATGCTTGAGACTTTCAACTGGCATTAAAATTTCTTTGGTATTATTTATTTGGTATTATTTATTTATGAAATAATACCACATAAAAATACAACTCTGGGGCCCGGGCTGTCTTAGTCAATATTGATGATCTTATATTGATCTAGTTCTTAGCCAGTAAGCTATATTTTCTGATTTGCCTTTGGTTCTCGATGGAGGAGTTAAACAATTTAATAAAAAAAAAAAACTAAAATCTGCATTCAAATAAAATTTTTCCCTCCGCTCAATAGTTTTGGAAATATGTATTAAGTTGTAGCAGAAAAAAAAAGAAAAATTAAAATAAAACTTAACGAAATCAACCCATAGGTTTTATGTTTCAATCAGAATCAAACTCAGTTTTATATGGTACTCCACTATCTCAAATTTTATGAAACTTAGCTGTAAAACTCTACCCTCTTATCGTAAGTAGTTAAAAAAAGTTGGATTTTATTCTGCTCTAGAGATGGCGACAATGATGGGCGAGTTGCTTAGCAGCTTTCGTAAAATTAGTAGCAGTTTCCGCAATCCACCTTTGGAGTTTAATATCTCCACTAATATTAAACTGGTAACTCCATCAAATAAAAACTAATACTTGTGGTCAATGAAAACCTGTAGCGTGTGGTACAGTTAACCAAGATCTTGATATTAAAGAATGTAAGAGTAAGACAACCAACTTTGTAAGCCCACAAAATAGGTTTCATTAGGTTTCACTAGGTTTCAGTATGTTCTAGAGATAGCGACAGTGAGAGGGTCTAGTTGCTTAACAACTCAAGTGCTACTTTAATACTGTTAAATTTCAGTGCAAGTCTGTCTGTCTGGAAATTTACGGTCCTAACTAAGCGTAAACTTATCTGATCAGAAAGTAACTGTCTTTCTGCGCAGTTCGGCAAAAAAAACTAAAAGTTCTTCAAAAAAGTATTGAAACAGCACAATCCACTGTGACTCTAACTAGGTGCAGTTCCTTCTCATGGAGAATTTTCGGGTTTAACGCCATTTTATATTCGATAAGTCTGGTTTATTAATATTGCAGTTCATAAAAATATGCTTTAGAATGGAGGGCAAAATTTGGAAAATCCTTAATATTTCTGCCCTAGATTATGTCGCTATCTTAACGAAGTATTTTCTTATTACCTTAAAGGAATTTTAATAGTCATTCGCCCGGAACTAGTCTAACACTAACTAGATAGGGTCTTTTAAGTTGAACTACTGTCCGTTAATGGAAATAACCTGTATCTGATAGAATTAGACCTTTCGACATCGAAACAGTGATTTAACACTCCATTACAACGACGAGTAGTACCGGTACTCCAGGAGCGAAAAGACCCTATTAGTGAAAAACATTCGTTGTTGTTAGACGCGATAATTCATGACTTTTCGGCATCGAAACAGTGATTTAACACACTGTTACAATGACGAGTACGGATACTCCAGGGACGAAAAGACCTCATTAGTGAAAACCCGTCTGGGTTGTAACGTGGTGTTAAAGGTCTTCTACATTATTTTTCGAAAATGTTTTCTTTTGACTCAAACTACGCAATGCTTTTTTTAAACCAACAATTGCTTTTTTTTTTTTTGTTTCGCTTTCAAACAAGGCATTTTTTTGGGGAAATTTACGGGCCATTTTTTAACGGGTCTTAAATTATTCACAGTTGATAATTCGAATACAAAAATATTTTGAAAACTTAGCCCCTTTTTTCTCAAATTCATATTTTTCAGATTTCTTTAAACTGGCAATTTCGATATTTTGATTCAATAATTTATCTAACGGTAAAAAATAAGAACTGTTTTTCTGAGGTAACGCTACCATTTTATACTCTTTGCTATTTTTGCATAAATAGAACAAAAAGTTAAGGAACCTTAATATCATTTTAACGCGCTCTTTAATCAAAAGGTATTAGAAATAAAACTAAATTAAATTTATTTTGACAGATGCCATATTGAATTAGTGAAACAAAAGTTCACTTTATATTTGTTTTTGTTTTTATTTAAATTAAATGATTTAATTTATTTTTTAAATAAAATATTACAGAGATTTAAAGTTATATAAAAAAACAAATTTAATAATTGTTAACAAATTTATATACATTTTGAGAAAATACAAAATACAATAATAAAAACAAAAAATAATTAAAAAAAATTTAAAATAAAAAAAAAAAAATGATATTCTTAGTACCTATTACAATAACAAACCGAATAATAAATAAAAAATATGTAGTTTTTAAATGAAATTAAAAAATGCAAAAAATTATCTATGTGTTTATATATTATAAAAATTTTTTAAAAGTAATGTTTTAACATTTAAAACTTTGTTGAAGAAAAATTGTATTTAAAAATTTCAAGTAATATTCTTCTTTGATTTTATAAAATTTATTTAAAAAAACAAGACAAATGAATTTAAAAAACTAAAATAAAATGTTATATCACAACAATTTTAATTAAAAATATTTCGATAATTTTAAATTTTCATGAAACATAAACTTTAAAATTTGGGCTTAAAATTAAACATAACCTTAAACAGCAAATTTTAAAATTCAAATTTTTTTTTATAAACTGGTAAATATTTTTATAAAATCAGAATTTATTCAAAATCTTCACTCAAACTAGTAATTTTCCAATTTTTTTAGACTTTGTTCTAAAATTTAAAAAAGAAAAATCCAGTTTAACCTTAAAAATGAACAAAAAAAAATATATATTTTTTTTAATTTTTAAGGTTAAACTTTCGTACTGAATATACAGGGTGGCGCAAGTTTAATCATCTAATTTTGTTTTTAAATAACAATATAAAATTAAAATAATTTTGAGTGATAAAATTCCTTTTTCGAACCTTTAACATTTTATCTGTTAAGTGGATAAGATGATATCCGTCTTGCTACACATTTGTGCCGTGGCCGTTTTATTGCATTTTCCATTCATTACTTTCCGAAAGATTTCCGGTGATTACTGTGCGGACCCTTAAAGGCTGCGTTTGTGTGGGGCTTGTTGATGATATAAACCCGTGACTTCAAGTGGCCTTAAAGAAAACTTCTTTCTTTGGTTAAATCGGTCGATCTTGCTGTCCATGCCAAATTGCTAAAACGGAATATTATGCGATCAGGAAACGCTTCCTTCACAATATCCATTGTTATGTGTGCACGTGAACATGTCAAAACAACATGTTTACCAAGCCCCTCTCATTCAATTCCGGCTGTAAGAAATCGTTTATCATGGCCCTGCAGCGTTCGCCAGTATCCGTATTGCCGATGGCGGCCGCACCACACAATGGCTTTGAGTGAATATAACGACAAACTTGGATTTAACCGATTAAATGAAATTAGCTTATGATGATTTTCGCCTCAAAATCGTTCACTTCGTTGCTTCGAGAAGATTGAGGATGGCTCTATAGTAATTCACAAGCGATTGATGGTCAGCGGGTATTAGCTCATGCACTGTTTGCATCTTTTATAAGGAAACATGTGTAAGATTTTAAATAAATTTCTCCTTAGGATCCATCTGATGATGCCCAATTGCTTGGCAAGTTGTCTAGTTGCTGTTTTTCGTTCTAAGCGGCCAGACCCTGAAAAGTCTTTTGTGGTTCAAGTCAAGCGTCATAATGTTTTCCCTAGTTGGAAAGAGTTTAGAAAATCGATGGACGAAATTTACCCTGCGCTAATACAACAGACCACCGAGGATTGGTAAAAAATCCTTGCAATTATTTCACGCGGAGTATAGCGCTCCATTGTTGGTCGGTCTTGTTGTTTGTATAGTTCACAAATGCCAAATATGGTCGACGTACGATGCCATTTTCAAAATCTTCGAGTAGGATGATTAATTTTGCGACACCTTGTATAAATTTTTTTTTTTAAGATTTAATTAATATTTCCACCCCTGTACCATCTAAAACTTTTTTTTCTTTCAGGACCTGGAATCAATCAAATGACCTTTTTTAGCAGAGAGGAAAAAAGTTCAGTTTAATGAAGGACAATTCTTGTTTGTAAGTCTAGAAAATTCAAAAACAAAAGAATCTTATTTGTATTGACAAATGCAAAGTTTTCAATTGGTTTAAATGGATCCATTAAGTCTGATCAAAATTAGATAATGGTTGCCGAAACTTTCTTAAGGTAACTAAAGACAAACAGTTCCCCTTTAAAATGGGCTTTAAAAATGATGAACCGAAAGAAGGATCAAAACTTAAGCCATTTTAGGTTTTTTTTGTTATATATAAAATTCTATAGAATATTTTAACATTTCTGAAATGTTTACTTCCAAGAAGCTTTTGACGTTACGTTACGTCGCCTATAATTTTTTTGATACTCTCGTTTACTGTCGAATGTTCTGTACTGTTCTAGAAAGTTCCAGAGTGCGAAATTTTGAGCGTTTCAGTACCTAGCATGATGTTCTTACCTCAGAGAAATTGAAGCGTAGACTAGCGAGTACCCTTATTGTGCTTCAATCACAATAAATAGCAATTCGTAGAACATGAAAAGTCTAGATCTTTTTTTAACCCCTTGTTTTTGGAGTTTGGAGACCAACAAACTTCTGACACTGTGATGGTGCTTTCTAGCTAGCACTATCCCTGCAAAGCTTTGGTACTAACCACAGTCAACACGTTTACCACGAAGGGACACGTTTAATAATCGCTTACAGAGATGGGCGGCTCTCTGTAGGGTTATCAGTTCCCTTGGTACAAACCAGTCTTTTGGACACTGGTTGGCCATCGAAAGTCCTATTCTGCCAGATTTAGGTTTCAGGAACCCTGGCGTCTGGAGCCCCCATCATACCCCCGAAGCATACGAATGTGTCAATATTCTTTTTGCATGCAGCGGATTCACTCTTTGGCCATTAGGCCCATTGTGATGCCCCGCCGATCATTTATCCCCACAGTTTCCTATAGAACTCCAGAAACTCCAGTCCGTAAGAACCACCTAGAGCTTATCAGGCTAGTCAGTGTCGCATTCCAGTCAATGAAATAATCTTTGACCCTGCGTTCTTGCTGAGCCGTTCATTCTCATACGCTCCCACTTACATATGTCCAGTCTTGAAGGGGTCGAACTAGAAGTTTATATTTAATATTTCCTAAGGGCCAGTAGTGCCTTTATCCTTTCTTTCCTTACCGATTGTATTAAAAATATCTTTGAATTTTATTAAAAAAATTTTATAATTTAAAAAGTAATATTTTGTAATCGATATTCTAAAAAATGTTTTTCTTTCAACAAAATTTTAAATGTTTAAACATTTTTCTAATTTATACAAAAATACATCACTGTTATTTTTTTTCGTCCCCGCCCCTACTACAATATTAAGTCATTTTAATAACTCCTAAACACCCACCTTTTCCCTCAATTTAAATCCCTTACCAAAATCCCCTCCCCTTCCCTCCTACCAACATTATGAATAACAAATACACTGTTCAAAATACCTGTAAGTTTTTCAACAATGAGATTTTATTTTAGTAATTTTTAAGTTTTAAGTTTAAATTAATTTCTTCGTAGTTATAAAAAAGAATATAGAATTTAATAATAAAAAAATACACATATTATTAATATACAAATGGAAAATGAAAGAAAGAAAGAAAAAAAACGTAATAGGTAACGTTTATATACAATATTATATTATATATTTAGTATAAAAAATAATAATTATAATTAAAAAGAAAATTAAACGTATTTAATTTTGAGGACAAATAACAAACGACAAAAAAAATTTTAAATAAAAACTAAAAAAAAAACAAAAAACAAAAAGAGTTTTATTTCAGTTTATTACAGATAGATGCTCAACTAAAAAAATTAAAACAAAAACAAGTAGGTATAACAAATTATAAAAATAAAAAAAAAAAAAATACAAAAAAAAAATTAAAATAATTTTTTTATAACAATTATAAATCATTTCCTATTACTTACATTCCACCTTTTTATTTTCTTTACAGATCAATTGAAGTTTCTTATACTTACCGATGACAATAAGGAGCCCCATGACACCGACTTCATCATAATGAATGAATTAACTGACATCAATAGTGCTTTAACGGTCACTTCACATTTGAGTGTGGAAAATGATCGCTGTACACGCTTGAATTCATGCCAATCGCCCGATCAATTTTTCATCAATATGGTTAATGAATTCCTTAATGATGATACCACCATGGCACCAGACGAGGCGGCTAAAACTCCTACTTTAAATATAGAATATTTGGAACAGGCCGCTGGTGGCGAAAGTTTATTGAATTTTCATGAACTAGACGATAAAGCAACAAAGTTGTCATTATCTTTTGCCTCTCCCCCATCCCTAACATCAGCAGTAAGCTTAGCAAAAACAACATCATCACCCCCACCGCCATCAATATCTCCAGCAACCTCATCAGTGTTTCGTATCAGTGATTTAGCTGAAGATACTAGAAGTGTAAATTCTTTGCTGTTAAGCCAATTAACCGACAGCTTGCCCACAAATGTTAAGGAGATTTCCTATCAAAGATTTGGACGCTTCAATACTAATCTATCAGCTGAGGTACATAATTTTAAGTGTCATTTATGTGCATTTTCATGTGCATGGAAAGAAGTTTTATTGCAACATTTCCAAGATAAACATCCAACTTAAAAAAAGAAATAAAAAAAAAGTAGAAATTGAATTAAAATTTTTAAAGAAATTGAATTAGAGATTGGAAAAATAATTAATTTGAAATTATTTTAGAATAATTTATATATGGATTGTGACAGTTAAATTTAAATTATTTTCTTTTAAATGGAATTTTAACAAAGTTTATTTAAAAAAAAATTAAAGTCTCCTTAATATTTACACTCCGTAGCAAGGCTACCTTATAAACGTGCCTTGTGCTCTTGTTTTATTGCAAGGCGAATTCATAACAGCTGATTGCAGTGGCGAAAATCCAAATGTTAAACTATATAAAAAAAATTCAATCCCTTTCATATGAAGTTTGACACATACAATGGAGGCGAAAATGGCTGTATTCGCACTTGCAATCACCTAGTATTAATTCGCCTTGAAATAAAAGAAAAGCACAAGGCACATTTATAAGGTAGCCTCACTACGGATTGGAAATATTAAGGATACGATTTAAATTTTTTTTTTTTTTTAAATAGAGTTTGAAAGTTAAACTTCTATTTAAAAGAAAATAATTTAAATTTAACTGCCAAAATCCATATAAAAAATTAATAATTTTCGCTTTAATATTTTCCCTCCGAAGTAAGGCTACCTGATAAATTTGCCTTACAAGAGCAATTATTTCAAAAATAGCAACGTCAAGACAAAAAAAAAAATTGTTTAAAAAATACATTTTTTCAAGTCAAATCAATTTAAGTGGAGGCAAATTTAATAATTTTGCCGCGTTGCTAGAAATATTTGACTTCATTTTTAAAAAATTAGTTTATCAATTAAAAATTATTTTTTGAACAAGCAATGAAGCATTTTCCTAAATTCGCCATTGCCCGCACCTAATTAATGGATTCGCCGTGTTTTTTTTTTTCAATTCTAAAGTTAATAAAAATATAAAAAATTTTCCCATACAACATATTTAATTAGTAGGCGTGGCAATTGAAAAATAAGGCCTTTAAAAATATTACAAATAGAAATAAGCTTATTCTTTACGCAAGTTGTTGCTTGTATAAGAGTTGTATAAGAGATGAACTTTAAAATCATAAAAAATACATAAAGTAAGGAGTATTAGCAAGCAACTTGCTAGTTTGAGCACAATAGTTGTATCGGTGATGAATCAAATCATTTTTAATAAAAGTTTGTTTGAAAGATGGTAGTAGTCTTACAACAACTACAAACTTTAGAAATACAACAAGCTTATGTGTGTATTATGAAAAGAAAATGTATGCTAGCTTTCCTATGAAAAAATTACCCAATAATGAATTAAAGTTAATTTTCGCTTATTATTTCTTAGTTTCCGGGATAAATTTTATTTTAAAATTCAATTAATAAAATTTAAATTCCGTAAATCAATTTTCATAATAATCTATACAATTTTGAATCCAAAAAATATCCCTGCTACCTTGAAGACAAAATAAATTTATGGCGAAATTATAATTTTCGAACAACTTTTGAAGATTTAAAAAATTTAGGGGACCTCAGACCGAAAGTTGCAATTTTCTAATTGCTTTATATTACTGGTAACTAACCACACACTATCATAATGTACTATTATGTTGCATGCAGCAGAATTTTTTCAAGGGAACCCCCATGTAAGCAACTTGTTACTTACATTAATTTTAATGAAACCTAAAAGTATGCTTTTAATATTATGCTTAAAATAATATAGATAAACATTTACAGTTGCCATATAATTTTAGTACAAAATCGTCGAATTCCAAAAAAAAAAGTAAAAATTTCCAAAACTTTTTCAAATCATCAATAATTCATCAGTGCAAAATTTCACTTTTTTTTAAATAAATTGTAAAGCATTTTTAAATACACATTTCTAAGACATTTTTATATGGTGGTGCGGAGCCCATCGTGTGTTTCTATGTCCGACCCAATTTTCCCATTTTTTTTTTTCAATATTTCTTTATAATTTCACTTTACAAAAAGAATTTCCTTAAAATTGCCGGAACTGACTTCTTATACAATTTTGAAGGGAAGAGAGCATTGAAATTCTAAAATAAATTATTTTAATTTGATTTGATTTGAAATAATTCTAGAGCCAAAACATTAGGAGCCGGCTTAAATATCATATATTTTAATTATTTTGAGGACAGTTTTTTTTAACAAAATAAAAAAAAAATATTAAAAAAAAAAATAAAAATTAAAACACGAATAATTTACTACTTTATTCAAGCATTAAAAAAACTATTGTGCATTTAAAAAAGCTAAGTAATTTTTTTTTTAATTTTTAATTCAATTTCAAAACGAAAAATATGAAAAAGTTGTTAATTAAAATTTAAAAATATGATACTAATCGATATTATAAAAAAAAAATCATATTAAATTAATATAAGAAAAAAAATAATTTTAAACTTGAAATTAAAAAAAACGGAATTTGAATAAATATGTTTTTAGAAATATCTAAAAAGAAATCAATAAAAATCTGATTAATTTTAAAATTCAAAAAAAAAAATTCTTTTATTTCTCTAATAAAGCAGAATTTAGGATCAATTGATGGTACAAAGTCAGGTCAGTTGTTGTTGAATACGCAACAATTGCTACCGTAATTGCATTTATTTGAAACAGTAGACGGTACTACCTGCGTCTGTTTTTTGGTCTCTTATTACCATTTCATTCATTTCACTTTTATAACCCTTCAAAAAAATATTTTTTCCTTTTTAATGGTAAGCAAATTTTTAAATATATTTTTTTATTAAACAAAGTATTTATTATTTTTTAACAATCAACATATTTTGCTTATAATTATTTAATTTTGTTTAAAAAAACTATTCTCTAGTTATTAAAAATAATTTTTTTAATTAGTTACTTTTATAACTAAAAAACTATTTGCTTGTACATATTTGGGAATGTGCTGCATCTGATAAGCAGAGCATTCGAAAAGGTAGTTATCAAATCAATAATAATATAATATAACACAAAATCAGACGATCTAAAATGTAGCACTTAATTTGATGATGCGCTAACAATTCTTAAACATGCAGCACAAAGATGGCTGATCCATTAAATAAATAGGTATTTACTTTTTTCAGTATTTATTTGTTCTAAAAATAAATTTATTTCCGAAAGCGTAAGCTGAGTTACATCGCCATCGAAAGCTAATCACATATGCGCATCAGATGCATTTCCGAACAGGCCCACTGTGTAAAGTTCGCTCTTCGGAGCACTATTTGTGTGATACCGTTCATATAAGTATTGGCATAGAAAACGGATTCGGATTTTTGCTATTTGAAGTGACGACTGTTTGTTTCAAGTCTTAATCACGTATTTGTATCCCTTGTGTGTGGTTCGTTTAAAGACTCCCCAGCTCTTACGAGTTTCTTGTCTATTCGTTTTAGATTCCCAGGTCTTGTTTAATTTTATTAAAATAACAATTCATAAAAACAATATTTAAACTTGAAGTCGACAGGTTCGGTGGACTTAATTTAGTCAGCCTCGTAGCATAAATTGGTTATTAGCCGCCACCGCTAGATGGCGATCCATGCCCTTGTACTTGCCACCCAACGGCCACAAATATCTGAACTAATTCTACACAAAATAACATAAGAAAATTGAACTCATACAGAAAAATTTCCTTTGACTTTTATAAATTTAAAATCAAATTAAAGATTTAGATTAGACCTAAGACCATTTGTAATTTTTAAAATAATTTTAAGATTTGTTTCGACGTTTGAGAATATCGTTAGAATATATTTTTTTTTTAAATCAAAACTGATTAAAGATTGTACTTGCACGACTATTATGCGAGCTATCACTCTGAATGAAAATGTTAACGTTTCCTCAGTAATTATAATGTATTTAAAACAGAGATGTTTAAATCATTGTGTGAAAACCGACCTACACGTTTCGCAAACGTTTCATGCAAATATATAAACTTATCAAATTTTTCCACTTGTTTGTACATGAGCAAACCCAAAATGAATGACAAAGAGTGCAAAAAATGGGGTTTAACTCAGGGTTTGAATTGCTTGCTTAAAAATAGCAACAGCAGGAAAATGTTTGTTTTGCTTACATCTTTTTCAGCAAATAAAAAAACTGAACTCCTCAGCATTTATATAACATTTTGTAATAAGCGAAGCAAAAGCAAAAAAAAAAGGAGAGCAAATCATTTGCTTAAACTTACTATGTGTCTCTTTGTGCAGCAAAGCAATCAGCTAAGCAATTTTTTTGAAAACGTTTGCTGTTGCTTAAGCAATAAGTTAATGTTTGTGTCTTCTTTTGCTGTTGCTGTAAAACAATATTGGAAATCTTTATTTTACAGATCTTCAAATTTAATCTCTCACTGTCAAAGAATTTTCTAAAACTTAAGACAGAGAGTAACAGCAAATAACAGAAAAAAAGCAATCGTAATCAGCCACTACTTCACAGTAAAGTGTTAAGCACAAGCAAAAATAAAAAAGAAGAACAACTTATTGCTTAAGCAACAGTAAATGTTTTTAAAGTAATTGCTTTGCTGCAGAAAGAGACACATAGCAAGCTTAAGCAAATGAGTTGCTCTTCTTTTATTTGCTTTTGCTGCACACATTTTCTAAGCAACAGTTAATTACATATGCATTGAAAATAGTCAAGCATTTTTAATCACAGGTTTAACTCATCTACTAGTATTGATATCTATTAACAAACGTAACTAGATATAAAAAAAAAACAGACACTTATTTTTTAGGTGATTGATTTAGAAAATCTTATAAGCTGTCTTTCAATATCTCTCAAAACTAAAAATTATATACCGGTTTCATACATTCTCTACTATAAATAGCAAATCATTTAACAAACGTTTGCAAAACGTTTTTTCTTAAAATGTTTTTGTTTTCTTCTCATTTTGTTCTTTTTTACCTGAGTAGAAAAAAACACATACTACCTCAATTTTCTTCTGAGTGCTTTTACATGGATTTTTCTATATATGTATGTATGTATGTGTGGAGAGATGTAGCAAATTTGCTCTATTTTGCACGTTCTGGTTTAAATGATTGTACAGTTTGTGTTTACGAGTAAAAAAATTCAAAAGTAAATGTCACATTCGTTCTCATTGTTTCTGTTTTGTTCTACTCATTATAAAGATCAAAACAAAAAAACGAAAGAAAACGTTCCGTTTTATTTATTTTCGCACTCTGATTTTTAAATTGATTCGTGTCAATATCTTGGACCAGGTTAATATTTTTATTATTATTAAGTTGGGAGTAGGTAGAGTATTATTGTAATTTAATATTAGATTGATGTAGGATTTTAAAATATATTTAGTATTAGTTCTTTTAAATAAATAAGTATCACCTCATAAGTTCTTTGCTTTAAATTATTTTTTGTCATTTCATTAATATTGCAGAATAATTTTAAAACTGGTGAAAGTTTTTAAATGTTTATTATAAGCCTCTTAATCACTGATCAAATTTCTCAAAGATAACATTTTTTTTCTTTCTATTTTATTTTATTTTTTTTTGTAGTGAGATTTTTGTTTAAAACTTTAAATTTAAAACCTTTTAAGTTCTTAAAAATTTTATACTTAGAGTGAGTTATTTTACCTAGAGACGATAGTTTGATTCCAACTATAATCATCACTTATGTATATCGAACTAACTACGTTTTGACGCACATGTAATAAAATATTTCACATTTTTGCCCATGCTTTCTTAAAACTTTCATTTCATTCTACAACATGTTGGATTTTGAAGTATGACTTTCGTCTCTATATAAAAACGAAACTCTTGTTTCCTCTAGTTAAAACATCTTTTTAAATTTTTAGTTTTATAGTTTTTAATTTATTTTAAAATAACTTGCAAGGCGAATTAATTTATCACATGGAGGCTATGGCGAATTTATTAATCTGATCTCTTGCTGGAAATGTCAAACGCTATATCTAAGCAATTGTTATTATCTTGTTATTTATAGAGTTGGAGCAAGTTATGAATTCGCCATTGCTACCATCTGTGGTAAAAGGAAACGCCTTGGAGATGGTTCTAATTTTAAAAACGCAACGGAAATTGTATTTATATTATTTTCATTTATTTATTATAATAAACCAAGGCATATTTATTTATCTGGTAATGGCAGTAGAATAGCGAATTATTTTTGATTTACACTTTTTAACCTTTTAAGAGTCAAGGTCTACATAAGATATTTTTTTTCAAATATTAAACACAGCTAATGCGATATATACGCCTTGATAATAAACAAACGAAGGCATATATATTTTCTGGCTTGCTTGTCAAAACAAAAAAGTTTATTTAAAAAAAATATTTTTTTTTCTAAACTCTCATCAGCTGTTTTAGGCGAATTCATAACAGGTGATTGCAGTAACTATCTAGCTCATCAAGGGAAACGAAATTGCCTTATTTCTGCCGTGCAATCCCCTGTATCTATTCGTCTTGTTAAACGGCAATGCGGTGAAAAGAATAGATAGAATAGATTTGCCTTGAATTTGGCATTGCGTTTAAGAAAATTGGGCCCTAGATTTCATTTTAATATATTTTTTTCCTTTTTTATTTGTCTTTATTAATTTATTTTATATTACATTCAAATTGCCAACAATTTAAATTAACCTAATATTTTCTTTTTTTCTATCTCTTCCTTTCCTTTCGATGGCCCATTTAGAAAATTATTGGACTTTATCGATAAAATCGGTTACCTCGCTAAACAACATTGCTTTGGAGAAAATTAAGCAGGAAAAAAACAGAGCAAAAGATGCATCAACTAATACGGTATCACCATCACCTCGTAAGAGTTCTTATGGATTCAAAAGAGTTAAAAATACAGAAGATTTTCCAGATGATTCTGACGATTTAAATAAAACGTTCAGCCAGTCATCATACAGTCCACGGCCACGTGGTGTAATTAAATCGCACGTTTGTCCGCGTTGTGATAAGCGTTATACGTATAAAAAGAATTTATCACGGCATTTGCGGTTTGAGTGTGGCATTTTACCTCAGGAACATTGTACACATTGTGGTTTTCTGACGCGATATAAACATAATCTTAATCTACATCTTAGGACCCGACATCCAGATTTTTATAATATAGATAACACTAACACTTAAATATTTCTTTTAGTAGTTAAGATCCTATATAGGGTTGAGGAGGGAATGTATGTAGAGTTGTATTGAATTGAAAATTGTATTGAAGAATGTTAAAGGATTTATTTTATAAGTTGATTTTTCAGTACCAAAAGACTCGGAACAGTTATTTTGGTTGGTAAGAAAAAAAAAACGGATCTGAGGGCTAGAAAATTTCAGATAGTTTAGTTTAATGTTTTCATTATTTTATAAATTGGTTAGGTTTTTCTTTAATAATGTTTTTATGGATTCAATTAAAAGAATATTATATTAGATCAGTGGTGCTTATTTTCTACATCGCGAGTAGTAAGGCTAAATTTCTGCCAGCCCAACATCAACGCACACATACTACAGGTATTGCTTTGTTTATATTTCAACAATAAAAACAAAAAAAATATTTACTTGTTCTGCTACTAAAAATATAGTCAGTGTTAGAGTATGTCTGGGCATATCTATTGTTGAACCAACATAAATTTTTTTACTATAATCTGATATTTAACAATTATTCCAACTGTTTCTCGTAAACAAATAAGGTTTTAATATGCAAAAAATGGGAAGTGGAAACTCGAGTTCTAATTAAAATGTTAAGTTTCTCTTTCATAAACATTCCAAGACTTTTCGGAAAAAGTAGGTCTTTTAAACCTTTCAAAAATCGAGCTTTTAAAAATATTTTGGAAGATTTTAGTTTGCAAAAAAAAAAATAATTTTTCATTGACAAAGTCATTGTTATTAATATTTTCAAATTATTTATTTTTCTTGAATTCGGTTACTCACAAACACCGAAAAAATATATTTGTTGCACACTATTCATCATAATTTTACTTTTCATAATGTTAGTCAAGTCAATCTTGAAACTAAATTTGAATACCCTAAATTGATTTTAAAAAAAAAAAGGTTCGTCGGTATTCATTCTGACTTTAAGAAAAAAAAAAAATATTAAAACCGGATTTTTCCTTTAAATAGTTTTTTAACCGGGTTTACACAAAAGTTCATAAATAAAAAAAAATTGATTTACAAAAAACAAAATCTTATTAAAAACGGATTTAGTGCAACTATTCCAACAATTTTTTTGCCGAAACAAATTAGCGTATTTTTTCTTCACACAATATATTAACTTTTTTAGTACAAGGAACTAGTTTTTTTTAAAGGGTTTAAAAAAGCGTATCATTCGAAAAGGTTTTATTTTGAAATTAATTTTTCTTATTAAAATCGAATTGTTGAATTAAGAGAAAAAATAAACAGGGTTTCGACCAATTAAATCAGTATTTCCGATAAGTTGAAAAAAAAGAAAAATAAAAATTTAATCGATTTAAAGAACCGTTATTGAGCTCTAAGGATTTTTTAAACTAATTTCTTTACTAAATAAATTATTATTAAATAAGCTGTTTCTCAAAAAGCCTGATTAAAAAAAATTAATAAAATATTTTGATTAATATAATTTTTACAAAAACCGGTTTTTATCCGGGTGTTTCTCTGAACCGTTCAATAACCGCTTTGACATACAAATTGCAAATTTAACAATTTTTTATTAAAACTTCCTTCAACACAGATATTTTGTAAAAAAATGGGTTTTAAAAAAATGACCATCAATAAAACAAAACGAAAATTTTTTTCAAAATCGTCCAGTTTTTTTTTTCCAAAAAAAAATTTGGATTTTTTTAAAATGCAAGCGTTTTAATGGACATTTTTACCAAAAAATTTGTAGTTATAAAAATTGATTATTAACGTAAAATTTCGATTTTCCTAATAATAAATCCTTATTAAGAATTTTTCTTAAATTAGTTTACGATTATTTGCACCTTTTAAAAAAATATATTTTTATTTCTCGGTAAAAAAAAAATGAGAAAAAAATAATACAAAAAAAAATAATAATAATAAAATTTAAATACGATTCTACACAAAATTGCAATAAACAGATTTAAATATATACAAAAATCAAAAGATTTGTTTTTAAAAAGCAATTACTATTGCCTTCTCCATTTTTTTAATCCAAATAAAGCAACAAACATAAGAGATAAAAACCGAAAAACGCAAATTTCGAATAAAATTTTTCGATTTATAGAACACAGGGATTAATATACATATTTGTCTTGTTTATGTTAAGACTATGTATATAAAAATTGTATCAAAAATTAAATTTAAAATAAGTCCTTTTTAAGTTTTTAATAGCCAGCAGCAACTATATTTAAATAAAAAAAAAATAAATAATTATGGTTTCACGTACAAAAAAAAAAAAATATATATATATGTTTACCTGTATATCCTCAAAATAATAATTCTAACAATAAACTTTTAAAACCATTCTTCTCAAAAAATTATTCCAGGTAAGATGATTGTAACTCTTAATAAAAAAAATTAGTTTTTAGAAAAATAAATAAATAAAAATAAAGTCTAAATGCGAAAAGTTCAAAAAACAAATTAGCAAAAAATGTGTAATTATTTAAATGAAAGCAATGAATGAGTATTTGAAAATTGTTTTCTTTTTTTTAATTAAGTTGTAAATTTTAATATATATTTTTTTAAACTTAACACTTAAAGGTTTAAGGGGGATAACCAAACTTTTTGTTTTAATAATTATTATTTTAAAATATTTTTTTTTTCATTATTTTAATGTAAATTTGGCTTGTAAATCAAAAAAAAAAAAAAAAAACAAAAACACTCTCTTCTTTATTATCTTTAAGAATAACTAAAACAAAAAACAAATTTTTAACATGCTAAATACAAAAAAAAAATATTTTTCTTTTTTTCAATAATTTAAAATATTTTTAGTTAAACATGATAAGTCCGAACAGACCGATATCAATCCGGATGACTTTGAATTAGATGACTGTTTACTGGAGAGCAATGATATTGTTATAACACAAAATAAAGACGGATTTATATTGCATGTAAAAAAGTTGGGTAATATTACGACTGCAAAACTCTCCTCTCAAGATGAAGATCAAGTAGCAGCAGCCGCTGTAGCTGCTGCCACTGGAGGGCAAATTCAACAGACATCAGCTCAAATTACCGAAATTCAAGAAGTCCAGGATGTTAAGCCAACATTTACAACATTAACCACAAGTCCAGCGATAAAATTACCCTCTTCGGAATGTGGTAAGTGTAACAAAATATTATTGTTTTTTTTTGAGACATACATTTTTTGGAGTTTTGCTTTAAAACTTTATTGAAAGGTTCGACGTTTAGCCGATCTGTACCTTTTCCACGGGAAGACCAGTAATAAATCCACTCCTAGAGTATTATTGGTCTTCACCCGTATCAATATAATGTTTTTATTAGCACTGCATTACGTCAAAGTGAGTGTGTCTATAATCCTCTACTTGTGAGTTTTTTGGTTCTCCACCAGGTTGCATAAAATATTCCAATTCCTATTATATTTTAATAACACTCCCCAATATAGTATGGTTGACTACAACATTAAGTAGGTCTTCTTCTAAGTTTTTTTCTTCACTAAGATTTATTGGATTTTTTTTTTTACCAGCCAATTTGTCTCTTTAGTTCATGTAATGCCTTATTGAAATTTTTACAATAGTTAAAAAAGAACTATCACATATATACAATAAACCACAAAATCCGTAGCAAGATTCACTAAATCGAGCCAATGCGAAAGTGAGAACTCTCGAAGGCAAATTAGTGGCGAAGACGTGTAGTTGTTTGTCAACCCAGAGCTGCTTTTTCACCACTGACAAATATTACAAATTTGACTTTTACTACTTTGACATTATATCGATAATAAATATTTGAACGTTTGAAGCTTAATTCGAAAACGTAATAATCTTTAAAATTTATTAAAAAATCTGATGGGCCATCTATAGTTTGAAATTTAAATCGGTTATGAAAAAAAAAACTTGAATATTTTTCAAAAGAATGGTGTTATAAAAAGAAGTAAACCTATATATTTAAGATTGGAATACAGCATCATTCAAATGACTGTCATGGCTGATCCAACATCTGATCAAACCAGGGTCTTTGGCGGGATTCGAACCCGCAACCTCCAGACTGATAGACAGGCTATAACCTACCTGTTTGTCGAGCCACTAAAACTTTTAAATTTAAGATCGTAACAAAGCATCATTCAAATGACTGCCATGGCTGATCTAATATTAAAAGAACTTTTTCTTAACAACACAACCTTCGAAGCTCTTGGTTTGTCTGCAGAAAAAACCCACAGTTTTTGGTGGGATTCGAACCCGCAATCCCCAGACAGATAGACTGCCTACTACCTACCTGTTTATCTCGGCACCCAAAATTTTACATATACATTTAAATGACTGCCATAGCTGGTCTTACATCTGATCAACCCAGAAGAACTTTTTTTTGAACAACAGAATCTTCGAAGCAGAAAACACACGGGAATCGAACCAGCAACCCCCAGACTGATAGACAGCTTATCACCTACCTGTTTATCGAGGCACTCAAAATTTAACATTTAAGACTGTAACACACTCTCATAGAAATGACGGCCACGGCTGCTGGCCCAACGTTAAACCGGCTCAAATCTCAATTTAGTGGCGTTCAATTGAAATGTTCGGCTGATTATTCGATTTTCGAAAACAGAGTCCAAAAGTTACGTTGACTTCTTCACACTGAGTTCTCAACGCAAAATTTACCTGGAGAGGAGTTTTCCTCACTCCCTAAGAACGATGACGACTTAAGCTAAGAAAGATAGTGCTAGGACGTCTTGGAAACCTCTTCTCGAATATCTATTATTCCATTATGATCAATGATGATGATTTAGTAATGACAGATTTCTAGGCCCACTCTGGACCAAAGCTGATATTGGTTTGTTTAATAACGATCCACGGGCTCACTTCACGGGCTTAATTTACAAACAGACTTGAAAATTGTTTTTATTTAACGAATTTTTTTAGAAAACGCTCTGCATTGAAAAATAGGTTTTTAAAATTTTCAATTTTTGTTTAAGCGTCAAGTGGCCCATTTTACGAATTGCAATGTCTTTCTAGCTTTTAAAATCAAAATAACTCGTAGTTCAAGTTTCTAACGTTAGATGTCACGCCGTTTATTACTTCGCCATTTATACTTTAGTGTAGATATTACAATACGAATAGGTATTCATGATTCAAAGTATTTTCTTTTCGAATCGAATTTTTCAGGTCTCTCCTTATAAAGAGAATGACCCCGCTGATTAGTGAATATTACGCTTGTTTACGTGATTATGTACGATTGCTTCGTGAGTAACATATCGAATATTTCGTTCTGTTTTTGCTTCTTGAGTCACCGGTAACGATAGTGTCTGCTCTTTCTTATTATAACTCACTATCCTATTTGTGGAACAAGATTAACGTGAGTACCTGCCATACTCGGCCTAACCTCACGGTGGTCTTACCACCGAGTGAAACTTAGGCGTAGACTAGCGACCCCATTGTGTAGTATAACAACACTTTACGATTGCCACCAATCGCTTTTTGTGTGTGATACAGTCACAATGAGTAGCAATTTATATAATATGGCAAGCCTTTCCAAGGCAAGCCTAGATCCATATTATAACCTCTTGCTTAGGGGTTTGGAGACTATCCAAACTCCGTCTGTTGAGAGTGCAACAGCACACTTGATCGACCTTGCACCTTACCTACTTAATCGATCTTAAACCACAGCCACCACGTGTACCCCCGACGGGGACCTCAACAATAACCGGTCACAGAGAGGATAGGCTCTCTGTGGGGCCACCGATTCCCGTGGTACCAGTCCTTTGGGCACTGGTCGGGCCTCGAAGAGAACCCGTATGTTTTCACACACAGACCTTTTCTTCCAGATTTAGGCTCTAGGAACCCTAGCGTCTGGTGCCCCTATTTTCCCCGAGTGGACCGCGTCAAAGCATTTGCCATATTCCTGCAGTGACATTTGGAACCCCCGGGGGTAAACTCACTATCCTATACGCAATCGTTCGATCTGTCAAAAATTTTATGTTTGCTCAGACAGACAGAATCGTACAATTGTGAATGAATCATGGCCTTTAACCGCTGACTTCTGCAAATTACAGTAGAATACTTAAACAATTTGGCATAAGGGTGACTAAATATTTGGAGTTATTTTAACAGATATCCATAGTTATTTATAGGCATTTGAAGCATTGTAATTGCAGTAATCAATGTTTTCCCTCTTTATGCATTTAAAAAGAAAATTATTTTCTTGGTTTTCTTCTAATACTCTCCTTTTATAATTTCAACTTAGAATTAATCAACTTAAAGAAGATCATACCAGCATCTACCACAATTTCCACTCATCATCCACATGCCACAATTATACAGACGCAACCAATACAAACGGTACAAATACAACAGCAGCCGCAGCAGCATCAACAAACGCAACACTTGCACGAAATTATACATCATCAGCAGCCGCAACAACATCACCAGCAACAACATCATCAGCAGCAGCAACAACAACAGCAACATCATCATCAATTACAACATCACCCCCAAGTACAAAGTATTGTTACCACCACACCCACAGCAGCTGGTACCCATTCACAAACCATTAATTTAATGGGCCTACGCAATGTACAAATCACGGAACAAAAACCTCTAGTTTCACGTATTAAATATTCTCGAGGTAAGATTATAACACCCGCCACTGGCAGTGTCCAAATCGTACAGACACATGATCCTCAAACACATGAAATTACCGATGGAACGAAGTATGAAATTAGTGAAATCGACTTAAACAATCCACAAACGTCGGCGGCCATTATAAGTGATTTGGTGAAATATGCTGAAATTGATGACATTGAATTGCCGGATGGTACAAAAATCGGCATTGGTTTTGCACCCACTGAAATAACCGAACATATGCAGTCGACTGGTACGACGGCACAAATAACCACCATCGAACAAGATCCGAACAATCAACAGCATCATCAGTTACAACATACGACACAACAACAACATCAGTTGCAAGCACAAGTACATCATATACAAACGTCACCGCAACAACAACAACAGCAGCAGCATCATCATATAGTACAACAACATCATCAGCAGCAACAAGCCACAGCGCATGTTGTACATCATCATCAACAATTGCATTTACAGGAGCAAGATGACAATACCACCAGTGTCGAGGCCATTTTGCCCGATGGCTTAACTGTACATGAACAGCCAACCATTACCAAAAGCTATACCATTTTAACGGCACGACCACTTAAAACTGAATCATCCCATGACCTCAGCGAACTGACACAACCCTCGGCTACCACCTATGAACTTTCGTTAAGTGATTCGTCCTTGGGACCCAACGATGAACGGGGCGATGAATCGAAATATGTGTGTCGTCATTGTGGCAAAAAATATCGTTGGAAATCCACCTTGAGACGTCATGAAAATGTGGAATGTGGTGGCAAAGAACCATGTCATCCGTGCCCCTATTGTTCGTACAAGGCGAAACAACGGGGTAATTTGGGTGTTCACGTGCGTAAACATCATCCGGATAAGCCACAGTTGGAGAGTAAACGAGGACGTAAGATTTAAGCAGTTGAGGAAAAGAAATATGAGAGAAAAAATGAGAGTGAGTGAGTGATTGATTTTGATTACTTTCACGTGAGTAGGAAAAATATTTTAATTTTTACTATCGAACCCCCTTCCTTACATTTGTGTCACAAATTTAGTTTGTTTGTGTTTTTTTTTAAATATTTCACTATTTTTGTTTGTTTTTTTTTTAAGCTGAAATTCGAACATGAATAACGTTTAAAGATTTTTGTTTTATTGTTGGGAAATTCAAGTTAAAATGCTGGAGTATTCTTCATATAAAGTGAGTTCTCTAGATTAGAAGAATATTAAGATGGGTCTAAAGAACATATTGGTTTAACATCTCATGTTTATTGGACAGTTAGATAATTTCGTTTAATAAATTTAGCTGAAAATTTAAATATTTTGAAGTTATGTTTCGAAATTATTTTTAGAATTTTCGTCAAACTTACATTTAGCAGCCTGTTCCAAGAATTTTCCCTCCTTCGATCCGTACTTTCATGGAAGTGCTAAAATCTGAGTTTATTAGTCTCCAGTTTTCTTGTGAGTTTTTATGGTACTCCGCCATTTAAGGATTAAAACAGTTTGAGCTTGTATGGTACTTCACCAAGATCTCAAACAAGTATGCAAATTGTAGTTAGTTATAAATCATCCGAATTTTTATGTTCTCCATCAAACACAGAGAGAGAAAATAAAGTAATGAAATTTCTCTTTGAATCATGCAAGATTTTTGTTCTCCAATTATATAACTTTAACAATTCAGGTTGTTTATGACACTTGAGTTTTTACAATGCCGTCCTATAAACTCTCGATTAGGTTGCGCCTTAACTTTATTCGAATATAGAGACAAGAGAGTATTTACCCTTAGGCGTTTTCCGTGCCGTATTAGAAGTTTTTTACGACCATAAAGATGCCTAAAACCCCTGCTTAAACAACAAATTTCGTTTTTTTGACAGTTGAGATCAGGGTTGTCAGATTTTTAGAGAGTAAATAAGCTTTTCATTAATTAAAATTTGTAAATGTATGAGTAACTCCTAAGGAAATTCGTATGTTGTTTTTGTTACTGAAAACAAGGTATTTGTTTTTATGTCATTTTTGATATTTTCTTACGTTTTGACGCGAGGCCAAATGCGGCATATTTTAAATCATTAAAAGGCATGAGATATTTTTATTCTGACTTACTGTCCGAATCATTTAAGTTCTACAAATTTTGCAAAGCAAAATTAAACAAAAAGCTTTTTAAACACAGGCACCGCCTATTACTATTCCATTTAATTTTATTTTTATTATTTGCTGATTTTAATATCCATAGAAATGAACACTGTGAATTACTGTTTAAGAGATACAGCCCTATGACAGATGGCGAGTCAACATGAGAATAGTCTTGTTGTCACTTTTTGTATACAGCACCCTTTAAAGTAAAAGAAAGTATATAATCAAGATCATTTCGAAAATAAGTCCAAATTGAATAAACTTTTAAGGTGGATGGTGGAAATTTTATTTCGAAGTTGGCTGAAATGTGTTGGACCATGTGGAAAAAGAAAAACTAGTATTTTGACCCCACTGCAAAGCGAGTACCTCTACAGAGTGATAAGTAGTGCGGATTGATTTCCGTCTATTTAGATAATTTATTCGAAGTTAGCTGAAATGGTCAAGCACTCTGGAAAAAAAAAACTATTATCATTTTGAGCCATGGCAAAGTGAGTGGATCTATAGACTGATCAGCAGTGCGCTAGTCTATCAGTCTGTAGGATCGTTTCCAGTCTATTTTGATAATACACTCTCAAATATGTATGTTTCTCAAGACCCATCATTTAAGACTTAAATATCAGCTTTTTCCCATTTCTTATATTTTCCTACTTTTGACCACAATATAAGTTCTCAAAAAAAAAAAAAAAAAAATAATAATTACTTTCTTCCAAATTGTGGAACTATTATTTCCCTAAGCAATTTTTTACTCCCTCCCTTGTTATAATTCATTTAATTTTCATTTAGATTTTATTAATTATTTCCTACTAAGTTTATAAGTTATTATTTCATAAACATTTGTTTCTTTTTGTTGATTTTTATTTTTTTAATTAACTGTTGTTTTGGTTTACTTACCATTTTATTATTTTATAAAACAAAACCAAGTTTTTTTTTTGAGAAATATTTGTTTTATTAACAAAGTAATAATTTAAAACTTTAAGCTTAAATAAAACACAAGTAATGTTGAAAATTACCTTAAGATTTTTAAGTTTCTATATTTTTTTTTATAAAAAAAAAGAAATAAAAACAAAATGTGCAAATAATATACAAATAATTTTATATTTTTATTTGAGGAATAACTAAAAAAACCTAGATGTTAAATGCAAAATATATAAAAAAATTAATGTAAAAACTACAAAAAAAAAAAAAAAAAAAATAATAAATAAAAAGGGAAACATATTTTTATGTTTTAATTTTGATTTAATTATATAAGTTTTTTGGGCAATAGTTAGCAGCTTTAAATCATTTCGTTTAAAAAAAAATTAACATCAATATTATTAAATATTAATAATAGTTTTTAATAAAAGCATCAATTTATTTTAGTTAAAACCAATTCGATTCTATTTATCAGATGGTGGCTATGGATAATTCATTCATTTGCTTCGTTTCTCGAAATGTTAAACTACATATTGACATTTAAAGCAACGAAACAGATTAATGAATTCGTTCGCCATTGTCATCACCTGTTAAATTAATTTGCTTTGGTTCGAAGATAAAATAATTTTTGTAGAACAGAACAGATTGTAGAAATAATTTGTTTTAATAGTTTACAAACACAAGCCAGTTAAAAAATTTGTATAGACTTCTTTAATAATACTTAATGACACGTTAAAGTAATAGGTTAACTTTTCCATATTTCGACATATTATTTTTTTTCTAATATAAACGGTAATTTCGAAAGCAGTTGAATTTTAATTAAAAAAAATTAAGATTTTCAAATGGGCTTGCATTTACTATTTAAAAATAATTTCATGTCCATGTCCTATTAGTAAAGAATACATGCGAGTACTTATAACACGACTTACGTTATCTTCAAAAAATTAAGAACAGCCTTTTAAAGGGTTCCTTATTACGGAGGTATAAGCAACTCTTAATACTACTTTTTGCGGCAAATTTTTTTAATAAAAATTTTGTGGAAACAAGCGGTTTTTAACCCCTCTGTCTAAGATCTGATTATAGTAAAAGGAAACTCATATAATAAAGTTATTTTCGCTAAAATAGTACTATTTCGAGGTACTTTTGTTAAAAAGGTACTTTTTCTAAAAAGCTACTTTTGCTAAAAAAGATACTTTTAAAAAAGATACTTTTGGGGAAAATGTACATTTGCTAAAAAAAGTACTTATGTCAAAAAGGTACTTTCTTAAAAAAGGTTCTTCTTTTATAAAGGTTCTTTTTTTTAAATAACCTTCTGTCAAAAAGGTACTTTTGTTAAAAATTACCTTCTGTTAAAAATGTGCTTTTGGTATAAAAGTCCTATTGATAAAAAGGTATTTGTGGTCAAAAGGTAAACAAGATATTTGTTAAAAATGTTATTTTCCTTAAAAAGTGTCTGTGGTTTTTTTAAGTACTTTCGTTAAAAATGCTATTAAGAGATCTGATTAGTGCTATTTAGTTACTTTTATTAACTAAGGTACATTTGTTAATATGGTCTTTTTTATAAATAGGATTTTTAATAGTCTCTTTTATAAAAAAACTTGCTATTGTTTAAAAGTCACTTTCGTTGTAAAGCCACTTTGTTCTAAAGGTACTTTTGTTGCAAAAGTATTTTGCTAAAAGAATATTTTGTTGAAATGGCAATTTTGTTAAAAACGTACTTTTTAACAAAGTACTTTTGTTAGAAAGTTGTGTTTGGTAAAAATTATATTTTTGTTTGAAAGGTAAATTTGCTAAACAAGTATTTTATATTAAAAAAAAGTACTTTGGTTGGCTGTTAAGAGGTTACATTTGTTAAAAAGAGTACTTTTGTTAAAATTGAACTTTCGTTAAAAGAGTATTTTGGCCAAAAAAAATATACTTTTGTACAAAAAGTACCTTTACTTTTGTTGAAAAGAAACTTTGGTAAAATATGTTTTTGTCGAAAAACAACTTTAGTCTAAAATTAATTTTCGTAAAAATTTACATTTAAAATTAATAAAGCAAAAAAGAATTTTATTCATAAGAAGCTGTGTTCGGTGGCATGAGGATGCTTTCTGTTAAGGAGTCGTAAGTTCTGATTGAAACTGAAGAGTTTCTTAAACAAATAAATTAAACATATTCATGAATTATACAAATCCATTGCATTTGGAACACAATATCTTATATTTGTGTGTTTATTTTATTAATTCAGAAGGTATTCGACTTCGATTGAATTTTAATAAAAAATACGACCGATATCGTAAGACATAATTTGCCCGTAGAAGCATTCTCTGAGGCTTATACACATTTTATTCTAGACTGTCAGCAGAGTAGTAGTTGTCCATTAATTTTTTTAATAGTTCCCTTTAAATTACTTTGTTGGTTCTTTTAGTATTATTCTTTAGTTCCAACCTATATTAAAAATTTGTTTAAAACTACAACAGATTTGATTCGGAAGGGAAATTTTATTTTGAAAATTTTTTACTTACTAAGCTTTATGTAATATTTTTAAAGAGTAAAAAAACTAAAACACAAACATATGTATAAAAATAAAATTTGTATGTATAAAAATAAATTTTATATGTATAAAAATAAAATTTATATGTATAAAAATATCCACACGAGTATATAATAAAAAGAAAAATGTTTTTAAGTTTTTTAATACTAAAATAAATACACAGAAGTGAGGAAAATTTTTGCAAAACAATAAAACTAGTAAAATTAATAAATGAGGCTTTTATAAATTGGTTACTAATCTGTTTTTTTTTTTAAATTGTATTTAAAAGATTTAAAAAGAGCGCTTTTTTAAAGGTTTTTTTCAAAACAAGATTTTTTTTAAAGACTTTCAAGAATTAAGGTACATTCTTTAAAAAGTATTTCTTAAAGTTAATTTTTTTTAAGGGACTTCTTAACAAAGTGTTTTTTCAAAGTACTCTTTTGAGGTACATTCTTTAAAATATATATCCATTTTATTGGTTTTTGTAAAGGTACTTTTTTTAAATGTAATTTTTTGAAAGTCTTTTTTTAAGTGTATTTTTTTAAATGTACTCTTTAAAGGGTTATTTTTTAAGATACTTTTTTAAAGTACTTTCGTTTGAAAGGTATTTTTAATGTACTTTTTTAAAGTTACTTTTTAGATGTTACTTTTTTAAAAAGTACTTTTTTATAAAAGGTACATTTTTGAAATGTAAATGTTCTTTAGATGGTACTTTATTTAGTAGTTACTTTTACAAGGTACTTTATTTTACAGGTCCTTTTTTAAATTTATTTCCTAAAAGTTATGTTTTAAAAGTACTTTTCTGAATTTACTTTCTGTAAATGATATTTTTTCATGTACTTTTTAGAAGAAAAATTTCTCTAAGCTATTTTTTTTAATATACTTTGGTTAGAGGTGTTTTATAGGAAGAATCCGTTTTGTTAAAAAGATATTTTCTTTTAAGTTACATTTTTTTAAGGTACTGTTTTAAAAATTGTCTTCTATAAGCTTCCTTTTTTTTAAAGAAAAGTTACTTTGGCTTTTTTAAAAATGGGGTTTTTATAGAAGTACATATTTTTTTAAAAATATTTTCGAAAGATATTTTGTTAAAGATTCCTTTTTGAAATACGTTTAAAAAACTTAGCTTACAAGTTAATTTTTTAAATAAAGTACCTTTAAATAACGATTACTTAAGTTTTTTTTAAAGGTGCCTTTTAAAGTACTTTAAATAATCGTTGAAAACCTATTGCTGTAAATTTTTATAAAAAGATATTATTGTTAAAAGTCTACTTTTGCTAAAAGGGAAGTTTTATTCCAAGCATAAATAGTACATACATAGGTATGTTTGGAGGTAAATTTTTGTTGCAAAGATATATGTACATAGTATATTTTTTGAGAAGAAGGTACTTTTTTTGAAAAAGTATTTACCTTAAACATTTTCTATAAATACTTTTGTTGAAGAACTTTTTTTTTAATGGCTCCCCTTAAAAAAAGAGTTTCTTACAAAAAAAAAAAAATAATAATTTGAAATAATAAATAATAAAAATGATAAATTATTATTTTTTTATTTTGATATAGTTTATTTTATTTAACCTTTTTCAATAATTTGTAATTTAATTTTTTTTATTTTTAAGCTTTAGGTCGTTAATTTTTTTTTATTTTTTTTTATCTTCGATATTTCGCTACTCCGTTGTGTAGCATCATCAGGAAAAATTAAAAAATAAAACATAAATATCGAAAATTAAAATAAATATAATTAAGACCTACAGCCTGAAAATAAAAATAATTAAATTACAAATTATTAAAAAAAAGTCAAATAAACTATATCAAAATAAAAAAATAATAATTTAGCATTTTTTGGAAACTAAAAGTACCTTTCCGATAAAATGCTATTCAACAAATTGGAACGTACCTGTAAAAGGATTTGTTGTAAACGATTTCTTAAGAAATATATCTTAATAAAGTTATTCGTATAACTTAATATTTTACTTTTACGTGAAGTATTTTTTTACTTTTCCTTTCTTTAAAAATATATTTTTTAAATTCACATAAATTCTGGACGAATTATAAGAGAAAGAGTTTTCGCTATATTTTTCAACTTTATTTCAATAAAATAAAAAAATGTTCAAATATTCTTTTAACTAAGATTTTAGCTAAGAATAATTTTTAAACAAAACTTGTTTGTAAAATATTTCTTTAGTTTAAAATAAAAAAAAAAGTTGCGTTTAAAAAAACACAAAATAAAAACAGCACAAGTTGCACTGAAAATATTAAATAAAGTTTCAAATGCAATTAAATAGTATATATATTTTTTAAGTTTAGCATAAACTAGTTGTAAATAAATATAAAAAAATACTTTAAAAAAATAATAAAAATAAAAACAAAAAAAAAAAAACGCGATAAAAAAAATAAAAAACAGAAAAACAAAATATGCAGAAAAAAAACTAAATAAAAATAAACTTTAATGTAAAATACCTTTTACCCCCACAAACAACACAATTTATAAAATTTAAGAATCATAAAAATTTTTATTAGAGTTTATAGTTTATAAATGTGTAATAAGCAAAAATAAATAAATTAATAAAAATATGAAATAATTATACAAAATTACAGTGAGTTTTATTGTAAGAACTTGTGTCTACTTGTTAATATTTTTTTATTTCCTTTATAATATTTACTCATACTAATATATTTCTCTTTTATATTCTAGGTTAACAAGGACCCTAGTGGATCGAGCGGACAATCTTAGTTTTTTATTTAAAACACAATCTTTTTTTAAAGCACAAATTATATCATACTTTTTAAAAGGAAAATTTTTTGAAAAAGGTACATTTAAAAAAAGTACCAAAAAATAAAAAAGCTCCTTTTTTATAAAGGTACCTTTAAGGGCAATTGTTTCAAAAAAGTCAAATTTTACTTTGTTATTTCAAAAGGTACCTTCTTTAAGTTGTAATTTAAATGTAGTTTTTAAAGTTCCTTTTTTAAAGTACCTTTTGTTAATGTACTTTTTTTTAAACGTACTTTTTTAATGATATTTTTGGTTTTGAATTTCAATTAAAAAATTTTTATTTGTAAAATTAAGTTCATTTAAAATAGTTTTTTTTTTTATTTTTAACTTTAATATAATTGACCTCTTCAAGAAAGTTTGTTTTTAACTTTAAATAAAAAGTACTTTTCTTAGAAGGTAACTTTTGAAAAAGTAAAAAAAAAACAAACAATTTGAAATGCCGCTTTAGCGAACTGTATGTAGGTTTCTCAACAAACACGTTTTCTAGAAGGTGCGTTATTCAAAAGGTACTTTTTGTAAAATATGTTCCTTTTCAACTAATATTTTTTCAAATAATTCAGCTTTTTTAAAAGGTAATTGATTCAAAATTATTTATTAACAAAATTCCGTAAATAGTTCCATTTTGCGAAGACACTTTTCAAAAGACAAAATTTGTAAAATATACTATTTTCTAAGATACTTTTCTCGAAAAATTATTGAAGAAGTAGATTTTTCAAAAATTTTCTTTTTAAAGATTTGTTAAAAACCTTATTTTGTAAAAACTATTTTTAACCAAAAAAGCAAAAAGGTTCTAAGAAGGTAAAAGATAAATTTTGCAAATATTTCCCAATTTTTTTTTTCAAAAAGTAATTACATATTCAAAACTTAAAAAAAAATTTTGTGCGAATTTTGATTTCTCAGAAGACAATTTTCAAAAGCTACAACGTGCAAGAGACACTTTTTTTCAAAAGCATTTTTATAAGCATTTTCAAAAAGTACGAAAAGTATTTACCAAAAGTAATTTTTTCAAAATTCTGGTTTAAAAAGTACTTATCTCAAAAGACACTTTTTAAAAGTACTTAATTTAAGGGATAAGTTTTAAAAAACTTCTTTTTCAAAAGCACCTTATGAAAAGAATATTTATGCCAAAGTTACATTAGGCAAAAGATTTTAATGCAAAAAATACTTTATTCAAAAAGTACTTTTTTCGAAAAGTACTTTTTGCAAAATATACTTATATTCAAGCAGCTCATTTTGCAAAAGGTATATGTTTAGAAGATCCTGTTTTTAAAGTTCCTTCTAAAAGGTACTTTCTTCAAAGATACTATTTAAAAAAAAAAACCAAAATTAACATGATTAAGAATTTGAGAATTAAAAAGCTAATAACTTTTAATCTAACTTAATAAGTTCATTATTAATGGAAATATAATAATGAACTTAAATTACCAGATTATAAGCAGATTTAGCCAAATGGTACGTACCTTAACGGAATGTAAAGCTCTGTCTTGTTTCGTTTTTACTTTGTTTTTCAATAAAACATTTAAAAACTAAAAAACAAAGCAAAAAAGAGAACAAAGAGTCGGAGTCTCAAGCAAAGCAAGTACAATTTTCATGTGCTACTTTCCGTTCAAGTAACGTTCGACTAACAAGGCCTTAAGACTAACTTAAATTGGTTTTGTGCCAGAAGTTCGCATTCCCCCTTGAGTGTTAAATTTGATATCTCCTTTTACTTCTAATTCTAACTTTTACTAACATATTTCTCTTTTTTCTAGGTGAACTGGAAGCAAAGTTTCAACCTTGAGCAACTGTGGGACAGACAAAGTCTTTTTGTGAGACGGCTCTCTACAAAAATGTTGTATGTGGCAGAGGAACTGTAATTTGTATTTTATTTACTTTCTTACATTCCCTTTTCTTTTTTTTTATCCCTTTTTACGTTTTTTTTTTGTTTAAACACGTTTAACGCTAAATATTTTCTATTGAAATTTTAATATTTATCAAAAAAAAAAAAAAACTGTTCTTTTTAAACCGAAACGTAATGTTTTTAGAACAGTTTTTTAATTAAAATTTGGCGTTAAAATGTTGATGTTATTTTTTTAACTGTGTGCGCTGATACCTTTTTATGTTTTCTCTTTCCCTTAAAGAAATAATAAAAAAAGAAAAATTCACAGCAATTATGAATATTATTTTTCCTCTTAAATTTTTTTCCTTTATAAAATACACCATTTTTTGTACAATTAAAACGTGTTTTCTTTGTTGTTTTTCTTTTAATTTGATATTAATTTAATTTGTCTTATTTTTAATTCTTGTAAATATTTGCTTGCTTTTTGTTTTGAAGTTTAGTTGATGTAACGTCACTGCTTTTAATTTGGAATTTATTCAATCATTTATATTTAAAAGAAAAACAAAACTCATTTTTATTGTAAATTTGCTTTTATAATATTCTTTTTATTATTATTAATTGCACTTTTTAACTGTTAATGGCAAAGAAAGATGAAAAAACTCAAAGGAAAAAAGTTATAGTTCGAAGTTGGAGTTAGATGATTTTGTTATTCCAGAAAAAAATGTATGCAAATACATACTTACAAATGCATAATCAATGGGATTTTCCTTCGGGAACATTCAGCCGACCTGGATTAAGCCGCATCACGCATTAGGCACTGTAAAAATCCACACCTAGAGTATTATTGGTCTCCCCAGTTATTGATACTGTACCACAATTTTAATAAGTGAGGTTAAAATTGTCCGCCCCACCAGGTTCTTGGTTCCAATTTTTTTATATAATTTTTTTTTTTTTTTTTGTTTTATAAATTCATTCAATTGTATGGTTGTTGAGTTTTTTGGTTCTCCACCAGCAATTGTAAACTCCAGCTCAACATTTTTGATACTTAAAATCTTAGTAGTGCAACAGAATACACTCCTAGAGTATTATTGTTCTCCACCAGTATCAATTTTGGTTGTTTTTTTTTTAATTTTTTGAACCACTTTAAATAAGTGAGTTTAGAATTCTCCACCTGTTTAATTTTGGTTTCCCACCAGATTTTCTTATCCAATTTTTTAATTTTTTTCTATAAATTGTGGTTCTTTAATTTAATTGTTCAGATTTTCATCAGCTTGTTTCTAATTTATCCAATCGTTTGTGAATTTTCTTTTGGTTCTCCACCAACAATTGTGTATTCCACTACATCTTTACTCATACTTCAAATCTTAAATCATTTTGTTCATAGATTATGACGTAAAATTGTTGTAAATCGTCAATCTGTCTTCGTAGACCCTATAATTTAAATAGTTCCAAAGCAATAAATCGAAAAATGTTAAATCAGGCCAACTAATGTTGCCCTGTCCATTATTTCTGCTAATATGTGACATCTTAAATCACCATCTCACGTTTCAGTTGTTACCACATAAAACTTCGTTGCCATATTCTGCTAAACCTATCTGTCTGTACGACAAATAGAAATTTGGATTGTTAACAGTTCTGTTGATATAAAATGGCACCTCACACTGAACACTTAATGCTAATTTTCCTAATACTCGTATGATGTTTATGAAGGTGAACAAAAGTGCAGACTATCCTAGCAAAAAAATCTACCTTGTCCTTAATATTAATAAATTTTAAAAGAAATATTTCAATTTTTAAACAAATACTGAATAATATGGCAACCTTTGTTTTAAGTACCGTTAGCTTTAAGTAATGGCGAATATTTATCGCTGCATTAGCGAATATCAACTTCCTTAGTAATCTAGTAAATATTATTAGAAATGTTATATTATTGAAATAGTCTATTGTTTAGGTCTAAAAAGTCTAGTCCTTAAGTTTGGTAAACTTTTAAAGAAAAGTGTGGAATAGTTAGTTTACATAAGTTTCTAATGCAATCTTATAAAACGGTATAACCTCATTGAATATTTTTATTTAATTGTCTATAAGAAGTTTTCAATTCTAAAAATTGTTAAGTATAAATTTTGAAATACTTATAATTTCGATGACTTCGAAAAAGTTGCCAAGTGTTCGAATAATTAATATTCTTAGAGTTTGTTGTCAATTTTAAGGCATTTATTGTATTCTTAAATCTTTCTTTAAAATTGCTTTGTTTTTACTTTTCTGCTTGAGTTTTTGTTTCTCTTAACCGCTTTGTTATTTTCAATTTGCTTACTTTCATGCTTTTGCTAAAACATTCATTCATTGCTTCATTCCATCCATCAACTTCATTCATTCCTAATTAGAATAATTTGTTTTATATTATTTTATATGTTGAATTGGCGTTGGCATTACTCGTAAAACAATATTAATAAATTTTCCTCCCCTCCAAGTTTAAGAAAAAAGTGTTGCTTAAAGTTTGTTTTTATTTTATTTTAAATTTAATATAATTTTGATTTAAGTTAAAAATTACAAAATATTTGAAGTAAAATATTTGATATTTTTTTGGTGTGGATCCCCGAGTTACAGGGAGGGAAAGATAACATCTTATATTGTGCTTTCAATAATATGCTTAATAAAAATTCAAATTCACATTCACAGCTGAGTGCCTCGATAGACCGCTTGGTAGAGAGCTAGTCTATCAGTCTAGAGGATGCGGGTTCGATTCCCGCCAAAGACTCTGGGTGTTTTCTGCAGACAAGCTAAAAGCTTCGTAGAGAGATAAAATTTGTGCAAAATCGTCAAATTCTGAAAAAAAAATAATAAATTTAAATCTTCGAAATTTTTCAAATCGTAAAAAAATCATCGCGTAAAATTTCTCTTTTTTAATAAATATTAAGACATTTTCAATGATGTTTTTAAAGTTAAATATAGTAATGTAGTACTAATAATGGGTCGATTTATTAATAGTTCGAATCTTTCGAATATTTTAAAAATTCAATCTTCAAAAACCTAATTTGATTTAATAAGAGTATCCGTGGGAGGTAAGGATAACTCCATAAAGTATGTCCGATAAAATTTGTGCAAAATCGTTAAATTCTGAAAAAAAAAATTATCTTCGAAACTTTTCAAATTGAAAAAAATCCATTACTGTAAAATTTCACTGTTTTAATATATTACATGAAATTTCTAATCATGCTTTTCATGTAAAATTAAATATTGTACGGTAGTGCAAAACTCTTCGTGAATGAGCCTGACTTGGTCTTGACCGATTTATTAAAACTTTGAATGTTTCGAAGTTTTTTCAAATACCTAAGAAGGGAAATGGAACTTCTTTCTCATTTACTATCTATATGACATTTAAATTATTTCAGACCACATTGTAATCTGTGTACTATTAATACAACGGCGACGATTAAAGAATTTTTAGAAAAACTTTTTAAACAATTTCTCTTCAAATATTTTGTAATTTTTGTTTTCAAAATAATTTAATTATTTTTTTTTATTTAAGTTAATGTTCTTTAAGTTTGTTTTTTCATAATTTTATTTTTATTTATTGTTTTTTTTTCTTTTCTTTTTTCCCCCTTCTTTATAATTTGTTATATTTTTTAATACAAAAAAAAAAAATAATTAAACAAATATTGCGGCTAAATAAACATCTTCAACGTTGGATAAAAAACAAACAAACAACTTCATTGAAATCATGCTTTAAACAAAATAATAAAACAAAAATCTTTTCTTAAACTTATTTTCCAAAATGTTTTTTAATTGAAAAAACAAAAATCTAAAATTCTACAAACACGAACTCACAACAGATTTAAGTATTACACGTATAGCGGGTCTAACATGGAATGAATGGAATGCCCGTTTGGCCATGCCCTTGGTAACACAACTACGTGAAGGTGTCCATCCTCTAGTCTTTCCCACAGATTTGAGTATGGAAAAGGGCGTAAGCGGTAATGGTGTGGGATCGAAGGACCCATGTAAAAGTGAACGTAAGTCACCGTTAAAACGACCGGCCCTTTTGGGTTCACCCACACCCTCTAACAATGATTTAAGCGAACACGGTGCCACCAGTACACCTTTAAATTGTTCTGGGGCCAGTGACAAGGACAAATTACAGACCACCAATAGTAGTGGTGGTGGAGGTGGAGTCAAAATAAAACACTTTACCGAGGAAGAGGCTACGGTGCTGATGTTGAAAGCGGCAGCTGAAAAAAATGCTCAAGCTGCAAACAATAGTGGAAATCTCAGTGATAACAGTTATACCGATGACAATACTACAGGCAATTTAAGCGGCAATGGTGGTAATGGCTCCACGGCTGGTGGTGCTGGTGGCAGTGCTACCGACTATCATAGTGCTTTTGCCGATGTAAGTGGTGCGTCGGGTATAAGTCTAAATATTTTGAATAGTATCAATGCCATGAGTAGTTTAATAAGTGGCGGTGCTGGTGGTAATGGTGGCCTTAGTTTGGGCTGGAGCTGCTGCTTTGGGTGTGGGTGGCTCTGGCAATGGTGCTGGTCATCCTTGTCCAGAATGTGGTCGTGTCTATAAATTAAAATCCTCATTGCGCAATCATCAAAAGTGGGAGTGTGGCAAGGAGCCACAATTCCAGTGTCCCTTCTGTGTTTATAGGGCCAAACAAAAAATGCACATTGGTCGTCACATGGAACGAATGCACAAGGAGAAATTCTTCAAAGTAGAGGATTTGAAGAGTTTTACTACTGCCACTGTTAGTGCTCAATTAGCTGGTTCTAGTGTAAGTGGTGCCGGTGGTGATGATTCATCATCGACTGCAGTTGCTGAATTGCGTCAACATTTCTCGTAAGAATAAAATAATTTTACCTTGAGAGTAAGAGGTAAAATAAAAACAACAGATTAAACATATTTTTTATACAACAAACATATTTTAGGATTATAATTACTATTATTAATTTAAAACTTTTATTTATATAATTAAGCTAGAAAGAGAGATTTTTTTATATCAGGGAATATACAAAATAATTTATTTAAAAGAAAAATAATTTATTTAAAGAAAAAAAATCAAGCTTTTTTTACAGGATTCAAAATTCTAAACAATTTAAACACTAAAAAGAGTTTTTAAAAGGAGTAATATTTTATTTTTAAAAGCAATTAAATTTATTTTTTAGGTGTACAATTTAGCTTTCGACATTGTGTTTTTCCAAAATTCGAGCTTTTATTGCGAAATACTTATCAGTGTTTGTGAAGTTAATACAGCAGTTATTGGTCGAAACAACTGATTGTTAGAGGGAGAAAGGGGGTTGGTAAAATATTTACCTCCTTATTTCTAGCTATGTTTTAAATGTATTTACAACATTCTAGCCAAACATTGCGCTCTCCGAACATTCAAAGACCATTGTTTGAAATCAGATGTTCTTTTTCCCCATTTAATATCAGATACAAATAAGGTTAAATTAGAGGCGAATTTTTTCACTTGGTAATGGCAATAGCGAATTCATTTGCCCTGTTTCTCAAAATCCATACATAAAAACATTAAAAAAATATTTAAAAAATTACTTTTTGTTAAAGTTGTTAATAGCAGCAGTTATTATGAATTCTTTCTCAAACGTTAAGAAATCTTTCAAATTTTATAAAAAGTATTATTTTATATTTATGTAAAATCCCTTAATTGCTTCAAAACTCGTCTTAAAAAACCGAAAAAAAATAAGTTTTTTAGATTTTATGATTTAGATAATTTAAATATACAGGGCAAAAAATTGACAAAATTATCATTATAATTATAAGTCAACAAAATTTACTAAATATCCAAAATCTATATATTAAAAGTGGAATAAAATATCATATTCCATACTTACTTGCAATCCACATTTGAGAAAAAAGTTTGAAAAATAGTTCCAGTCCATATTTGTAAATTATTTGAGAAAAAAGTTTGCGAATTAGTTGATAACTAATAAACATTTACTTTTAATACACATTTGAAAAAAAAAAAAACATTTAAGAAAAACGTTTGATATTTACTGCCTGTCCCACAGTATCGCAAGCTACCGTTCAAATTGAAAAATTTTGTTTTGTGGGACAGGTAGTTGGTAAATAAAAAAATTGAGAAAATGTTTGAAAAATAGTTGAGAATAAAAATACGCATTTACTTCCAATCCACATTTGAAAAACTTTTTTGAGAAAAAACTTCAATGTACATTTGAAAAGCATTTGAGAAGAACGTTTGAGATTTTGTTGATAAAACATATTTTTCTCTATTTGCGAAAAAAAAACAAATATTTTTTGTTGAGAAAATTTATGTAATCAAATGATTTTTGAATCATTTTCCTTTCCACTTACCGTTTGAAAAATAATTTTATTTTATATTATTTCCAATTGGAGCTCAAACTTGCGTATTCACTGGATTGCATTTGATACTGATTGCAAATAATTCTTGCAGACGATTTAAACAATTATCTTTGAGCTTTTCTTCCATGTCACTATGCTATAATATACAAGCGATTAACATATATACTTCTATAAGCGTTTTAGCATCTAAATTTATTATCTTTATCTGTTTCTCTTGCCTTTGAGATTATTGAAAAATTGCTAGTTAGCGATTGTAAAAATTCTTTTTAATTTTGGCAAGAAACTTGATTAATGTCCCTTTTAAAGTGAATATGATTTTTTTTTAATTTATTATGAATTTCAATATTAGTATGTATTTGATTTGAATTATTGCCTAATTAGGCTATAAAAAAACTAGCTGTTTGAAAAAAATGTATAATTGAAATTTTATTATTTTTATGTTTTTTTTTTTAATAATTTCAATAAATAAATCAACAAATTGGCAAGAATTATCTCTAACATTTTAAGAAAATAGAATTAACTGAAATTGCAAACTATTTGAATTTTCTGATTATGTGTGAACAACGCTTGAATTTTGTATGAAAACTGTTGAGAATTTTTTAAAATTTTAATTTGTTTCTTTGTTATATTTCGTTTTACAATATAAGGCCTCAAAAAGAAAAAAATATAGAAACGTTTGAATAGTTGTTAATAAAAACAATTACTTTAATTCACATTTGAAACAAATTTGAAAAATTATATATATATATTTATATATATATATATATATATATATATATATATATATATATATATATATATATATATATATATATATATATATATATATATATATATATATATATATATATATATATATATATATATATATATATATATATATATATATATATAAATATATTTCTCAATAGCTAACAGTTTAATTTATAAGTCAATATTTATTATTAAAATTTCAAGTTTTGTAGAGAAAAGTGTTGATTGCAAACGCTTACCATTTGAGAAACAGTATGATGTCTAATTAGGCCAAACTTAACTAGAAGAAATTAATTTTGAGCACTGCTTATTACCTCTTAAGCTATTTGCAGGACAAAACCGGAAGGAAGTAAAGTTGTGCATCTAAAATTTTTAAATATTTTTTTTTGCTTTAAATTTAATTTATTCTGCTTTTAATATTTTTTGTTGTAAATACACTACCATTGTAAAACATAATCAGGGGAAATTTTTCTTAATAATATTAACAAAAAATATTTTACAGAAAATTTCTAATCACATTATAGCTGTTATTAAATGAAAAAAAGAAAAGAAAGAAAATGTGTGAAATATGGAAACAAGTGTGCCAAATTTTTATAATTTTTTTTTTTAATAATTGTTAACTATACATAATTTATGTTAATTGTTTTTTTACTTTAATATAAAAGTAAAACAGTAAAAGACAAATTACTCTTCTTCTCTCTGTTGAAAAAAAACCAACCGTAATGCCATTATTTTCAGCAATTTGTTAAAACTTTACACTTTTTATTAAAGAAATTATTAGAATTTTTAATTATATATTTCTTTTGTTTTTTATATTTTGGCATTCCTTAAAAAGACATACTAGTTTTAAAGAGTTACAAAAAAAGACAATTCTTTGCAAAATGATATTCCATGTTAGTTATTTAAGTTACTAGTTCGGAAGCCGGTTTTTCGATTTACATTCCGAAATTATCCAAATTCGAATTTCTTACAACAAATAAAAAAAAAACAAAAAAAAAATATTTAAATTTAACCATAGACAGTGATATTTATATATTTTATAGATTTTGTTTTTAGTAACACTTCAAGTAATTCCATAGTTGTAACCAAATTTCCCCACAATATTTTTTTTTTATTATTTTTATTTAAAGAAACATAATTCTCAGAGGATATTTGAAAAAAATTAAAGCTTTTATGAAGTTTTAAAAGATTAAATAGTAATATATGTATACATGGTTTTATTTGATATATTTTTTTATAATATAAAGGCAATATTATAGAATTAGGCTTAGTTACATATTAACCATGGCTTAAATAATTTATAAATAATTTATTTATAGTTGAGTAGTAAAAATGCAAATTAAGTTTCCTCATAACTGCAACGAATTCAAATAAAATTGAAAACCAATCGAGTCATTAATTGAAATTAAAATAAAACATAAAAAGTAATTAAAAAATATTAAAGAAAGAGTTGAACAAGAAAAGAATTGGAAATAAGAATTAAAAAAAGAACTTTAAAAGAAATAGACCAAAACTGATATAGAAACTATAGAAAAAAAATTATTGTTAATAATAAACAAAAGCTTAATAAAGCTTTGATTATTGAGCGGTTAAATTTATTTAGCTTTAAAGCTTTTTTAATAAAATGTATTAAAGATAATTTAGTAAATGCTTTAGAAGCATTTTAAAAGCTTAACACGTTCGTAAACATCAATATAGCTATAGCATAAATTTACATATCTATTGCAGCTCACCAAAATGTTTACTGTCGGGAACGTGTTAATGTCTTTACAATCAAAAAGCTCGTTTTAAACTTAAAAGCTTCTCTAAAAGTTAACTCTTCTGCTGGCATAATATTGTTATAAAAGCCCAAACAAGATATGCCTGTTTGATATAAATTTTTAAAGCTAAATGTGCTAGATCTTCTCTTAGTTAGTCATTTGATAGAAGCTCAAAAAAGCTTTAACTGCTGGATATGGTTTAAGATCATCAACATTTTTTTGAACTAAAATATTAAAAAAAAGACGTTAACCGAAGTGACTTAATGAAAGCTTTTAAGGTTCTTAATACGTCAAAATGAGCTTTACATACCTTAAAGCTCCTCAAAAAGCTTTATTTATGCCACTAAAAGATTCTTAATAAATCCTATAACATAAGTGGCTTAAAGAAAGCTTTTAAGGTTCTAAATACGTGAAAATCAGCTTTTCAAACTTAATTTAAATAACATATTTTCAATTATATTAATTTAAGCTTTTGGAAAAAGCTTTTAGTTTTTCCGATCTTTTAATTGTTTTTCTTTGTTTGATAAGTCTCGTAAGTTTAAAGATTTGAAATACAGCTTTTCTGGCATAGTTATATTTACAGTTATTAAGCTATTTAGATTAAACACTTGAAAAAGAGCTTTTATAACACAGTGTTTACATATCCCAAGCCTTATTAAATTCAGCTATTGCATAAAGCTTTAATTTTTCAAAGCTATAAAGGCTTTAAGTTCCTTTAAACTTTAAAGTCCTTCTGTTTTTTTTTAACCTTTTAAAGTTTCTTTTTTTAATTCTTTTACCTTTTCGAATTTCATATAACATAAATCAACATAAAATACCTCAAATCAATAATTATGCTCAATTAAAATGTTTATTAAAAATTATACAAAAAAAAATATATATCTAACTTTTAAGTATAAAAAACAGCATTCCAATTAATAAATTTTGTTTGTAAGAAGACGGAAAAAACACAAAATTTCTTTAAGTGCCTTTATATATAAAACAAAAAAATTTAGCTATAAGTTACACTTTAAAAAAAATACACACGAAATTCTGAAAAAAATTTGTCACTTTAGAAAAGTCTACAAAATTAATAAAAAAAAAACGTAAAACTTAAAAAGTTTTGTAAAATTTCATACGTCTATTAAATAGAAATTAAACTCAAAATTGCAAAAGAAAAATTTACAATATTAACTTCGAAAGTTTCGAATACACTTTAAAGGTTTTAAAAACAAAAACATATCCGTTAAATGATTCCAAAATTCTAAATTTCTGTTATTGTTATTTTATTAACATGCTGGTTTAAATTATGAATTTAAATTGAAACAAATAAATTTTTTACAAAATTATATACATATTTCAACCAAGTCGGTAGGGAATACTTGGGTCATTCGGCTAAGCCGAGTAATGCTCTCCAATAGAAAATTTAATACTACAAGGCAATAACTTTTCTCAATATCTTTATACAACCCCTTTATTTAATTGGAGGTTAAATTTCTTTTAAATTTATATTACGATGATGACTTGGCCAAATTATAAATTTGTTTAGAAAAAAATATTTAAAATTTTATTTAGATTTTTTAACTACTTTTATTTTTGATAACAACAGTTATTTGAAGCAAGCCATACATATTTATTATTTTTAAGACAATGATTTTAGTTAAGTTTAAAATTAATATTTATAATTACAACAAAAAAAAAAAACAAAAACAAAATACAAAAAACAAAACCCTCAGGTACTTAGTTTGTGTTTAAGAAATTTAAATATTTAATATACAAAATATTATATTTATATTTTATCACAAAAACTAATCACTTAAGAAAATAATTCACTTTAATTTTTTTTATTTATTAATTTTATTATTTTTTACAAATTCCACAAAAGAAAAAAAAAACGAAAAAGCTGTGCTTTTAAAAAGAGATAAACAATATTATTCTCAATTTAATATTTGTGTGCAGTATAAAGGGAACTTTAATTAAAACTTGTCGGATTTGTTGTGCCATAAAATACCAGCGAGTGGAAAACAAAAAGAAAATTAACTTGTGCTGATAAAAGTAAGAGTAATCGAGTATATCGTTGCTCATTAAGGACTTGGAGCTTTTCTTTTATAAATAAGTTACAATCGAGAAAATAAACCGAATATACTCCATCTCCAATTGAAAATGAATGCCAGTTTTTTCCAACATTTAAACCTACTCACTAATATGAGATACAGAGTTAAATGAACTTTGTAAACTAGTGAGCGCCGTGTTTACGCATTTCTTGTTCGAAACACTCATTTTTTGCTTGCACTAGTGGTTTTTTGTATTCCTTAAGAAAACAACACCGTACGTAATGCTGTTTAATTTTTTAACAGCATTGCTTTTTTGTAGACTCGAACTGTGTTTGTGTTTCACTCACAGCATAAAACTGCTTGAACTCGCCCAAGTACATTGTTATTATGTTCAACATTTACTCATAATTATTCAAACTTGCTTATGGAAACTCTGCCAGCTCATCATATTTAGCTCGTTGGTCTTCGCTGTTTATTATTGGCCACTCAGTCTTACTCGTGTGCCATAAACAGACATGAATTCAATGAAATATTATTATGAGCGTCTTATGAGCTTCGTCTATTGTGCTCTTGCAGTGATTTAATGTCTATTTATTAGCTAAATTTGACATTTTATTTATGTACAAAGTTTTACTACAACTCGAAATTTATTGAAAAAACAAAAAAAAAAAAAAAAAATACAAAAAATTATGTCCTCAAAACCTTCAAATCAGACTTGTCTTAAAACTCATTACTTGCACACAAAATCTTAATCAACCAACACGTCACAAATAGTTTTCAAATAATTTTAATATTTGTATTGAATGAATAATATTAATGTATTGAAAATAATTTATTTTTTTTTTCTATATTTATTTATTAAAATAGCCCCTTAATTTATTTTTTGTTGTTTTTTAAGATCTGCAACTTTTTAAAAACATTCCATTAAACAAAAAAGGAAAAAAGTATTTTTTTTCTACATACAATAGTTCAAATAATGTTTAAAATATTTTAATTATATTTTTTACTCTATTTTTTCAACTTAAATGTAATATTTTTTTTTAAATTGTTATAATTTTTTTTAATAGAATTGTATTTATAATATATAATTGGTTCTAATTGGTGTTGGGCTGCAAACATTTTTTTTCTTATATATAAATAAAAATATATATAAACTTTTCATAAATAAAATATTTATAACTTTAATTGTTAAACATAAAATTGAATAGAAAAAACACCCATAAAGTTTTTTATAACTTATTAGTGCAATCCCAGGAATATGTACATAGTTCAGGGAGGGCAAGTTATGACATTAAATTAAATGCACATTTCTATTGATATCGAATGCCATAAGTTGACTTTAGTTGCCTTTGTAACCACCGTGCCACTTCTGCCAACCATAAGCTTAACCTGTATTGTTATTCTAAATTTTCTTTTTAATGTTCGTTTAGAGATTTAGATTCAGATCATTTCTGTATAAGTTCTATTAATACACAGGTATAGCCTATTTCGCACTGGTTCACCTGAAAGTTGTTGCTTAGATTATTTAGGACTTTGTATTCAAATCTTCACTTTGTTTTATTATACAGGTTTAAGTTTTCGAGATATACCGTCGTTCTATGCAAAGTGAAGGAAGGTTTTACGACTTCTATTCGCATAACACGATACCGTTTTAGTCTATTTGGTAAGATAAAAAATCTGAAAATCTGCAATTAAATCACTTTTAAGTCATACTAACATTGTTTCTATATCTGCTAAGTAGTTTCAGAGATATCATGAAACTTGTGTTGAAAAATTTCAAATTTTTCATTAACATATTTTTTTTTAAACAAATCATTTTTATGTTGATAATTAATTTGTCAAATAAATTTATTGTCAAATATTATTTTTTTGTTGGCCACTACGTTATCGATATCTCTGAAACTACTAAGACGATTTAAAAATTATGTTTGTATGACTTGAAGGTTATTTAAGTATGGATTTGCTCATTTTGTACTTAATAAAATAGGGTAAATAGTTGGGCCTGTACGAGAATATGTATGATGTACAACGGCATATCTCAAAAACTTGAACCAATTTAACAGAACGTCAGACATATAGATTTAAATTCAGCTCCCCAAATAATTTATAAAAAAAAAAATTTAATGGCATCAGTCCTAAAGTCTTAAACTTTAATGGCGCTGCTAGTACACTTTTTGCTGGGTATTTCTAAAAAATCTATAGTTAAATAAAATTTGTGCTCAATTTTTTTTAAGAAATTACTTACTTTTTGTTAAAAATTTGTTGGAAAAAAAGAAAATATTCAAAATACTCATAAAAAACAATCTTAATTATAAGTTTTATTTTTTTCCTCCCCTTATATACATATATATTTTTATATTATACTTATTATTAATTTTTATATGTAAAAATGTAAAAAAAAACTCCCAAAAAAAGTTTATTATTGTAAAATAAAGTTATAAAAAAACAAAAAACCTTTAAAATTTTGTATTTATTATTAAAAATCTAGTGCCATAAACATACTCAATTATTTTTATTTTATAAATTTGTTTTTTGTTTGAAAAAAGAATTTTTATTTTTTGTAGCTTTTAGATTTTTTTGTTTCGAACCTACACAAAACAACAAACACCTTTACACTCAAACATGCATACATACTTTTCTTTTGATTTAAAGTAAGTAAAACATGTATTTTTTTATTATATAATTTTTTATTTTGTTAAATTTCAACTTGCTTTTGTGTTTTTCTTTTACTTTTTTATTTTATAAACTTTGACCCCTTTTACCTGTTTATACACCCACCAACACTATTGACCAAAAAAAATGTCTGTTAATTCTCTTACCGAAAAACAAATAAAAAAATCATACTTTAAATAAAGTAATTTGAAATTTTTCAAATAAACTCATTTATTATCTTAAAAAAAAAATAAATTTAAATAAAAAATATTTATACATATATAAAAAAAATATTTACTCTTTTACTAATATCGTTTTTCTTTCTCCTTTTATAGATATTGTTACTCAACCAGAAACCGTCTCGTCTCAGACTCGCACGCCTACGAACACGTCTGCACGTAATGAGTCACGCATTAGAGTACGAAATTGGTTAATGTTGGCCGATCAATCGATTTTGGAAAAGAATTATACTGAGGGCAGCTCTGGTGAGTTGAGCGAAAATAAATAATTTTTAAAAATATTTTTTTGATATTGAATTTTAAATTTTTTATTAAATTTTAATTTTATATTTTATTTTAGTGTAGAAAAATCTGTACAAGTTAGAAAAAATTAGACTTAATAATTAAGATAATAAAGAGTTGAATGAGCAAGCTTACCTAATGAGTCTGCTCATAAGCTCATGAGCAAGTGGTCATACCTGAACACAAGCTAGCTTACTGAACACATGCTTACTTATACAAGACATTAGTAAGCAAACCCCTCTGTTCGTATTATAAACACAATGAGGTGACCGAGTAAAATGATCTTTCAGATAAAAATTTTTGCGCCAATTAAAGGTTTTTATTAGTTTAAGATACACATTTGATTAAATTGTTAATTGATCTAATTATACACTTAATTAGAAAATAACAAAATAGATTCATTAAATTAATAATAGAATGAATCAAAAATTTCATTACATATGTAACTGAAACTAATTAAACCCTTTAATTGGGGCGACATTTTTTCTGTGTAGCGAGTACCGTGTTTAATCATCTCTTGTTCGAAACACTTAGTGTGTTTTTTGTTTAGTAGTTTCATAGAACTTTTGGATAAGGCTTATTGCGTTATTCTTGCACTAGTGTTTTTTGTATTTTGTGTTCGTGTTTCACTGAAAGCATAAAACTGCTTGAACTCACCCAAGTTCATTGTTGTTATATTCAACATTTACTCGTACTTATTCAAACTTGCTTATGGGAACTGCAAGCTCATTGCATTAAGCTCGCTGGTCTTTGCTCTTTATTATTATCCACTCATCGATACCCGTGCGTAATAAACAGACATGAATTCAATGAAATATTATAATGAGCGCCTTATGAGCTTCGTTTTTTGTGCTCATGCAGGGTTTTATTAGATAAAATATAAATGTATATATAATATGACAAGTACTTAGATTTTTTAGAGATCTTTTATAAAAATGTATTTTGAAAATTTACTATTTCAAACTAGAAGGTACTTTCTTATAATGTATTTTTGTTAAGGTACTTTTTTATGTTTCTGCAGGTTTAATATATAAACAAATTCGAAATTAAGTAATTATAAATATATAAACAAATTAGAAAAGTAATATTATAAATATGGATTGCAAAATGATATTCGTTTGTACATATGTACATCAATGATAACTTTTCGGTTTAACCTACAAATCCCACATTATGTCAGATTAAATAGTGGAGCCGTAACAACTCGTTAACATTTTTTTCTCTCTATTTTAAGCAAATTTCTCGTTAGTTCATTAGAAAATAAGATCAGATTTGTTTAGTGATATGTTTTTTTAAAACAGATTTTTAATTTAAAATAATTTATTTTATAATTTATTATTGATTTAATTTTTTTCTTTCAGTTTATTTAAAAATATTTTAATTTTTTTATAATAATTTTTTTCTATTACAGTTTTTTCTTTTCAAAAAAGCATTATAAACTACATAAATGTGTTTCTTCTATAACTATTACCGATGCTTTTGGTTTTATTTTTTTCTTACGACATTTTAATTTCTTGCTCTTTTTTTACCTTTAATATGAAACTTTGAATATTTTCTTTATAAAAAAATAACTTTTAACACTGATTTTCCATCTTTAATAATTTTTCTTTTCACGCTACAATTCAAAATGCAAATTGAAATCCTAAAAAACCTTAACTAACCAATTAATCCAAAATTACAACAAAAAAAAAAAAACAAATAAAAAATAATTAGTTGAAAAACAATTAACCAAAAATAACAATAATACCTTGACCACGCCCAATGCGAGTTCTACTAATAACACAACCCCTGTAGTTGTTAGCCCTACAACTAATGCCGGCATTACTACTAATACAAATCTTAATCTAACAACACAAAATACACCGACAGTACAACGTATTGGCAGCATTGGACGCACCACCATTACTTGCATTACGCCAGCTGGTGGTGATACAGTAGCGGCAGTGGCTAATCCTCAGGCGGCTTTGGCTGCCGCTGGAGTGGAACTGGATGCAGTGGACGATAACAATAGCATAACAGAGGTTGTTGTTAAAATCGAAAATTCCACAAATTCGTCACAAGACGAGGATGAGGAAATGCCCGAAGAAGGTGACGATGCTCCCACAACGGAAAGCAATGAGGAAGAGGATGATGGCGATACAAACTATGATGATATTAAACTCTCTAGTCCCATGATGTGGGCTATTGATAGTGTTAAAATCGAGCAGGAAGAGGAATTTGAGGATATATTAACAGCAGGTTTTGATAACAACACTACTTCGTTGGACAATGATGAAGAGTACATACAATCCTTATCTACTGGAGCTGTGGTGGGCAGTGCAGCTATTGGCGATATGGATTTGCAAAAAAATCGTGTTTTGGTGGCTAAAAAACGTGTATCGCTGGACACCTTAAAAACTCTTAACAAACAACCGGGGAAAAATCAACCGTATGTTACACAAATTGAGTTGCAAGATCCGCAAGAGTTGTTGGAAAAACATCAACATTTTCAAAAACTTAGTCTACAGCCCAATCAGCCGGTACAAATTAAATTGCGCTCTATACCAGCCACCATAACAAGTATACAACCTAAACTTTCAAGTTTAACCGCTCCACCCCTTGCTCCCTTGTCGACATTAAAATGCAGCATGACAGAAGCTAAGGCAGCCTCTTCAAATTCCCATACCGAGTTTAAGTCCACCATCTCGGAGGACAGACGTTATCGCATGATTACCCAAAATCAACGCACCCGCAAAGAATCGCTCGAACATTCCGAAGACATGATCTACAATGCTGACATTGAAAAGCCGTGGGTGTGTCGCAACTGCAATCGCAATTACAAGTGGAAGAACAGTCTCAAGTGTCATTTAAAAAATGAATGTGGCCAACCGCCACGCTATTTTTGCAGTAAACTTTGCGGTTATGCCACCAATGTCCACAGCAATCTTAAACGTCACATGAATACAAAATGTCGTGAACGTACCGAAGAGGAGAATCAAATGTTATTGCATCAGGTGCAGGCCCAACAACCCCAACTTAACCAACAAACTAATGCTCAGACTATAACTACTACTACGACTACTACCAATGCTACGATCACAACATCGGGATGTAGTTCTGTCAGTACTGTAGCAGCAGCCGGAACAGTTGTTACAGCAACCAACAACAATATTGCCGTCAATACCACTTCGTCGAATAATAACAACAACAACGCCACCACCACATCCACTTATACGCTCGTATTTCAGAAGAGCGAATAGAAGTTGGAAAATTTGAGGGAGAAGGTTATACAATTGTTATATGAGAAAAGTTTAGAAAGCAGTAGGGATAGCTTAACACACGATGAGGCTCATAGTAATGATGACAGCAATGGCAACACCGGATTGTAAAAATAAACTGCGTAAAATGTTATAACAAATTTATATAAGAAAATATTTGTTTCTTAAAAGCCAGACACTATCACTCCCTCAATTAATATAACAGATTTTGAGTGCAATTTTTTTTATATTCATTTTGGAATATTTCAAATCCAAGAAAAAGTTGTAAGAAAATGTGTGAAACAATTTTAAAAATTTTTTGTTATATTTTTTTTTATGGATATTAGATATTTTAAAACTGTTATAATTTTTATAATTATTTTAGTAATCAGAGGTTTTTTTGTTAATTATTTTTATTATATTTTTTTTATGAATTTTGAATGTTTTGTTTTATAACAAATAGGCTTTTAATTATTTATATTAAATTTAACCTTCTGTCTTTGAAAAAAATTTTTTTTAGTATGAAACGTTTCCTTCTTCTTTAGTTAAACACAAAACGTATTACTGCATCCGTTTTTTACGGCTCGGTGTCAAAATTCTTTCATTAAAATTAGTAACTTTTTTGTTAATGCAGTATGACAGTTCGAGCCAGAGTGGAGTAAATTTCTGGTTATTTCTCTTTTGTTGAAGATTTGAAAATTTTTTTGAGCACTTCTGTTATATTTTATCAGTTTTTATGTATATCTAAAACTTTTACAATAATTTAAAAAAATTCTTAATTATTTTCGACTTCCTAAAGTTATAAAATATAATTTTAAAGATCTGAAGTAATTCAAACTGGTAGTTGTATTGTTTAAAAATAAAGTTTAAATATTTTCTGAAAAAATCAAGTCATAAATTTGAAGTTCTTAAAACTGTTATACAAGCATGCTTAAAACAGTATTTTAGACAAGAGAATAAATTCTAAAAATGTGTTTACGTATACCACAACACTTTTGGAACTAATAAAAAGTTAAGTCTGAAAACCGTGTTAAAAATATAACAGTTTAGTACAAATTTGTTAAAGCAAACTGAGGCTAAAATTTAAACCACTTAAAGGATTTTATAAATAATTTATCTCTTATTAAAATATAGAATTGTTATACATCATTATACATTAAAACTTATTAATAAATATAACGGTTTTTAATACGTTATGAACCAGAATTATTTTTTTGAACAGTTATACTGTTATTCTTTTTTAATACAAAAATTTTTATGTCATGTTTTATTTTACTTCTATTTATTTATTTATAAGTTTGTTTTTGTCACTTTCATACATTTTCGTAGAATAAATATTGCAAACATTTATTTCCAAACGATCTCATTTATTAAACCAATAGCCATATTTTATTATACACAAGCAAAAATAAATTTAATTATTATTTTTTAAGTAGCTTTAGTAAAGATGAAAGATATTAAAAATTGCAAAATATTTGTATTTGTTTAACACTTAAGTTATTTTTATAGTTAAAAAGACGAAAATTCTACATGTGAAAAGATTATTTAGCATAAACTAAATACAAAAATATAAAAGCTAGTCAACTATTAAATGGATTTTTTTTTTAATTTAATATAAAAAATATTTATAGTAATATTTCTTTTTTTTTATAAAGTAAATATGTATTTTTAACGTAATAAGATAAAGCGCTGTAAACGAATAAAGCTTTGTGAAAAGAAAAAATACGAAATTATAAAAATGAACAAAAAAATTTATATAAAATATAATCACATTAATGTTTTTAGTATTTGACCGGGTCAAAATATATACATATATACCCTTCTAGAGAAAAAGTGCTAAATTTGGAAATTGTAATATGTATAACAGTTTATACCACAGCAATAAAAGAGGTTATGAGAGTAAGACTTTCTAGTAGTACTCCCTTCCTATTATTTTAGTTAATAAACTATTTAAAAAAATTTGTATAACACTTTCAAATGTGTATAACAGTATTTTTAAACTGTTATACACTTGTTTATAACTTTGAAAATCTAAACCTATTTGTATACTGTTATTTGAATTCAAAATAAATGTGTATAACAACTTGCATATACTGTTACATATAATTTTAAAACTACTGTAAGGCTTTCAATTCATTTAGACTTAATTGTGTTGCTATAATACTATTCTAACAAACTGTTATACATCAAGTGAATAATTTTCTTAAGCTATTTCTTAAGTTTATTTCATTAACTCAAATGTATAATATTTTTATAATAGTTTTCATACACTGATTAATATTCTAATAGCTAGCAACATTACTGTTAAGCTAAGAGTAAGAACTTCGGAGTGCATAGCCTAAGTCTCTCATTCCTGTACGAAGGTATAGGAAAATTGAAAGTTTTTTTTTACAAATAAACCGCAATACGTACTGAAGTTTATCTCGCTAGAAAAAAAAAAATAATTCGGCAGCTTTTCGTTGTATGAATTTAAATCAACAATACGACGTTTTTAAACCTCTTCGAGTTTTTCTCAACTGTTTGTTCTACATTTCATTTTAGTTTTTCTATTAAAGTCTTAAATTAATTATAAAGTTCTTTCCATTTTTTTTTATAACCTAGAATTATATTTTTAAAGTTATAAAAGTTTAGTTTTCGAAAATTCTAAATAATTGAAGGGTATATAAACAAAAACAATATTGGTTAGAAAAAAATTAATGTATTAAAACAAATATATGTATATTATTTTAAAAAGAAAAAATGCTAGTCAATGTTTCGAAAGTGTAACAAAAAAATAAAAACAAAAAAAAAATTATTTTATAGAAAATTAAATATGTTCTTTTATGTACTTCTGTACTTTTTAATATTTTTATTTTTTGTTAACAGTAGTTTTACTATAACTTTTAGTTTTAAATAAAAAATAAGCTAAATGCATAATGAAAGGTTAGTCACAAGCTTTACATCTCAAATGATTCAGAACCTGAACCATTTTATACTGCTGAACATTAAGAAAGAAGTAATAAATACTTCGAAGAACAGTAATTTCTCAAAAAATGTTTTTATTTTACAACTATCGCACTCTGTTCACCGAATCGAATCTTATCAGTTCTATGTAAGAAATTTCACCTGGTTTTTAATAATAGAATAATTTATGCTTATTCGCCAAATATCATCTAAACTATGTTCGAAATTTTCGAACTTTAAATTTTTTTTTTAAATAGATATTAAATTTCAATCTCTACTCATTTGACCTATTTTTCGATTTTCGAAATTAATTTCCATTATTTGCCGAATTTCGAAGAAACATAAAATTGTGCACTTTTTGCATTAAATAACATTTTATAAAACTAAAATGACAGAACAATTATATATATGATCATTTAAACTTTTTTTCGTTTTTCGAATATTTGCCAAATTTCGAACAAACTTCAAAATTATACACTTTTTGAATTAAAATACGATTTTATAATACGTAGGCGATAAAATTGATGTTTTAACAAATTCCTAAAAATCGTTAAGTTCGAAGTTTTTAATACACTACATAAAACTATTTGTCTTGACAGCATTTCTGGCTTTAAATTATTTCAAAATTGGTATTTTGTTTGGAAAAATATATCTAATATGCTAATTGAAATACAACATTCCAATATTTAACAAGTATAAAGCGTTTTAACCCTTCAATAAAATTTTCATTCTTTTTTATTGCACAAAGAAATTTTATTGGAAATAAAAGGATTCGAAAAAAAAGAAAAGAAAATATAAGTAAGGGGAATACATACACTCATAATGTTACACTTTTGAATAAAAATAATCGGATTCGAATTAAAAGAACAGGGCTGTCTATTGTAAATTTTATAATATTTCAAAAAAAAATTTTTGAGTTAAGATTTTTTTAATTAAACGAAAATTAATTTTCACGATTAATTAATTAGTTAGCAAAAGTTGATACTAAGTTTAACTGGCCTGTTAGAAATAACATAAGTTGACTTTCTTTTCATTATGCGTAGCGATCATCGATGTAAGAAAACAATCTAGTCAAAAAAACAAACAAAAAACTTGGTATAAATATTTTCTTCAATTATTTATAATAATATAAAAAATAAATATAATAAAATTATTTCCTACGATTAGCAAAAACGTATATAAAAATATAAAAACAATTTTATTACAAATATATAACAACAATTTTGGCAATATAATGTAAAATATTTATTTTTAATTCAAATTGAAAACAAACCTAATTTATAAATATTTTAAAATACTTAAAGAAAAAAATAAAATATATAAAAAACACACAATAAATTAATATTATAAATATTACAAGTGTATTCTAGTCTAAAAAACACACATACCAAAAAAATATAAAAAAAATATTTAACACTTAATTACAAAATATAACTTAAAATTAACTCACATCTACACCTACACACAAAATTATAAAATATTGAAAAAAAAAAAATTGCAAATAAAATAAAGAACTTTTGAATTATTAATAAATTAAATAAATATAAATTAATATGTAAAATATATTAAAAAAAATATAAAAAAAATTAAAAAGACTTTTTATTTCTAAACATTTGGAAACAAAGACGAAACAAACATTATCACACATCAAGCAACATTTTCAAAACTCATTATCCTTCTTTACCTTAACAAGAAAAATCCCACCAAAATCCTTTAAAATCCCTTCTACCCATTTCTTTATTAGTTAATCATTTTTTTTTTCATTATTTTTTATAAAATTTTTTAAAAATAATTTTTACTAACCAATTTTTTCTTTTAGGTGTCTTAAATTGAACCCCTGTTCCATACGCCTGTGCAAGAGGACGTGGTTTTGTTTCAAGCACCTTTAAAATTAAAAAACAATATGAGTTGAAAGTGTCTTTGAGTGTGTATAAATAGATTGATCTGTCTGTAGCCTCTATTAAAAAGATTGATTGCCTTGGATTAACAAACCTTTTGCTAATTTGGTTATCGTAGTAGCAAACAGTGGGGCTGGCTGACCGGCTAAAGAAAACGTTAAGTTCTATTTTAATTGGAGAATTATAATTTTATAAATTTCTTTTCTTTCTTTTTTTTCTTTTAAATAGTTGTAATGCATGCCTTCTCTACCAGCCTCTGAACAAAAAAAAAACATTTTTAAGTAGAAAAAGTTTGTAAACTGCTCTAATGGATTCTTCAGTAAAACAAAAAACAAAAAAGCTAGAAAATAATTTTCCTATTTATTTTTATAAACTATTTCTTAACTATATATTTAGCTGTAATATTTTGTTATCTTTGTGTAAAAGAAAAGTATAAAATTTTTTGCTAAAATTTCATTTGTAGTTAAAATTATAGCAATTGGGGTTTTTCGGATTTTGCATTGCTACACTGTATGTGCTTTGTCACTCTTAGCTAGCTGTTACTTGTGATAACGTTTAGCACAAGCATCGTCACAGCGAGTGTTAAGGTGGCCAAATAACATCATTCGATATCAATCGAAATTACAATAGAAATTAAATGGAAATTTTAATCGATACCGAATGCCGTAATTTAGCCCCAACTGGGACAAATATCTTTTTAAAGCAAATATTTATTAAAGTATTGTTGCCAACATTTTACTAATTTGCTAAACATTTGGCCCATCTCAACTTAGCTTTATATACGTATCGATAACAAGCTCTACTAAGTTTGAAACCAACTACAAAAATAAAATTCTTGATACACTAGAACTATGAGCATTATTGAAAGGTATTTTTGTAGTCTAATTAGCCGAACGTAACTTTACGGGATGAAACACATGAAAATTGTTGTAGTTTGGGGCTGCTCTTGGGGCTGCCCTTTTCTGCTTTGTTTTAAGCAATGAAACGTAAAGATGTAAGCCAATCTCTCTCTCTTATTCTGTCTCTTAAAAGCATTCGAAAAGAGAGCAAGAGAGCAGAGTCTCAAACAACAATAGTTTTTATGTGTTACGTTCCGCTAAAACTACGTTCGACTAACGCGGCTTAAGACTTACGTTATCAGACATAGCATTTATGAATGATTTTTCGTAGCTCAAACAGTGCAGTGTCGTAATTTCGAAAATCCCCAATTATGTTTATTATATTATTTATTATTTTTGTTGTAATATTATTTTTTTATATATTTCAGCCTTTAATTTTTTATGTATTTTTTTCCTTTTCTCAATCGCAAAAGAAACGGAAGCTGTAATCAAATTTATTAACCGAGAGATGAATGTGTAAAATAGCTTGCTCGCTCGCTCTCACACTTCCTGTACACACAGTGAAACAATTGGCTGATAATAATACAAAAAAACAAAATTTCTTTAAAATTTAAAGCTGTTTCCGGTTCTTTTAAATTAAATTCAACAAGCCCCCCCAAAACAAAACTATAACTACTATTATTTTCTATATTATATTTCACCAGGTAAATTATAATTTAATTACATTTTTTAATCTCTTCTTTTCTTACTGATTGAGTTCAATTTTGTAGTTATTTTTTCCCCTTTTTTAAATTAATTTAAATATCAAAATAGTTTATGCCTAAAAATATTGTAGATGTTAAGTGCATGCGTATTTAATTTATATTTCTCTAATTATTTTAAAAGAACAAAATTTTATGAATTGCCTTGAAATTGTTTAAATATTTTTTTTTTTTAAATTTTGGTAACAAATAAATTGAGAATTGTATAGATCATGAGCTAATTAGTCTAGCTAATAGATATATTGGGACTGTTGGTTGTCACTGTACACAAATACAACAAACAACTAGAGAATTTGTGATGAAGTTGTTGTTGAAATGTGCTACCACCATCTCATTAAATTTCTCAATAGAACTATTTAGCTCATGAGCAGTATGATGTGTAGGTCTCTTGAGTTTAAAAAGTTATCCAATGCTTATTGTTGTAACTTAAATTCAGTAATTTTTTTCTTTAACTTAATGAGAAGTGTTTGCTTGGCCTTCCAATAAAGTTGTGACGATCATGAACGACCTAGTTCAGTTCAACTATTCATTGTTTTTCCAGACATGGTCGATCTATGTGGCAAGACGTAATGGTTTTTCATGACATTTTTGCTAAGAAAATCTTTGATATCAGTTATAATGCGTCGTATTTCTTGTTTCAGTTCTGTAATTGTCATTTTAGCCCCTCCTATATTTTCTTTCAGCACACTTTGCAAAATTATCAAGAGGTCCCAGATATACATATTTTTCCTTTAGTTCTAGAAAAAAATATAATATATTTCGATAGCGCACGCCATTGACTTTAACCGCATATTCGGTGTTATCGTATGGGTAGAAGATACACCAAATAGTTACTCTTGAGTATGGATTTCATTTTTGGTCGACATCGACTGCCGTCATTTTGCTCTTTTTCAAATCCGTAAAACTGAGTTCTTATACACCCATATATTATATCTTGTTTTGTGAGTGCTTTCGGCCTAATGCGTAGTAACATATGAAAGCCTCCGTTGCTACGATCGATGGATGGCAAATCATTATGCCTGATTTGACGCGCACACTTTCACTAATCCAGTCATTCTTAAGTAGCTGTCGAACCTGGCCCTGGTCCATTTACCTAATTGAGAGTCAATATCTTTTAGCTCCACTTTTAAACATCTTTACATGTGTCAATCTTATTCTTTAGAAAAATGTCGGCACAGCCATTTATTGTATTTTTGATTTTGAGATTTTTAAGTTGCCGCCAAAATAATAAAAAGACATAAATAAATGGGAACTGCGCGTGCTGAATCTTAGTTTGTTGAACTCTTCACTCCAAAGATTGCTTCAATTTAATCAATATGTCTTTTTGTCTGGCAATCATAATAGCGGTGAAGGTGATTGGAATTCAAACGTAATCAACATACACTCATATTCACTGTTGATTTTAAATCAATCAAACCATGTGCTTTTTTTTGGCTCTGTAACTTTAATCATCGAACGCTGATTATTAATCCATGTAGACGTTTGTTTGCTCTGATTTGGAAGAAGAGTGATACACAAAAAGCAAAAATCAACCCTATGAGAGAGAGAGAGAGAAAGGAATAAAATTATTTTATTTGTTTAATGGCGAAGTATTTTCTCGGTATTTTTAAACAACTTTAAACAATTCTTGTGCTTTGATTTCATTCTTCGCCAGCGATCGTTGTTTAAACATATAAATAAAATTTGTATGTTAAGCAGCACGATGTTGATATTATCCTAAGCTGGGTTTTGTCGACTGATTAAATGTGAAGTAATCATGTACGATCACTACACTCACAGCTGATTAAAATCAGCGCTTGTCAGCATAATGATGATTCAATACTAAGTTTCGTTTGATGATTAGATATAAGGGGTTTTCTCGGCGATGGTGTGCTAGCCTATCAGTCCTAGGTTGTGGGTTTGATTCCCACTAAAGAATCTGTTATTTTTCACTATAAGTTGGCTGGAAGACATAAAAGGTGCTGGGATATATTCTGGGTACCAAAAAACTGGTTAACTGCGTTGGTGTCAAGTCATTGAAACTTCAAGTATCATCTGGAGAAAATGAAAATTCCAGGTTAGATAATATTTACAGACTGTGCCTGGAAAAAGGCCTTTAGCTAAAGTTAGGATTTTGTTGAAGCGATAAATAGTTTTTCGTTATTAAAAGTAAGCTAAAAACTACTTTTAACTATCACGTACTATAAGGACGAGTTATAGCAATGATCATTATACTCATTATTATAACGAAAAACTACTTATCGCTCCAACAAAATCCTAACATTAGCTAAAGGCAAGTTATAATAATGGGCCTAAGACGGTTTCTAAATGTCCAGGTAATATTAGGCTATGGCGACCATATTCTTAGACCAACGTTAGCAATTGTTGAAGAAAAAGATCAATATTTATCAGGCGCCAGTCGAGAGTAAGAGACCACTGAGAGAATGAGACTCAATGAAAGTACACAGTGCAACAGTGAATAAAATACACGGACTTAACAGTATGGGTTTCATTCTAATATCAAAGCGTAGTAAACCCTATACTGGTGAAATAGGCGACTAATTTTTATTTAAGGGCCGCGAAAGATGTTAATAGAACTTATATAACGAATCCTCAGTTATATTATTGCCAAAGTTAAACGGCATCATCTAGTGTGAGTGAGATATTAGACAAAAATTTATGAAACTTTTTTTGAACGGCCCACTGTTTTTCAGAATCTTTTGAGGCCCATAAATAAAAATTTTTCACCAAAATCGCCAAACTGAGTATAGGGTTTTACTACCCTTTGATAGTAGAATGATGTACTGTCAAGTCCGTGTATTTTTCGATTAGTTTTCATTTGTTGCACAGAGTTACCAATCGTCTTCCAGAAATCATTGAGGAACGAAACGGATCGAAAAGGTACCGAAAAGGTAGTCTGCTTCGATAACCCCCGTTAAAAAAATTTTAATAAATATTTTTATGTATGGAGAAATCAAACTAAATGAGATTTTTGCAGTTCGTACCTAAGATTTGTCTTCTACTTTTTGTTTTTTAGTTTTATAATGTATTGAAATTTCAAATTATTTTACAATGAATTTCAAAATTTTATTCTTTTATTTATATACAGAAACATAACTGCAAAAAAATTCATGTTTAAAAATTGTTTCATATAAATTAAAGTTATTTAATATTAACTTTACTAATTCTTAGACATTCTGACTATCATACAAACCAGAGTATTTATACATCATGTTTTAAAGCGAAATCTCGATTCGTTGTATTAATACTTCGTAAAACATAATTTGAACCTTAATAATTAGCAATATAAACGAGCTATTGTTTTTATTTTAAAAACTCCTTATTATCCATTTTTAAAAATTACAAATTATAATATAATGCAAAGCGAATTTACATATATAAGGTGACAGACAACGGCGAATTCATTCATTTTTCAGTGCTTACTAACAGTAAATTTTCATTATGCTTTTCAACATAAACCGAACCAGCAGACAAATCAGCTGGTCTTATAAAAGCATCTTATATAAATTCGCTTTAACATAAACTTTTTTTTTTTTGTTGCTCTCTTAAAAAACCAAAAATCATAGGACATCGACTTTGACAAAATGATTACAATTGCTTACAATAAATGTTATAGCAATTAGTGTACAATGTCAAGTCGAATATAAAATTTACATAAATTTATGTTAAAGTGAAATTCAATTAAAATGAGTTTTTATTACATAAGTTTAAGAAAATATTTTGTTTTATATCTAACATTGGAATTATTAATTAGTAACACTTTAATATATTTCTATTATTATGTTAAAATTAAATAATGATTAAAATTAAATTCAAAAATTTTTAATCAAACCCTCTTTTGTTTCGAAGTGAAATTATTTTAAAATAATATTGATTTATGAAAAATCATAGTTTTGTCAAAGCATATTTATGGGCTGTATGCAAGGCGAATTAATACTAAATGATTGTAGCGGCAAATTCACACATTTTCGCTACCTTTGCATACATCAAAAAGATGTTCATAATATTTGTATATGGAGTTTGACATTTGGATTTAAAACATATGATGATGATGAGCTTGTTTGCAACTGCAATCACCTGTGTGTTGAGCGTTAGCGTTGGATATATGCATTAATTCCCAACATCTATTTTTTATATAAAGTTAATGTTTGTTTCCAGATAAAGGTACAATGTATTTTATTCAAATACATAATCCATGTTTTCTAATTTTTTCACAATTTATGGCTTCTCTCCCACAACAAGATAAAAATTAAAGCTAAAGTGCGGCATACACAGTGCAACACGGAAAAAAATAACCATATACGGACACCACTACGTGATAAAAACCAAAAAAAAAAAGACCCCTGTCTCCCAGTTTTGCCCAAAGTCCTCCAGGTTTTTTTTTATGGGCCCTCAAAGATGTGGGGCCTCGATGTCATTTTTGCAAAAAAAATTATCATTTACTCAACCTCATATTTTGCAAACCGTTTCGAATTTTGTAGTTCTTGTCATAAAGAACAAAAATTGTGAACATACAAAATCAAAAAAACTTCATCTTCAAGGTCAAAATCGCAAAAAACTTTAAAAAATTCAATTTTTTTTACCTTTTTTCCCCTGTTCAAGTCCATAGGTAGCAAACCTTTCAAAATTCAAGGAAACAATCAACTACAAAAATGAACCTAAGATCTCAATAAACAACTTTCTAGAACATATGAACTTCCTAGGAATGATTCTAACACCGTTTAGGTAGCGCTTAGGTAGCCGGGAAATTTTTCACTTTTGCGGCTACCTAAGCGCTACCTAAACGGTGTTAAGAATCATTATTGTTTACAAAATATACTGTTAAAACAATGTAGTAAAAAAGGGTGAGAAATAATGAATATACCAAATGTAAAAAACTCATTATTTTCCGAGCACTTGATTTGGGTGATTCATATTTATCGACATTTCATTGTCCCTAAGTGAATTAAGGTGTAGTCAACGAAATCAATTCATTACTTCAATAACTTAGACTACAAAATTTGTCATTCCAGTCATCATTTTATGGTGGAATTTTGATTTTTTGGTGAATTCGGGACTTTGGTACGTATTTTTACATTTTTAGGGAATTTCGATTTTTAGAAAATTTAGTTTTTTTTTTAAAAATTCCAATTGTCGAGTTATTGATTTTTTTTAAATTTAAATTGCCTTATCACATTTCGTTTTTAAAGACAATTTTAATCTTTTTCACGATGTCTTTGTTTAAAGTAAGTTTTGCAGATATCGTAGGTAACTCCATATATGCATAGTGGAAAGATCTATGAGCAATAATTTCGCAAATTCCCATGATAACCGTTTAAAAATAATAATTATATAACCGTAACAAAAACAAAAAATTCAATATGTTTTCCGTAATTGTTAAATAAAAAAACACTTAATATTTTAATGGTGCCCCGGCAGGCTCGTAGTCTGGGGGTTTTGGGTTCAATTGCTACCAAGGCCTCTGGCTGTTTCACTACAAAGGGGTGGGGTTAAGGTCTTCGTTACCATGCTCGATAAATTAAGTTAGAATATAATTTGTAAATGAATAACAAATAATAAATTAAATAATAATTTAAAATTTAATTTTTTTAATAATAAAAATATTGTTTATAATAAAATTATTATTTAAATATTTCTTAACATAAAAAAAATATTTTTTATTAATAATATAAAAAAATATTTTTTAACATAAATATTTTTTAGCATAAAAAAATACTTTTTTTATAAGAAATATTTTGTATTATAAAAAAGAGATTTTTTAACATAAAAAAATATTTTTTTTTTATAAAAAATATAAAAATACTTTTTTATAATAAAAATATTTTTGAAAAAAATCTCTTTTATACTAAAAAATATTTTTTTTTATATTAAAAAATATTTTTTTATATTAAAAAATATTTTTTTATATTAAAAAATATTTTTTTATTATTTTTTATATTAAAAAATATTTTTTTTATTATTTTTTATATTAAAAAATATATTTTTTTTTTAATAATAAAATTTTTAGTAATGCTGCGAATTTAGAAAATAATCAGATGAATTTTTTAGCAGAATTATTCGTTTTTGAATATAAGTTTTAAAAAATTTATCTAAAAATGTTTTTTTTTTTTAATTTATATTTTTTACAGAAAATGTTTTATATAAAACTTTTTATAGGGAGTTTTTTGTCCTAAAAATTTATAAAAAATAATAATAAACTTGTTTCTTATCAAAGCGTATTTCAAATAGCATAACTAGCATAACATTATTTTCATTCGTATATCCAATTAATTTCGTCACTAACATTCAGTTATTATTTTAATTACTTTTATGTTTAATTTGATTTTAAAAGTTGCTTATATTCGTACATAAGTATTACACTTTTTTTTAATCACACTCATTAACAAGTCAATCTGGTATTTAAAAAAATATCGTATATATTTTGTTTTAGTAGAACATTTTGTCAATACGAACATAAAACTATTTCTACTCAAATTTAATGTCTATTACACGACCCAGCAATCACTAAAACAACCCCGTTTTTTTAATCAAAAACAAAATCATAAAATATTAAAAAAAACACATTTTAAATCAACACTAGTTCATTTAATTAGTTTTCAGTTTACACAAGTCTCAGTGTTAAACATTTTTAATACCTTTTATTAAATGTACTAAATGTAATAACAATGGTTTCAAACGAAACTTTTAAGAAAGCAATTTTTGAAAAGATATTTTTAAATAAAAACTCTTTATTTAAAATCACACGTCTTTCTAAAGATGATTTATCATAAAGATTTTTTAAAGGTACTTTTTGATAAAACTGTATGTTTAAAAAATTTTTAAATTTTTAAATGGTAATTTTTTAGGGGATAATTTTAAAAGTACTTTTTTCAAAAGGTAAATTTTCTACAGAGTAAATTTATAAAAATAAGTTTAATAAAAAAATTAGTAATATTACACAAGACCAATTTTTTAAATGGTACCTTTTAAAATACTTTTTTTTAAAAGGTACTATTTAAGAAGATATGTAAAAAATTACTTTCAAAAAAAGACATTATTTTTAAATAACGGTGCATTTCTTAAAATTATTTTTTTGTTTTTTTTTTTTTTTTTTTTTTTGAAAAAGTACTCTTTTTAGTTCTTTTCAGAAAAGACCGGTTAATGAAAATAAATGTAAAAATTACAATTTATTAAAAATAATATAAAAAAACACTAAAGGTATAAAAGATATTTAAAAAAGGTTATTGTAAAAAATATACATATGTACATATATTTCAAAGGGTTTCTTTTTTATTTAATGTGGATTTTGAAACAGTTTTTTTTATAAGGTAGTGTTTACAAAAGATCACTTTAATGAAAAGAAACGTTTTTAGAAAACTTTGCTTAAAATTATATTTTTTGTTTAAAGAAAAGTATCTTTTTTAAAACAGGTACTTTAACGAAAGTAATTTTTAAAAAAAAAATTGAGTGACTACTTTAACTTTAATGTATTTGAATAAAGTACTTTTATTTTTTTTAACTTTTTTTAAGTATTTATTTTCTTTTATAAAATAATTAAAAATATATTTTAATAAAACACTTTCTATAAAATGTTTTTTTTTTAATAAATTTAGGAATAAAACTTTTTTAGGAAAAGGAAATTTTATAAAAAAAAAATAGAAAAAAGTATCAAAAAAACTTTTTCATTAAAAATAATTTAATTTTTAAAACTTGTGCCAACAAAATATCTTAAAAACCTTTTTTTAAGTAGCGGTTTTAAAAACAAAAGTTTATATGTACATATATGTATGTTAAAGTAAGTCCCTTTAACAATACATACAGGGGAAGAAGAGAAATTTACTTAAAAATGTATTTTTTATAAAAAAGTACTTCTTTTAAAAACTGCTATTCCAAAAGTATTTATTTTTAAATAAACTTTTCAAAAATAGGTACATGTATTAAAAAGTACTTTTTTTAAAGAAATTCATTTTTAAGGATCTTAAACTAAAATAGTTTAAAATTTATTTTTAATAAAAAATGCTATTTTTGACAATTTGTATTTTTTCTTAAACTTTTGACAAAAAAGTACCTTTTAGAAGAGACTACTTTTAAGAATAAAAAAACGCTTTTTTGAAAAATGTAATTATTTTTTTATTTTTTTTCAAAAAGTACCATTTTAATTGTTTTTTTTAAGAAATTACAATAGGAATACTTTCTTAGAAAAAGTTATTAAAAAAATCCTTTTGAAAAATAATTTAATAAAATACCATAAAAACGTCTTTAAAGGAAAGTATTGTTTACAAAAAGAAAAGATTTTTTAAAAAATATCATTAAAGAGTTACTGTTTTAGAAAAGTCAACTTTAAAAACAAAACAAAACTCTTGAAAAATGTACTGTATTTTTTTAATACTTTTTAAAAAATTATTAGATAGGGATTTCAAGTTTTGATAAAAAAAAGTACTTTAAAGAAAAGAAAAAAATAGTTTTTATAAGTAACTTTAAAAAACACAATTTTCAAAAAATATAATTTTTAAAGAATTACATTCTCTAAGAAGTAAATTCTTTTAATTTTTTTTTTTTTTGAAAGGCATTAAAAAAGTACTTAAAAACTTGTCTGTAAAAGCGGTAAATACTTAAAAGATAGCATGATTATAAAAAAGAGTGAACTTTCGAAAACCTCCAAAACAATTTTTAAAACTTTAAAGGAACACATTTTTTTAAATTACCTTAAAAAAACACCTTTTCTAAATTACCTTAATAAAGGTACCTTTTAAAAATTTATTTTTTAACTTCTTTTTTTCAAAGTCATTTTTTAAAGGAAGCACGTTTAACAATTTTTAAAATGTTTAACGGAACACCTTTTTAAAAAATTACCTTCAAAAATGTACCTCTAAAAATAGTACTTTAAAAAAAAAACTTTTTCAAAAAAAATTTTCAAAAATTAATGGAAAAATGCTGGAATTTTCGATTTGTTCAACTAACGAAACATTCGTCTATACAATTTTTAAAATTTCACATTTCGCTTTTTTAAAGTATGAAAAAAATATTTTTAACAATAAAAAAATTTAAATTTTTCGTTTGTTTTACATAAATAGGCGGGATTTTCATTCACATACATACATTTCAAAACTAAAATGGTCAAATAGTTTATGTTTTATTTAATATTAATTTATTTATTATTTTTCTTCTTTCTAAATAACTGTTTATTTGTTTTAATTTTATCCTAAATTTAAAAAAGAAAAAAACTTTTTGTGAAAATCCGTTTTTTTATTAAAGTAAAAACTTTTCTATTTATAAAACGCTAATAGTAAAAATTTACCTTTTTCCTCTCTTTTTTTTCTTTTGTCTCTTTTATAAACCATTATAAAAATTGTTTAAACTCTAGATGATTCCACGCCCTTACGTAGTAGTAGTCTTTTATATCGAGGTCATCATAGTATACGCTTGAAAACCAGTCCTCACAACAGCCCTTTGCATATGGGCCCAGGAGTTATAAAATATGAGCCTAGTATGGGCTTAGATGAGAACGATGATGACGATGATGATGTTGATGGAAATAAATTGGTCGTAACTGGTTTGGATCATAATAATCCACCTGCAAGTGGTGGTGCTGGTGGTAGCAGTGGTGGTGGTAGCGGTGGCGTTGTTCGTAGAACACTGGACGAGGAAGACGATGACGACGAGGAGAGTGAGCAACCATGTGATTTGCGCTTAAGTAGCCATTTTAAATTAAATCTCGTTTCGATGGCCTTACAACAGGCTGCAGCTGTTGCAGCCACAGGTGATCAAAAAACTGCCGCAGCTATGGCAGCTGCCATGATGAGCGGTGGCGGTGCAGCAGCAGCAGCAGTTGCCGGAGGATCATCAGGTATGCCTCCTGCCACACAATTACAACAAGCGGCCTTACAGACCATAGCAGCAGTAGCGACGTCACACCAGACGCCTCACCATGCTCTACACCATCAAGCCCAACAACATGCGGCAGCGGCCCATCATGCCCTTATGAATTTTCCATCCAGAGCTGCTTCGCCTACACGCCGTTACAGTACAAGTAGTTGTGGTGCTGGCGGCAGCGGCGGTGGAGGACCTGTTACCTCTGCTGCATCTGGCCTTTTGGCTGGCCATACGACTGGTAGTGGTTGTACAGGGTCGTCGGGTGTTTTAACATCATCGAGTAGTTCGGCCATGGTTGGTGCTTCTACCTCAACTATAGTGGCCCCTCATACACCCTCCAGTACCGGTGGTAGTTCTGGTGGCATGATGGGTGGTGGTGGTGGTGGTCAAGGTGTAACTGGTCCTGGTAGTGCAGGCGCTACTGGTGCTAGCGGTTCGGGTGGCTCAGGTGGTAGCTCCACCTCTTGGGGTGGCGCTTACACCTGTGATCGTTGTGGTAATTCTTATGCACGTCCGCATAGCCTTAATAGACATGTACGTTTTGAGTGCGGCGTTGAGCCCAAGTTTGAGTGTCCAATTTGTCACAAGAAATCAAAGCATAAACACAATCTTGTGCTGCATATGCGCACCCATCAACATCGATGATATAATCGATGACGACGACAAACATTAAAAACAATAGAATCTTTAAACTGTTTAGAAAGAGTAACACTGAAGGCCTAAGAACTTGTTCTAAAATAAACAAAAACAAAAAAAATAACAGCGTAAAGAGAGAAAATTAATTAAAACAATTAAGAGCTTTAAAAATTCTATAAAAAATTAAATAATTAAATGAATTCTTTAAGTTTTGTTTTTAATGTTTAGAAAAAAAATAAACCAGCACGAATGTGATTGTTTTACTTTTTTTTGCCAAATGATCTTGAATTTTCCGAGTCGTTTTTTTTTGTAGCAATTAAATTGAATTTTTTTTTATCATAAGGAGTTGTGTCTGTTAGTCGAGAATTATTAAATAATTTATTTTAGAGACTTTGTCAGAAAGGTGGTAGCAATTCTACAACATTTACAAAAACAACAATCTTTGAAGTTTAAATATAAATGTATATTGTTGTTTTAAGTGACAAAATCTCTAAAAGAATCAATTTGTTCATTAAAGAAATAAGAAAAACAACTGCTTAGATTTTCTTGTGACATCAAAACATTTTATATGAGAAAAAATTAAATGAAATGAAATTTTCTTTTGTTGTTCAACTAGAAAAGAAAAGCTTTTTTTTTAAGGAAACATATAAAACATGTAAAAATGCAAATTTTTAATATTATAATTATAATTATTAATTTTAATTTTATATTTTTGTAAATTTCAAAAAAGAAAAACTGAATGATCTCAACAATAATAAAACTATGCATTTTTTCAAAACATTAAAAATTATTTAAAAAAAAATAATAAACTTAATATAATTAAAACTAAACATTCTATCTAATTATCGCATAATAAAATGAATTAGAAAAAGGCTTTTCTTTTTGACACAAAAGCTCTAGAAAAAAACAACTTGGGTTTAAAACGCATTCTTTTTAATTTATTATTTTTTAAATTTAATAAAAAAAAAATACAAGTCAGCATTAGTTAAAAAAAGAAAAAAGTAAAACGTTTAACATAATTTTAATATATAATCGATTAGGAAATTAAAAGCTAAAAAAAAACAAAGCAAAACAAAAGTAAAAACACAAAAAAATGGGCAAACTAAATATGAAACTAATTGTGAGCTAAATGTGCAATAAATCAATAATTATAATTAGCACCAATTTTATATAATGCAACTCTACCTTAAAAAAAATATATAAATACTAAAAACAACAAAAACAAACACTAAAACAATTTATTTTTGAAAAATAAATTTATATAAAAAAAAATAAAATAAAATAAAATAATGTTAGGAAACACACAAAATCTGAAACTAAACAAAAAAAAAACTTCAATATAAAAAAACAATTAATAATTAATTAATGCTTTTTTATACACATTTAAAGCAAAGCAAAAAATTATCTGTTGGAATAAAAAAAAGAAAGGAAGATAGAGAGTAGTATATGAGGAAGAAAGAGAGAGTTTTAGAAATTAACGAGCTGTGAACAGGGTCTAAAGCATACTAAAGGCAATTTTATCTCAAAATAATAAAACTAGTCCAAAAATAGAAATAGTAGTTACTAGAAGAGCATATTTCCACAAAGAAAAGAAGAGAGAAAAAGAGGTATAAAGCAGGAGAGAGAAGAATAAAAAAAAACTTATTCATGAAAATCGAAATCAACAAATTCGCGCCAAAAAGTAAATCGAAATTAAGAGAATTGTAATTTAATTTTTATATATAGATTTGACAGTGACAACCATACAATTCACACAGAGCAAGTTTTCTTGCGCAACTCTTAATAGCGATACAATTCTTCATAAAATTAGTTGCCTAAAATTTATTTTGCTGGCAAGATGTGTATGAAATGCAAGTAAAAAAGAGCTTTTTCAAAAAAAAAAAAAAAGAATAGAATTGCATTAAATAAAATCAATACATAAATTAGCTATAAGAGAAAGAATAAAGAAGAATTTAAAGAGCTATACACTTGCCTGTAGTGTTATACATCAATTTAAACAGAAATGGATTTTTAGCAAACAACGATACGAATTGATGAAAATAATTTCCCTGTGTCAACGTTTAAAGCCTAGTACTCTGTTCGAATTTCTGAAAAATGTTGAGCAACATTTATTATTTCACAAGGAAAATTTGATATTTCAAATGTGGTGTATATCTCGCAATTTGGAAGCATTTTAAGATTTTTTTGCTTTTAAATATACCACATTGTTTACAAAATTTTTCACAAAAAATTCTACATGAAATAATGTACTTTTACCTTATTTCACAGCTTTGGTAAAATGTTGCCAGAAGCATTTAAATGTTTTTCCACAATAAAAACAGAGTACTACTTCTGCAACATTTTTTCATGACTTTCCGCATGAAAAACTGAACAGAGTACCAGGCTTAAGCAAACATAAGGCTTAAGTGATGAAATATAATACGTCCTCAACTTCAGGCAAAAATTGCTAGCAAATCAATAGCGTTCATAGTTACAGTACATTCTCATTTTACGAAATTTTTTTTTTTTTATTTTTTTATGTGCTTAATTTTAGCTTATGGTTCTGTTTATAAATTAAATGAAATATAATGAAAGTATGGTAACATTGTTGAGAGAATGAGTATCTATCTATCAGAATAAAAAAGATCCTTGCGATCATTTTCTACGACGACATTATATGTGAAATTGTATGGGTAAAAATGTTATGTCCCAGTTCTATTTCATTATTAAGACTTAATTTAGACAGCGAAAGTTTTCTTGTGCAGTTATTTTCTAAATTTCTTAAATTTCCTTTTGCATTTAAAAACTAAAAACTTATTTGATCAAATTTATTTAAATTTGTTTTTAAATAACGAATAGCAAGACAAAGTGGAATTACGAGTACAGGTCAGGTTTCCGCTTTTACATACCACTTCTTGCCCCTTTCTTCGAAAAAATCCAAGACTTACCTTTGAAATAGGTATATATATATCATTTAAAAAAACTTGTTATTCTGTAAACCAAGCCTTACTAAAATTTGATTATAAATAATATAATCAAAGTTCTCTCAAGTTCTTGAACATCATTGCATTGATGCATTGATCGGAACAAAATTTTTGTTTTTACTTCAGAATTACAAGGGCGATCCTATAATTTCCTCGACTTAGCCAGGAAGACATAAATAATTCTTTGGCAATAAGTAATAATTGCTTAAGTCGACTTAAGATCTTATCGATGACGCCAAAAATATATTTCTTTGCGCCACAGAAGTACTGAAGAGTCAGATATTTTTTATGTGTTCTAGTTTTAAAGATGTTAAGTTTTTACAAATAATGAGGCAGAGCTAATTAAAAGCAAATTCGTATATTGCTCTTGTAAACATTGGCGTAAAAATGCCATTCTGGGGGGTGCAATGCCCCCTCCAGACTTGTATTATTTTCAGAATATTATTCTCCAATAAAAATCATTTTGCACATGAGTTTTAGTCTGAGTTTAGACACGAAAACATTTAGTTTGTTAGCATATTACTGGTGGCGAAGAGAGCAACGTTTTTGTATTCGGTTCTCTTGCTTTAATAATAATAATAATAATCGACATGTTCGTCTGTGTGAACGTGAATAAAAAAATCAAAAGAGGATTTATAGAAGCAATATTTCAAAAGTGCCTCACGTCATGTACGTATTTTACAGTGGGAAACTTGAAAAGTCAGATGTAAATAACATGTCGTCTATTAGGGACTTTCTTGTGACTGTCAAATAAAGGCATCAAGGTCTTGGTTGGCGTCGTTTCGTTTTAAATTTTTTCGAAGTTGCCTTTTTTCGCCAGACTATTGCCGTGAAAACTTTTTAAGCTATGAGTGATTGAAGTGTAGTGCTGGCAATTTATACTACTTTCAATTACTCGATACTACTCAATACTTTTCAATTGGGTACTCAATTCTTCCGTTTACATTATAGCAGCGGTAATTTATTTTCGTATTCATCAAATATTTTTAAAAAATTATTTATAAAAATACTAACCTAAAAGTATCCATTAACTACTATTGCGTACACGAAAAAATTATCGAGTAATCGGTACCCACTACTCAACACTAGAATGAAGTTTAAAAGTCTTTCTTGCGGTAGCCAGCCATCAATATTTCTTGTTATTTAGAACTTTAACTTCGGCTGATGCATTTGCAGCATATACGTGATTATTTTACGATGCTGATGCGCAGATTGAAATCATGTGACTTCTCCAGTGTTAATGAGTAATGCTTTTTATTCAATAGACTGCGTTTCCGAACAGTCAAAAAATGTGTGAATAAATTTGTTGTTTTGTCAGTTTTTTTTAATAGAAGTTCGTTTATTATAAAAAAAAGAAACTTAAATAAATTAATAATTTTTTATTCGGATATTTTTTGATTTTCGTCCTTTTTGTTGTTTTAGGGTAAATAACTGATTTTCCTATCTTTTCCAAATGTGTATAAGATCTAAAGAGTTGGGCTGACTTTGAAAATGTCAATTGATTTGTCTTCGAACAAAGTGTAGTGTACAAAACATTGACAATGTTTTCAAAACGCCGTCGACAAGTAGTAGTAACGCAGTAAACAAGCAATCATGGCATCAGTTTAAAAGTTGATGCATTGTTGCGAAACTTTGCATATGAACATGATTTAAATACGGTAGAACAAATGTTTACAGTCTTTGTATTGATACATTTTGGAAATCAGCCTTGTGTTGCTTTATTTTGCAACATATTTGCGACGTAAAGTGAGGTCTTGGTGTTCCTTCCTAACAACGAGGGGTTATTAAACTTTAAACTTAAGCTTAGTATTGTTCGCTCTTTTCACTTGTCAAGTCGTGTAGGCCTGGAACCGCCATAAGTGTAAAACCAGGAAGCAAACGAAAAAATTTTATCAAAATCATATAAATAAATGTATGTTCGAATTTCAATTCGTTTTAAAATAAAAATTATCGTAATCAGAATAATGTTCTTTACTCTTCTCCTCCGACTGCTCTAAAATAGTCAAAATAGAAAACAGCCAGAAAATTAAATAAAATTTTTATCCTAAAATCTTTCAATGTTGTCAACTGACAAAAAATATAACAGTTTTTTTTTATGAAATGAAGAATGCAAAAAGTCTTAACAAGTTGTTGTGAACTTTTAAATAAAAAAGAGCATTTAGAAATGATCTCATGATTTCATTACAAACGTAACAATGAAATAAAAACGCAACCAAAATTAAGAAGTTTACAACAACATTTGGCTAAGAGTTGTCAATGAAAAAAGCACAAGTGATAAAAAGGAAAAAATTCGAGAAGCCAAAAAAAAAATTTTATAAAAACAATAACTTTTTTCTGATAACCTCAATGTGATAGTTATGTATGTATGTATGTGTGAGAAAGTTTAAGGACACGTCAATAGGAGTAGAGAGTAGTAGCAAGCAAACAAATGGTTATGGGGTCAAGCTTTGTTTTCAATTTTTTGTGATTTTCGTGTATAACACTAACTAAATAATAAATTATAATAATAATAAATAATTTTAGTATAACTAGTCAAAGAATATGACAAAGAGAAACATAGGAAATGTTAAACAAACAAACACACTTATAATTATTTAAAGCGAGAAGGGAAGCAAAAGAGAGAGAGTTAGAAAAAGCAAAAGAGTTATAAACTAAAACAAAAGTTGAAGCAAAGAAGTGATGGTAAATTTAAAGCACTTGTAAATAACAAAACTTAAAAACTAAATAAATTTCAAAAATAAAAACTTAAAAAAATATCTAGAAAAATATAGTTTGTTGATACATTAAAAAAAACAGTTTTACACCTACACAGACCAAAATTTGTTAAATGAAAAAATTAGAAAAAAAGTAATAAATATTTACACCTTACAACTTGCATTTAGCTTTGCAGATAAAAAACTATTACAAAATAAATATTTGACCTAAAAACAAATCGAAGAAAATAACATAAGAATACTCTAAAAAAAACACGATTTCTTTGTGATAAATTTGAGGGCATTTTTGTAAACAAAATAGTACTTTTTAAGAAAGAGCTGCTTCGTTCAAAAGCTTATAGAAAACTATTTTAAACAACACTTTTGTCAAATCTTTTTCAAATCGTTACTATTTATTATAAACACACTTTTTTGTTAAGAAAGATATTTTTTAAAAAGCACTTTTTTTAAAAAAAGTACCTAAAAATGAAAACTATTATTAAGGTAATTCTATCAAAAAAGGTACGTTTGCAAAAAGTACATTAAAAAATTGATTACAAAATTACATTGTAAATAAAATATCTTTTAAAAAATAAACTTAAAAAGTACCTAAATTAGTACTCCTTTAAAAAGTACCCTTTTTAACGAATAGAAGCCTATTTAACACAAAGGACAAAAGCTAGGTGATCAGCTGTTGTTTGAAAAATTCCGCATAAAATAACGCCCATTTGCTTTATTTCACATCTTTGATAAAATGTTGCCAGAAACATTTCAATGTTTTTTCACAGCAGAAACAGAGTACTATTTCAGCAACATTTTTTCATGACTTTTTCATACAAATTTTTTATGTATGTAGTTTAACAGCATTCCGCATGAAAAACTTAACAAAGTACCAGGCTTTACTTAAAAGCTAAATGCTAGAAGTATATGGTTCCAATTCTAAATATTTAAAGCCTGTGTAAAGCCGAAAATAGTTAAAAATATTACTACAGATAATAATGTATTCTTAAATACAAGCATCTCTTAGCTTTTAAAAAAAAGGACATTATGAAAACGAAAAATGTGCCTATTTTAAAAAGGTACTTTTAGAAAAAATGTTCCTATTTAAAAAAGGTACTTTTAAAAAAAGTGCCATTTTTAAAAGGGGTACTGTTTCTAAAAAAAAGTTACTTGAAAACGACTTTTTTACTATAGTTTTTATTAAAGGTCCTTTTCTTAAAAAGTTATTTTCATAGGTATTTTTCATAAGGTACTTTTGTACGAAAAAGTTTGTGTAATAAAGAAACCTTTTAAATTCTTCAAAATGTTCTTAAAAATAATTTGTTTTAAAATGGAACTTGAAAAAAATAAGTACGTTTAAAAAAAATATTTTTAAAGTACTTTTTTAGTACTTTTTGAAAGTAGTAAAAAAAAGTAATTTAAAAAGTGTCTTAACATGGTTTCTTTTTTAAAGTAATTTTACAAAAAAAAAAAATGGCTTCTTTAGAAGGGCATAAAAAGTACTTTAAACCCTTTTAAATTTATCACAAAGTAAAATTTTGCCAAAAACGTAAATCTTTTTCAACACGAAAAATCTTTTTTAGCATATTTTCTCAAAAAAAAACCGTCCTCTTAACAAAATAAAAAAACGATTAAATAATTTTGCTTTCTATAAATAAAAATCGAAGAAATAATCAAAAAAAAAAAACACAAATAAAAAAATTAATTTCTTTTGGTATTTCGCGTCTTTGCAAAGCTTGTTTATTGCTAAAAAAAAAACGAAGAACATTATAAAACATAAAATAAAAATAATAATTCTTTCATATAGCAATTTTTTAATTATTATTTTTAACACTTGCGATCTCTTTTAAAGTTATTTTTGTAATAATAATATATAATAATATTAATATTAAATAATAATTAATTCATATAGAAATATATTTATTTAATAGCTTTCTAGTTTATATTTCTTTAAACACTTTTATAATTCTATTATTTCTTTCTTTAGATGTGTAAAGAAATTTATATTTCTAATTTAAATAATTTTTTACTTCATTCCACTAAAAATATATTTTATAAAGGATTTTTGTTAAAGGAAAAAAAAATGATGAGGAAAACTAAAGTATTTTTTGTTTAATAATTGAGAAGAAAGTTTTCATATTTATTTAAAACAAAGCAGAAAACTAAAATTTTGCAGGATGTTAAAGAAATGATTTCACATATAAAAAAAAAATATGATAAAAATATATAAAAAGTCATAGAACATGCTTCCTGTGCTAAAAAAAAGCTCTTAATTAAATTCTTAAATATGAAAAACTCGAATTTAGGTACTTGCAAATTTTGATCCTGTATTCCCATGGATTGACAGAGTCTATATTTTTGTAATTCCGCCGAAGGAATATTTTTTTCTTCCAGTTTTTACAAGAAATTAAGTCGGGATTCGCAACAAGATCGTTATAATTAAAAACAAGATTGTTTACTAGCTGAAACAAAAAAAAAAAAAAATCGTAGTATGAAGTATATTGGGAGAAAAAAGTTATCTTTACACTATCAGAGTTCCCATATACTCATCTCATCTATTAATGAAAGGCTCCTTTGGAATATACGTATATCATCGTTTTCTGATCCAAAAAGTAACGTCTATCCTTCTCTGAAAACGAATCTAATAAATTAAATTGGATTTATTCACTTAAATGGGTGTAAATTGACTTTTAATTTTTCAGCTATTGTGTGAACTCCGTGTAACTATACCGTTATACTTTAAACACATAGATGACAGCGGCTACACAACTAGAAATACCATTGACTGCAAACGTCGCTACTTAGTTATAATGAAAATGACAGTAGCATACTAAGCAGCTGATACAATCATGTGTTTAAAATCAAACGAAAAAATTTCATGCTTTTGGAAAATGTTTATTTCGACTTCTTCACGGTGATCATTAGTGATCTTATGATATGCTTTTGCAGCATTTTTAATCATCCCAACGAGAATTATAAGCGATAAATTCTGGTCGTCTTCTGAAACATTCTCTTAGGATAGTTTCCAAAGAATCGTAATTCCAAAAAAGAAATCTGAAGTCTTTCTTACCGGCAAAGCAAGATATATAAGGTGACCCGGAAACGTATTATTCAGAATGTTCATTGCAGCTCAAGCAGTTGCACTGTGGTATTAGAAATAGTTACGTGTCCCTTTATCTCAATTATACAGGTTTGTCGATGAAAATCCGTCAATAACGATTTTGTACCTCTCCATCATTTAAATAAATCATGTAACTCACTCTTTCTTACAAATATGATAACAGCGCTTATATGTCGCACCATTTAGTGACTTTGAGAGTATCTATTTGCGTAATCTGGAGTTTTGCTAGTTTACGTCTCCGTTTGCGAAAAATGAAACAAAAATGGGTTTTATCACTAATGATAAAATTTTTAATCACAAAACGCCTACTGTATCGTGACCGTAGTTTAGACTTGATCGACGGACTGCAGGATATATCTTCATTTATAATATACATTTTACCAAAATGTAGACATGAAAGTGTAATGATCAATTGCAAGTAACGTCCTCTGCTCGATTTTTACTGCACTTAAATGACATATGCAGTAGTGCTGGCAATTTCTACTACTTTCAATTACTCGATACAACTCAATACTTTTTATTTGGGTACTCAATAGTACTCAATACTTCAGTTTACATACTATCAGCGGAAATTTATGGTCGTAGTTGTCAAATATTTTGAAAAATTTATTTCTAAAAATACTACCGTAAAAGTATCGATTAACTACTTTTGTGTATTGAGTACCCCAAAAAAATGATCCGTTACTCGATCATTTATCGACTACTCGGTACCCACTACTCAATACTTTGCCAGCACTAATCTGCAGCCACAGCAATGTTACTCTCGTCGGAAAGAGAGGTCTTCCGAAGTCTTTTGGGTAACGAGCTTTTTCAGTATCTAAATTTTTACCAGCTGTCTGTAAGTCTGTGGCGAAATTTACATTTTGGCAAAAACTACGTAGACTCTAAATTATTTTTTCGTAAAAATTTCTCGATCTTGTATCGTAGGGTGATACATTAAAGGCCACCTTGTACACTCTATAGGAATCTTTTCCTTTTTTTTTTGCTGTATATCAGAGGTAACCAAACACATACATTTGTGTTTATAGCAACAGAAAGAACTATGCTCGCGAGTATAGGAAATCAGAAAATGATGCTTAATCTATACATATAATAAAAAGTAAATTATTTCCTGCATGTATTTTTGTTTGTCTGCGTTCACATTACATAAAAACTACTGGATGGATCTTAGGAGGTACCCTAGAATTCTGATTCAAATATATATTTATATTTTAGTAGGGATAATACCCTTTATATAAAGTAAATACACAAACCATTTGGATTGCTTTCAAAGCAAAATCAAACACAATATTGTGAGGACTCTGACGAAATGTGACGGGCATAGCTAGTATTTAAATAAATTATTATTACACTACTATAATCATTGTTCGATCTGAATCCATAATCCAAACCTGCCTAACCTTAAAAAGTATAAAAAAAGCTTTTTACTCTTTAACATTCTGCAAAAAGAAAGCTTGTTAAACAAAAAAATACGAAAGAATTATTCAAAATTTTATTGGAATGTGATAATTTTTAAGGGAGACACTGGCAAAAATCCTCATTATATGTATATAAAGTGACTAATATACAAACAAATTTGTTAGAACATATAAAAAACGAATTAAGTTAAAATATAAATTTATACATAAAAAAACAATATTTTTATCTTTATAAAAAAAAATTATGTTTACTAAACTAATTTAAATTCTAAAAATATAAGTTTATGATTTTGTTTTTATTTTCTGTTTCTATTTTTTTTTTTTTTTTTTTTTTTTTTTTGAAATTAGTTATTATTGTTTAGGTTTAATTTTTAAATATATACATTTCTAAACAATTTATTTACTAATTTATAATTAAAATTTATATACACATAACTCTACATAAATATAAAACATAAAATATTAAAAGAAACAACAAAAAAAATCTGACAATTTTGTGCTGTGAAAAATAATTGTGATAAAAAACTATTCTTTTAAACATTTTGTTTAACAAAATGTGTAAAAAAAAACAAACCAACAAATAACTAAAAAATATTTTGTTATAAACAAAACCAATGGCGCAAAATTGATAACAAAAAAAAAAAAATATTAAAATTTATAATAATCAATGATGAATTAAGCAATTTTAATTTTTAAACATATTTTTTGGATAATAATTATTTTTATGTTTTATTTCGATTGACAAAACGAAAAACTTGTACCTAAATCTAGGGAGGAAAATATTTAGCAAAAATGCTATCAAATTTGATCAATTTTTCTTGGAATTTTAAACTTTATCTGAAGTCTAGAAAAAAAACTACTTTTTTAAAAGCCAAAATATCACATCGTTTGAAAAGTTGTAATTATTATAACTTTTTTAAAAGGTACTTTTGAAAGAAAATTTAATTTTTAAAGGTACTTTTGTAAGTAATTTCTTTAAAAAGAGCTAATTTTTTAAAAGGTGCTTTTTTAAAGGATACTTTTTTAAAAGGTACTTTTTTCAAAAGTCTTTTTGAATAGAAATTTTTTCAAAATGTATTTTTTTAAACGTAATTTTAAAGTTAATTTCTTTTTAATGAAGAAATTTGTAAAAGGTACTTTTTAAAAAGTACTGTTTTAAAGTTACTATTTTAAAAGGACTACTTTAAAAAATGTATTTTTTTAAAAGCATTATTTTTCGAAGTTCCATTTTTAAAATTACTGTTTTAAAGGTACTATTTTAAAAGGGCTTCTTTAAAAAAGGTGTTTTTTTCAAAATCATTATTTTTGGAAGTTCCATTTTTAAAAGTACTTTTTAAAGAGTAAACTTTTTAAATTTTATTTAAAGTATTAAATAAATTTTGAAATGTTACTTTTTTAAACACCACTGTTTTTAAGCGTTTATTTTTTTTTTTTAAAGAAATTTTTTAGGTGTACTTCTTGAAGACTCAAATATTAAAGGTATAAAAAATTTCCATTTCACTTTAATTTTTTGATATCACTTTTTCAAGAATTGAATATAAATTTGAATTTGTGAAAAGTACTTAAAAAAAATTTTTTTGTAAAAACGTACTTTTTTAAAAAAGTAGGTTTTTAAAAAACGTATTCAAGAATTGAAATTGAATTTCAAAATAGTACTTTTTTTAAATTTATTTTTGTAAAAACGTACTTTTTAAAAAAAAGTAGATTTTTAAAAAACGTATTTTTTATTGTAGTGTTTATAAAAGATACTTTAAAAAGACATTTTAAAATAGAAGTTTTTTAATATACATACATAGTGGTTTAAAAGAGTACTTTTTCAGTAGATTTTTTAAATGGACAATTTATGAGTTACTTTTTTAAAACTTTTGATTGTTTTGATTGATGTTGTATTTTTGTCACCTAATAAAAGTAAAATATGCTTTATGTATTCAAACAAGAAAAATTCTCAGTCCTTTTTGCATCATATTTCCTCCCTTCCCTTGACACTTTTTCAATAACGGCTTTGTTGTGATTTAATATTAAAAAAAATATATTATTTTTATTACATATTTTATATTTAATTGGCATTTTTCTCTTTAAGTATCTAGGCAAAATTTATTTTTTTAAATACCTAAAATTTCGGTCAGTATTCGCAAAAAGATATAAAATTTATTTAAAAAAAATTTAATTATAAAATAATTTCTTTTATAAATAATTTCTTTACTATTAACATTTTTATTTTTTATGTCTTGGTATAAAATTTAATTTTTTTTAATTATATATATTTTAAATTTAATTTTTTTTTTAATTTTCGAATTGGCAAGGCAATTATTATTTCTTTCGGTTTAGTTTTTTTATACAAAACAAAAGTATATTGAATAAATAATACATATAAAATAATAAAAATTTATAATTTTGTTTAAATATATTTTTCGATGCAATTTCTTCGCTAGTCATACACAAAAAATTGCATACTTTTTTATTTTTAGTTTATTTTTTAATATATTGTTTTGTTTTTCTTTATTTTTGTAAATAATTTTAAAAAGAGTTAAGTTAAATTTTTAATAAGTTGTCTTGTTTAGTGTAAAATTATCTTTTGCCAATGTTATTAATTTCTTAAAAAAATAATAACAATATGTAACATTAGTCTTATTATTTTATATAATTTTTCACTTTAAGGTTGTGGCTTATATTTAATTTACATTTTTATTCTATTATTTCTATTAAATGTATAATATTTTATTTTTATTCTAATTTTATTTTTTATTATTTCTGTTTGTGAAAAGAAATTTAACAGTTTTATTAATAAATTTAAAAAATGGATTTATTTGTTTTAAAACCTTAACTAAAGTTCCGTTTATAACTAAATAACTTTTCACCTGTTGTTATGAAAAGGATTCATTCGATTATCATTTCTTTTTTAAATATTTTTTAATAAATATTTGCTTGTTATAGCTTTATGTAAATCACAAGATATTTTTTATATTCACTCAAAATCAAAAAGAAATTTGGAAAAAAAAATATATACCAAGAAAACGTACTTTTTAAATGCACTTTTTTGAAAGTTGCTTTTTTAAAAATAGTACTATTTTTAAAGTTGTTTTTTTAATGCATTTTTTTAATAAGTACCTTTTTGAAGGGACTTTTACAAAAGATATTTTTAAAAGGTACTCTTTTTCCCGTACTTTCTTGAAAGTTGTTTTTTTTAAAGACATTTTTAAAAGGTACTCTTTTTCCCGTACTTTTTTAAATGTACTTTTTTGAAAGTTGTTTATTTTTAACAGCACAAAAGATATTTTTAAAAGATACTCTTTTTAAAAGTACTCTTTTGACGTTATTTTAAACGACTTTTATTAAGAGATATTTTTACTAAAATGTATTTTTTGAAAGGTATTTCTTTAAGATAATTTAAAGGTAATTTTTTAAAAGGTATAAAATTAAAATGTGCTTTTTTGATAATATTTTTAAACTTGTAATAAAAGTTACTTTTTTGAAATATAAAATTTTTTAAAAGGTACTTTTTTGAAATATAAAATTTTTTAAAAGGTACTTTTTTGAAATATAAAATTTTTTAAAAGGTACTTTTTTGAAATATAAAATTTTTTAAAAGGTACTTTTTTGATATTATTATTTTAAACGATTCTTATTAAGAAATACTTTTACTAAAGGATGCTTCTTCAAGATAATTTAAAGGTACTTTTTTTTAAAGGTATAATATTAAAATGTACATATGAAAAAATCGCATTAAAAAAGTAGCTTTAAGATGTTACTTTTAAAAAGGTACTTTTTTAGTAGTTATTAAAATAGTAGTATAAAAAACCTCTTAAGGCCTTATGGCTAGGTTCTTAAATAAATGAATGAATAAAAATAAAACAAATGTATTTTTAAAAGGTTTTTTATTTAAAATGTTATTTTTTTTTAAGTATCCTTTTTAAAAGTACCTTTTTAAGTATTGATTTTAAAGGTTCAGTTTTTAAATATACTTTGCTAGAGGTGCATAAGCTCCTTCGTTTTTAAAACATCCTTTTCATAGGATAATTGCTCTTTAATTGGGACATATAAGATAAAATGTATCCAGCTTGTATGTGATTTTTGATAGCTTAATATTACACAATTTCTTAAAAGGTGCAATTGCATATTATTTACCTAATAGTACCAAAATTTCGCAATAATCTTGTGAAAACCTTTTGAATTTAAACACCATTTTGTGTGCTCCCTCTAACCTGTTATAAAAATACAAAAAATTAATTGTAAATAAAGTTGGTTGAACAATATTTGGCTTTTAACTAAGTTGGACCAACCAGCTGCAACGTGTATGCGCCGAATAACAAAACTTTTTATATTACACTGGTCAGCAAAAATTAAAAGAAACAAGTGAAATCTATTTTTGCTTTAAAACTTCTGAATTTTTTAAAATATATATTTTGTTAAATTATTTTTATTTTGCAAAAACATTTACCTTTATAAACAGTACTTAAGGTTATAGTGGTTAAAAAAGATCTGTTACAAGAAACAAATAAAATCCAGTATTAAATTTAATTTTGATCCTTTTTTAAATTCTGTTTTTCTTTTCATAAATTAAAAAAAAATATATATTTTATTTCTTTAACTTTTAGAACTTTTTTTTAAAAAAATATATGATTTTGAAAAATTTTTGCTTTATATTATATTATAATTTTAGCAGGGATTTCTTTTTTCTATATTAACTTTCTATTAAATAATAATTTCTTTTGGCTTTTATTTTTCTAACTTAATTACTAAATTAAAAACTATAAATTATATATAAGGCAGAAATAAATATTTAACACTTATTAATTACCACTTTTTTTTAATTACACATACACACACACAAATAAAATAATAATAATAATAATAATAATTTTAATAAAATATTATAAATAAAATAATTTTGTTTTAAACAAAAGAGCTGTGAAATAACAAAATATACATAAACAAATAACAAAAATTTATAAAAAAAGCAAGAAAACATATTGATGTGATTATTTTTGTGATTGTTAGATGAAACAAAATTATCCAGAACAGTTTTAGAAAAAAAACACAAATAAATATTATATTTTTGGTTTTAAATAAATACACACACACACACTTAAATAATAAATTATAATAAAAAAAAAAAATAAAAATATTTCCAATAAAAAAAAAATAAAATATAAACACCTTTCATCAAAGCACAACATAAATAATATTTTTTTTTAAACAAAAAAAAAATATTTCATTCTATTAAACAAAACAAAAAAATGCCTTTTAAAAACAGCACATTTAAAAAAAAGAAACAGAAAAAAAACTATTTTAATTTTATTGTAACTAAAAAAAAAAATATAATATATATTTTTGTAAAACACTTAAATTTAAAAATAAACCAAGAAGAAAAAAAACAAAATATTTAATAAATCAAATATTTTGTAAGTTTTAGTCATTTTTAAATATACAAAAAATAAATTTAAACAAAAAAAATATAAAATAATTACAAAAGCAACAAGGGTAAACAGTAAAAAATACTTACAAATAAATAAATAATATTTATAGTTAAACACCATAAATGCTTTAAAAAAAAATACGTGAATATCTTTATAAATGTTTAATAACAAATAATGAGTAACAATTTAAGGAAAACTTAACCTCAAATATTTTTTTTCTCAACGTCAGCAGATTCAGGCAAAAACGCTCATAATTAAATCCGACGTAGTAACTATTCTCATTTCATGGAATGTTCTTTTCATTTTCTTTTGTGCTCAATTCATTCATGTTTTTTTTTTACAAAATTAATTACATTTTGTAAAAGTATGGTAACATTGTTGAGAGAATGGTTGCCTAAAAATGAGAGCATAAGAAAAACCCGTTGTTAACTTTCATACAACGAAATTATATATAAAATACTGCACCCCAATTCTTTTCACAGGGCAAGTTTTCTTACGGAAGTTTGATTTTTTTGTGTAAAAGGAATAGAGAAGTAAAATGAATCTATGCTTCTTCAACAGAGGAAGTATTTGCGTTGTGGAAAAAGGTCTAGCGGCTACTATCTACGGAGATATATGTCAATTTTTTTTTTTTTTTAAATCGTTTAGATCCAGTTCTCTCTTTTTTGGCGTTGCTTATTTGTCGTTGTTGGATTAAACCTTGATTTAGTTAAGACGTATTTTAACGAAACGTAAGACAAGAAAATTGTTGTTGTTTGAGTTTCTCTTGCTCTCTGTTTACGTGAGTTATGTAACGTAAAAAAGGTAAGCCAATCTGTGCCAAACTGATTTCTTTACGTTTTTACGTAACACTCAAAACACTCATTGAAAACGGAACATAATGAAAAAGATTGTCAAATAACAATTATTCTCATATGTTACGTTGCCTTAAAGTACGTTTTAACTAATTCTACCTTAAGGAAAATAGTTTTTCATGTAATGAAAAAGAAATGCACAAAATAAATAGAAACCGTCAGATAAAGGGCAAATTCCCGTTCAATAAATATAAGACAAAACTTAAGAAAAAAATAAATAATTTTAAAAAGAGAAAACGCGAAAATGCTAATTGCATTTCGTACAATTAGAAAAACATATTGATTACAATTGCAATCACAACCCCCAACGTTAATGAGTTAACATTTATTTAACATGCAACGTAAAGTAACGCAAGAAAGCTGACCATAATACTGATCACAATTGGAACCACAACCGCCAACGCCAATGAGTTTACATTTATTTAACACGCAACGTAAAGTAACACAACAAAGCTGACCATAATGCTGCCAGAAAAGATTTTTACTTATTTCCCTTACTCTGAAACTCTATGGCGTGCTTTTCATCTTTTATATATTTTTTATGCAATTGTGTTGCCATATTTTTGATTTGCCATATAAATTCATATTTTTTTATAAAATCAAATTTCTTTTATAAAAAATGCAACTCATATAAAAATAAAAATATTATAGCTGATACTTAAAACCAAGTTAACCTAAAAAAGTTTTTCCTTAAATTGTTATTATTTGTTTAAAAATAAAAACACTTGTTGATCTTGAAAGTTAAAACAAATGAAAAATCACACTAAAACTTGCTTGCATTGTTAAATTTATATATATAAAAAAAAAAAATAATAAAAATATAAAAAAAAATATATATTTATAGTGTTAAGTTTTATTTTTTTAAATCTAATATACAATATAAAAAAAATCTAAAATGAAAAACAACACAAAAATTGTTAAATATAAAAAAACAACAACTTGAAAGAAAGCAACATTATTAAATAAATTAAAATATATATTTATGTATGTAAATCTAATTAACAAGCGCAAAATATTTTTATAATTTTTATTTCTTTTGTTTTTCATTTAAAACATTTTCTTAAAACAAATTTTTCGTTTATGCTGTTTCCTTTCTTCACGAATTTCTAAAACAAAAAAGTGAACGCCTTAAAAAAGAAAATTTTAAAACACAAAACGAAAATTATAAAAATAAATTTAATAATTAACGATATATTTTATATAAAAACCAAAATAATATGAAATATGAAGTAAATAAATTGTATAAAAATTAATTATATATAAATAAAATATAAAAAAAAATATTGTAAAGTAACGATTTAAATTTATTTAAAAAGAAAACATAAAATGAAAGAAAACCACGAAACTAAAAAAAAAACAAAAAAAAAACTCTTATTTAATTGTTATGAGAAAAACTAAAGCAAAAAATATATACTTAAAAAAACTAAAAGAAAAGAATTGTTTTTATTTAAAAGAAAAAAAATACATTCTAAAAAACATTTTCATAATATAAAATCAAAAAATTTATTTACTTGCACAAAAAAATTTTTAATTAATAAATTGAAATTATCACAAATATTTTTAAAATAAAATTAAAACTAGTCTTAAGCAGGTTGTCTTTTAGCTGGTGTTATGAGTTTAAAGCGCAAGGCGAATTTAAGGGTTTTGCAGGCAAAGGGTGTCAAAGAAGTACCCTATTAATATCGCCACGCCACTGTGTCTGTCTGGCTTTATCTCTTGCATTGTAGTGGTGAGACACTTGGGTGGCAATTACGGCATTCGATAATGATCGAAATTTCAACAGAATTTAAATAGGAATTTCGATCATTTTGACATTTTTCCAGAAGTTCACAGGATCAGCGATTTCACAATAAGGAGTCACCTGGCAACCAAAAGTCCTAATTTTTGTTGGGGATGTTTACCTCAGATTCACTAGTTTCAAACGTGATCAAGATTTGCGTCAGTACTTAGCTTGTTGCTCTTACCTGACATTGGTCTTACCACTGAGTGAAATTTTAGCTTAGACTAACGCCTCCAATAATTAGCAATCTCCAATTACAATAATTTGCAATCTATAGAATATAATACTTTAGGGGTCTGGGAGACTACCAAACTCCTGATACTCTATTGTTGTTTTCTGTTGAGAGTGCATTAGCACACTTGACCAACCATACGCCATCACTTCAAAACTTTGTTCCAAACCAACACGTGTACCCCGAAGGAACTTCACCAATAACCGGTCACAGAGATGGGCGGCTCTCTGTGGTGCGACCGACTCCAGTGGTACTACTCGTTTCGACACCTATATACACTGACCTGTTCTTCCAGATTTAGGCTGCAGAAACCCCGGATCAATGGTGCCCCCATATACCCGTAAAGCACTGCATCAAAGCATAAGAATGTGACAACAATGACAATTAGTGCCCCCTGGGGGACTGTGAATATAGTATCCTCCTCCTTATTAATGCCCCTATTGCCGTTCTCAACTCAACCAAGTTTGGTCGTCTGTCAGCCAACCCGACTTTGACTCAATTAAATTATTTTTTGGCTTTGTGGAACACAACGACAACGATTTTGAGTTGTGTTTGACTCAACTGCTAATAAGAAGTTGTGTATATTTATCGTTTTTGTCAACCAAACTCATACAAAATGGTGAACCGCAATACCATTAAACACAACCAAAAAGTCCACCGCATTTAAGTTGTGAATGGCAATACCGATTTACGAAAGACGACCAAATTATTAAAAAAGTTGTGAACCGCAATAGGGGCATACAATTTATTTTCGTTCCCCCAATCCCTACCAGTGGCTTAGAGAACGCTTAAGACATCGCCGGTGTAAAATCGTTTCTAAATATTTGCTGCTTGGTTGGCAATTGTGTGACACATTCTACCGATTAAATAACATTTTAAAGCTTAGTTAGGTCTTAGCTCGAGGAGTTTGTAGTGATGTGCGAATTTCGTTGTTCGTCCCAGTTGTGTTTACAACAGTTAACAGTTAAAAAATTATTTTTTTTTTATATTATGAAAATGTTTTTTTTTTGCGACTTCTTTAAAAATTATTACAGGTTTTTAGAATATTATTGTAATGTTATTTTACTCGGACTACTTCAAGGAAAAAGGTAAATTGTTCAATTATTTTAATATTTTCTAAAATTTTACAAATGCTAACCCCTCTATTTTTATTCTATTGCAGGTTTGTTGAAATGCTGGACGATCTGCTTATGATCTCATAAACACCCACCCGGTTTGATTAAGACAAGGATAAGTATGGCAATGAAAATTTACATAAATTTTGATCAAAAAACAAAATCACAACTTTAACAAATTCATAACTTTATGTAAAGCAAATGCACCAACTATTAGTAATTCAATTAGAATTTTCGTTGAAATATTAGTATTTTGAAAAACTATTGTTAATTATTCAAAGTAATCAATGTTGTTTTTAGACGATGTAGCTTTTACAAAAATACAACTTGGCCCTACACATTCTGTTATGATAGGAACAAATTCATAAAAAAAAAAATATTTTTATTTTATAAAAGGTTTTTAAAACTCACTTTCACAAAAATTTGTTCAACAAACCTTTTATACGTCAAAAATATTCTATATGAATATGGCCAAAAGTATTTAAATTAAATTTTGATAATTTTCTTATATTTATATTCTATACATCGATCGATAACACCTTTTATGTGCCCAGTATTTATTGAGTCTGAAATTCAAATTATATTTAGCGAGTTACTAGCAGAGCCCGCAACGACCTCATTTATTGGAATTTGCCTATTGTTTTGAAAGTAATCCATACCAAAATCTAAGACTCTTACTTTTAAAGTGCTGCAGATATCGTTTTTATTTACTTTGTATAGAGGTATCCGTCTGTGGGGAATTACTCAGAATATTATAGCACAGGTTTTATATAAAACTATATTATTGTATAATTTAGTAAATAGTGTCGTAACATTTTCCGTTCAAAAAAATTAAATGTGCTGCCAAGTTTTCAGTATTACTAAATCGGTAAAATGACATGTTTTCACTATTTTCTCTTTGAAATGAGATATTTTTAAAGGGAAAAATATCCTATATTTGAACCGATTTGATTTTGATACTAAGGTACCTCCCAACAAAATTTGTTTAAAATTCATCCAGATTTTTTTTTTTTTTTTGTTTTGATGGTAACACAGACAAAAATTTCAAAAATTGATGTTTTTTTATTCTATATAGAACAACAAAATTTTCGAAAAATATTTCATCTACTTATATATTGTTTTCTATATAGTTTTGGCATTAATTGTCGTATATTTTATCAGTAGACCCACATTTCAGTTTACTTTGTTTCCACTTTTTCTTGTTTTTGTAATTCTTATTAGACTAAAATCTAGTTTCTAAAGAGAGTCAACTCAAAATTGTATTAATTTTCACTTTTTGCAAAAAATCAATGAACAGTGGTCACATCTATCCACTGTAAAAATCTTGCATTATTTTCTCTGCTCTTCTTGATATAAAAATATATTAAAACGAGCAGAGAAAACAGTTTATTGCACGTACTAAAAATTTTGAGTTGACGCTCTTTAGAAGAACCAGTGCGATATTGTTATATCTTATTCTGTCAGAAATCACAAGGGATATGGTATACAATAGCACAACCGTCTTAGCTGGTACATACGCGCTCTTTTATAATTAGTTCGAATTAAAGTGGCTGCATTCGTTAAGGCTTAGTTAAATGCTGCATTTGTGGTGGGCATACACTTATAATATATTTTCTCCAATTATAATTTAATTAAATATTTAATTAATTCAATTATTTGTTTAATTGTGATTTTTTTTGTGTTTTAAACAAATATGTATTTGATACAATTAAAAAATATTTTGGACTTCAATTTAAAAATAATTGGTGGGAAAAATGTTCTCTGTGTACTGAGAGTTTACGGCCTATAAATGATTCATACAGTAATTGAGTTGTTTCACGGGCACTATGACCTTAATTCATATTCAATTTAGGCGCAAAGTGCTCTGTAATTATGTCACGATATTGAGCACCAATAACAGTCTCTGCTTTACCAGCCGCTTGTTTTTTTTTTAACACAATAGTGTTAACTCAGTAACGGTTTTGTACTCAAAAGCTAGGACATTCAAAGTTTATCTTACAGGTTGTAAAAGTATACAAAAAAAAAATTTAATGTATATAATATTTCGAAACATTGCATCATTAAAACTGATGCCCTGATTGCTTGTTTACTGCGTTACTAATACTTGTCGACGGCGTTTTGAAAGGGTATACATTGTCGACGTTTTGTACTGCGGCGTTATGAAACACTATACTTTGTTCGAAGACAAAGCAATTGACGTTTTGGAAGCAATCCGTTATTTTTTTTTTCCCTAGCGAAAACCGATCACTTCAGCAAATTAACCTCAAATGTAGTGGTTGGAACTTAAACGAAGAGAGAATGGCAGCTTAAAAGAAGACAAAACAAAGAAGTACCTAGTTACAATTTAAAAAAACAAAAATTGACTTAAAAAAAACTAAAAGGTCGACGAACCAGGAAAAAATTTGCACGCAGACAGAAAAAAGGCAAAAAATATCTGACAAAGAAAACATATGGCAAAGATAAAATTTTCTGTTGGTTAACCTTGTATAACCAATGATGCTCTCAGCCCAAAATCCTCACCAAACACTGATACGTTGTAGTTGCTTTTATTTTTCGACCATTACATATGGTTGCTCTTAGTCACAAATCTATCAGTGTTGAAATGTGTGTTTCCATGCAGTTTGTTGGAACTTTTATTTTTGAAATATTTTTCAACACTGAAAATGTGTTGTTCTCTCTTGAGATGCTCTATTGTTACTTACTTTTATGTGTTAGTTGTCAAAATAAATTTTTAGGGTTTCTAAAACTTGCTGCCCAAATGTTTTTTAAAATCAATTTATATGCAAAAACGAAAAATTGACAAAACGTTATTATGAAAATCGCTCGATTTAGTATATTCGAATTTAAGTTCGAATAAATTATTCAAAATCATAAAAAAGTTGAAAATTGAAAAGAAGTAATAAATAAATAATAGGAATTTCACGATGGTTATAGTGCAAATTTGCATTTTGTAAATTTGCAGTGCAAATTAAAGTAGTTCGTGAGCGCATTTCTTTAAAATATATTGTACAAAGTATTTAATTCTCTTTAAAAAATCTGGCAACTCATCAAAAATAACAAAATAAAATACAAAAAGGAAAATAATAAGTAAAATTATTTGTGACTTTTACAAAAAATTTTGCACTGCCATCGTGATAACCCCTAATGAATTTACTGAAATGCAAACTGCAAAGTAAAACGAGTAAAATTACGTGATTTCGATTGACAGAGTTAGGTTTACAAAACACTGAATTTTCAAAGGAAATAAAATAGAGAAACAGTATTTACTTGGCAGTTTGATTAAAATAAAATAATTTCTCACCAACCTCAGCACCTATAAAATATTATATAGACTAACAAATTTAAAATTACTTGTTTACTTTAAGATTCCTTACATTATAATTACCGCTTGTCACACGGCTGTATCTCTAAAGCTGTTCCATTAAGAAGGAAGAAATTAAAATCACCTAAACGAACGAATGAAAATTAACACTAAACATTGGCACATTGTGGATGTATTTTTTTTTAACAACTAAATGTTTGTTCTTTGATGTACAAATGGCCCATTTTGACGATCAACAACACAATCAATAAAGTAATAATGACTGTCCGTTTTATAACATTTGTTCAGTAAACTCGAAAAAAGCCTCTTTTATGAAATTTTATTTAAAAACTAGTGGTGCCCACTACGTGCGGACAATATTCTGTTCTCGTTTCCCGTTTGTTCTGAAAGTAACCCACAACAAATTTTAAAACTCTTAATTTTATGATGCTAGACATATGGTTTAGAACGCAGGCAGACAGACAGACAAAAATTCCAAAAATTGGTGTTTTGTAGTCCAGCAATAAAATTTTCAAAAAATATTTAATGTACAGGAGCGGTCTTGTTGCAGTCTTAATTTATATATAGATTGAGTTAAACAATAATGGAATTTTTCCAATTAAAGAAGACAGTGGTGCAACGATGTTTTCGTGGTCGTTATAGAAATCTGGCCCTTACCCAGTAATTATATTCGTATCGAATATATATCGTATAGAATTTGCGAATCGAAAAGCATTTGGTACTGTGTAAAAGAGCTGCATTTCATATAAAAAGGGTTCAAATTATGAGAAAAAAAAACTTGACAGCACTTTGTTTAGATTTTCCATTTTTCTTTTCGATTTTTCTATTTCTCTTTTATAGTAAAAATTTTCTTTATCTAATTTATATTTTTCTGTTATTCATAATTTCATTTTATATATTTTTGAACCCCAATTTTATCCTTAAAAAAAATAAAATATAATATTCTGGTGGTTGTTCTTTTATAAATAATAATATTTTAGGTGGCTTTATTACATTAACAGTGACTTATTATTTTTATTAAATAAATACTTACATTTATTAATTTATTTTTATTTTCTCGTTAACTAAAAGCTTTCGAATAATATTCAAACGTTTTTAACCATTTTCGTATTCGCATTAATCAGTTGCATTAACGAAAGTGAAATTTTTCTTTCGATAGGAAAAAATCCTTCATAAATAATCCTTCATAGTCGTATTGCACAGTACGAAATGTTCCATTTCGTTTAATTTTTCTTTCGATTCGAATTACACAGTAACCCTCCTGATCTGTAGACTGTTTTATGAAAAATGCACGATTTCGATCAATTTTGAGTTGTGACTGTTTACGATTTGGTGTATGATATGTATAGATTATAATTTTTATTTTTGATATTTTGCTGCACCAGTAATATTTGAATTTTCATAAAAACTCTTATTTTATTTTCGAAAACGCTAAACGAAAAAACATTACATTTTTTATACTTTACTAATATGGGTTTCTTTTCTTCTAGATAAACCGATGAGAGAGTGTGAAAAGGGGCCATTCAAAAAATAACAATGAATGAGAAAAAGAGGATAATAAAAGCCAAATATTATTTTATTATAACAAAGCAAAACTAATGTTGTTCCTTAGAATAGAATAAAAAAAAAAACAATTTAAATATTTTTATTAAAAAAAACATACTTAAAATATAATTTCAGTGGCAAAACTAAAAAAAAAACAATTATTTTTATAATTAATAACTATTTTCAAAAATTTTTATGATCACATTCAAACATTTTCTTTCACTTATATATGATGATATTTTCTTTCTTTTTATTTAATTTTTTAAAGAGAAACTTACACTATACACAGTGTAAACATACATATGTACACAACATTTCGTAATTATATATGTATCTATATATAATAGCTTATTTAATTTGGTAGAACATAAGCAATATTTATCGTTATTAAATCCATCCTCACAACCAACATTCATCAATTTAAAGTTTAAACATGATCACTGCACTCCTGGGACTTTGTTGCATCACATACAAAAACTAAAACATACATTTGTAAATTTATCATCACAATCTAATTCATCAATTTATAATTTACATAAATGTGGGTAATATTTTTTTTTGTGAAAACGTTTATTTTTTATTACTTTCTTTTATTATTTGTTCCTTATAGTTATTTATGTTTAATTATTTTCACTTTTATTTAATTTAGTTTTGTTTTAAGAAAATGCTGAATATGTGAAAGTTCATAATTCATTACACTGTGCAACAAAATCAAAATTTTTTTTAATATTTTACATTTTTACATAGAAAGTTACAACAACAAAATCCATTAATAGGCAAGGTTTAAGAATCGTCTACAGCTCAAATATATATGTATGTAACTTTTATACAAGTATTTGGCACCAGTAAAAAGTGTATGACTTCTAGATTAGTTTTATAAAAAAAATTTTGCGCTGAAATTGTTTAAATATTATTTACCGTTAAAACTAAAAATTTTATGATAAACCGACCTTTTGAGAAATACCATATAAAATTAAAAAATATTTCAACTAACATAGTTGGTTGGCAAGAAGTACTGGCAATTTCTACTACTTTCAATTACTTAATACTGCTCCACACTTATGGATTGGGTACTCGATAGTACTAAATGCTTTTGTTTTCATAATGGAAATGCGCTGTTAATCAAAATTTTAATGTGGTCGTTAAATTTTCTATAAAATTGTTTCTAAAAATATAACGCTAAAAGTATCAAGTACAACTTTTAAGCATTGAGTACTCAAAAAAAAAAGGATTAAATACTCGATACTCGGTATCCACTACTCAATACTTTGCCATCACTATTGGCAATCTTCTAAGTAGAATCACGTGATTCCACCCCACTCACGATATTGGATAGTTATATCCATTCTGTTCCGTTAAGATATCCAGTATGGTCACACAATTTATTTTTTGCATTTTACCTTGCAGCTACGACAGAGCCGCCTGGCTGTCAACAAATATGCCTACTGTATGTACATTTAACATACAGTATTGGTGGTTCGCGATCCATATCGTAGAATAGCCTAATATTATTAAATCCGACATCCGGATCGTGGTTTACATAATAAATATTGAACGTGTAGCATATTTCGTAATATCAATTTTCGATACGTTGTTAAAAAGTAAACGTAGACAAGGCACGGAATCTTATACTATATAAGCTAGAGGATCCCAGTTTCAGGGGTACTCCTATAAATTTAGACCAGACTAATAGAAGTTTCACCAAATTACACACTCCTCTAAATGAATTTCCTCGGCTTCCTCGGAGATGTGGAAGTTCACTTTTCAACCAAGACGTGTTAAAGTAAAGAAGAGCACAAAAATCATCTACCCTTATTTGCCTATCCGATTATAACACCACAACGAAAGTAAAGTATTAGAGTAGGCAGATATAATTTTCTCCTAATATTATATTTTTCTTGTGTATATAAATGTAGATGAGGTAGTCTGCTTTCAAACAAAAAAGATTCAGCTAAATATCTTTCTTACGTGCAAAACTATTTGCTTCTAAGTATGAGTATTCCTTCCCATATTTATCACACTTTTTATCAGTTTATGTTACTGATTTATGTTATGTTACTGTTATGTTAACAATGGAATTTTTAAATTGAAAATCGTCTTGTTTTTAACTCAGAAAAGATATAACCTTGAAATTTTGCCACAATATTTTAAATTATTATTAAAAGAAAACCGAACCAGGGTATTGAAAAATCAAAAATTTTAATTTTAAATTGCTTATAGGGTAATTCCATGTCAAATCAACCAAAAAAAAAAATTGTTTTCAAATTTACCACTTCCGATTTTATTAAAACTTTTGTTGTTTATATTCTTTGACTTTTTGAAGCCAAATATAATTTCAAAAAAATTCTATCTCCTACTGTTTTTTTTAGCTATACAGCTGTCAAAATAGGAAAATATCGCTTTTTTCATATAAGCTCGAGGATCAAATATACTCTTATTCCAGTTCTATAAGCCCTAGGTAACTGAGTAATAGCTCATTTTAAAGGGGATTTCATACGCTTTAATTTGATATCAATCATGAAAAAAACAAAATTTTATTAAATTATTTTCTTATATTAAAAAAAGTTTTATAAAAATCTTTGAGATAGTGTCTTCTAATTTTTTCATATATATAATTCATATATGTTTTTTAATGTGGCTTAGTTAGTACACCATAAAAATTTCAGAGTGGGACCATGGTAGGATCAAAAGTTATATTAAAAAAACTTCATTTTGACTCATTATAAACTTAAAAAATAGAAATTTTTTAATAAACTGGGTAATAAAGGTAACAAATATTCCTTAAAACTGAAAAATATTTAGTTTTTTAACATAACTTCTGATCCCACCATGGTCCCACAGTGAAATTTTTATGGCGTACTCATTAAGCCAGGTTAAAAAACATATGTAAATTTAAAAAAAAAATAAAAGACACTAGCGATATAATATAATTTTGTCTGATTATTACCCAATAAAGGTAAGAAATATTCCTTAATATTAAAAAATATGTAGTTTTTTTATCATAACTCTGAAATTTTTATGGCGTACTCACCATGCCACATTTAAAAACATATGTAAATTAAAAAAAAAATAAAAGACACTATCTCAAAGATTTTTATAAAACTTTTTTTTAAATATAAGAAAAAAATTTGTTAAAAATTTGTTTTTTTCATGATTGATATCAAATTAAAGCGTATGAAATGCCCTTTAAAATGAGCTATTATTCAACTTCCTAGGGCTTATAGAACTGGAATTAGACTATATTTAATCCTCGAGCGCATATACAAAAAAGCGATATCTTCCGACTTTTATAACTGTATAGCTAAAAAACTATAAGATATTAAATTTTTAAAAAATTTATTTGGATTTAGAGAGTCAAGGAATTTAAATAACAAAAGTTTCAATAAAATCTAAAGTAGTCATTTTGAGTGCCTTGTTGATATATTCGCTCATTTAAAAACATAATTTACAGATT